>CABPRJ010002378.1:708680-873089 GCA_902439185.1 Cinara cedri
CCAAAAGTCCTTTCTTATTGCACGGTGAAAGTATTAGAAAAACCACTTTTCCGAAATTTCATGTGCGTACAGTTGAGTAGTTTTTGTGATACAGCGATCAGCGAGTCAGTGGTATTTGGATTTTATATATATATATATAAATAAATAATACATTACTACTGCATTGCATTCTAATAATATATTATGCATATTATTATAAAAACACTGTGAGACGGATTTGTACAGCCCTCCTCCCCGCGGTTAAATTTAAACTCTAAAAAAAATAACAAAAATCGGGGCGCGTGTTCACACAAAGGTCGAAAACCGCAGCTCTAAAAATTATACGAAATTCGTGGTTTTCAAAACGATTCCGGGGACATAGTCCCCGTGTCTCCTTTAATCCGGGTATAATTAAAAAGGGGGTGGGGGACCTGGGACCCATGAAAAATAGGAGTCATAATTACGCCATAGTGTGAGTCGAATCAAATATTTGAGAACCTTTTTGTTCCGTTTTAATAGAGTATAGGTCGCCTCATTACTAATACGGGTCCCCGGGCCCCCACAACCTTAATCCGGGCCGTCTGGCTTTAATCACGTATACGAACCGACCCCCGTGACTTTTGAGTATATAAGCATTAAAAAAAAAAAATAAATAAATAAAAATACACCTTACCGTTATAGACGATCAGATAAAGCGTCCACAGCACTTGCAGTCGGCACCGGATCATTGTGGACGGCGATCGCTGCCGCAGACGCGTCGTCGGCGTCGCCGGCAAAAGTTTCGACTTTTTCGACGCGACGGTCACATTTATAAACGAACGGCACTGAGTACGCGTAGGGGGCTAAGGGGGAAGGGGGGCTCGGTTTTTCCCCCCTTAGGCGTTCGTTGCTACGTACAAAACGAGCGGAAAAATAATATAATATATATGTATAGAAACGCGAGGGTGTTGTTCCCGTAAAACACTTACAGTACGCGCGGATCGTTTTCGGGCGCCCCGAAATTCGCGTGCGGTGCCGTCCGCTAACGAGAGGCCATCCAGAGGCTATCGCCTTGAAGAGGGGCAGCACACACGAACGCGCTTATACAATACAAAACACAGATGTGTACGGTGCACGTGGACACGGAAACGCAGATCGGGCGAAATATACCGAAATGACGGTTCAGTTCGGACGGACGCGCGCGCGAAAAAAAAAAATTTAAAAAAAAAAAACGCACGTAATTTTTCCGGGCGTCGGGAGAGACCGAGAAAAGAAAACGACAGCGCGCGTACCGGCGAGCGCGACGGACGAAAACAACACTGACGACAAAACGCGCGCTCCGCATTGCCGGTCTCGTTGCCGCCGCCGGTCCCGTCCAACCCCTCGTGGCTGGCGCATACCGCGACGGCGACGTATAGGCGCGACGCCTACCGGCCGACGCAAAAACTAATAAAATAATAATAATATTATTATCGTCTCGTTGCCACCCCCCCTCCCCCCCGTTCTCACACATATAAACACGCACGTATACACACACACACTCACACACACAATTTAATTTTTACGTTTCCGTTTCTCTACGTATATTAATTATATTATATACGTATCAATCGGAAATCCACAACGGTTTCCGAATAATAATAATAATAATACGTCAATGTGTCTAAAACGAGTAAAACCGTATACCTACCGTGTATGTGTAATATACATTGTATGTTCCTATAATGATATTATACGTATTAACGCACGATTTTTTTCCATTCGTTATAACCGCACGCGTCCGACGAGGGGCAAAAAGACACGTATATAATATTATCTACGAACTAATTCGATTGTCTTCCCGGCATCAGGACGACCTGTCCATTTAATATATAGTCTCGACGTTACACAAAACTGTCATTCGGAAGACCCTGTTTGGACTTCGGAGAGGTTCGGAAGGTACGCGATATTCCCTGCACCCACGACGACGGCCGGCTTTATGGAAAAAGTCTATACTTCACTATAGGCACCCTATAGGTTCTGAGCGGGGCGAGGATCGTTTATTGGTTTTACAACGATTTTCGTTTTTTTTTTTTTACGTTAACAACTTTTCTACCTGCAAAATCTTCGCTCTGATTTTCAAGACTAGATATGTTTTCTGAAAGCAAATTTTCGTAGGGCGGTCATTTTTTTATTCTCTCAACATCTGACCTAACCTACAATGGTAACCCATCCGTTTTGCGAAGTATGTCCGTTTAGTTTTTTTTTTTACAATTTCTTTTCCAAAATATTGTACTTTTGAACGCTGAATCCAAAATGTTTGAATTTTTTTTTCAAAAACACAATTTGTTCTTATTATAATAGGTGCTATATATAGATATAGTGTCATACAGTTTTATTATTACTGTGTAACTTCTAAATTAATAGTTTATAAAAAAAACCTGACTACACATAATCTTCAATATTAAAAAGTACGTACTTTAAAAAATTAAAATTTTGAAAATTTGAAGTTTTTAGAAAGAATGTTTTTTAGTTTTTTATACGCCCTTACAGACTCCCGAATGAAGCCAGGAGGGGATGAAATTTTGTATATGGATAGTGCTAATATCATGATAGATGTAATTTTTAGTGTTTTTAACTTTCAACAGCCATATTTTTATTCTCAGATTCCATTTTTTCACAGGAAATAGAAGGTTTAAAATATTCTTACAGACTTACGAAAGTAAGTAACTTGGTTAAAGAGTATATGTATAAATAGAATAATTGTTGTCGAGGATGTGCCTTTAAAAGGTTTGAACTTTTGATTCCCGAACCCACCGACAGTTGGTAAAATGTCGCAAAACTGCTTTAACTATTTCCATAAAATTTTTTTTTATACAATTCCTTATCATTAAAATTAAAATATTGTAACGGCAGCAAGTCAACCAAAGGGAGAACAACTCTACAACTCTATAATGACGAAGCTCCGGTATACATATATATTTTTTAAATCTCACTACAAGCGTTTTATACAAATTAGGTAACAACTAAATCTAAAAAACAAAAAAAAAAAAAAAAAGCACACAATATAAACGAACGAGTGTTCGAGACCTTTTCAGTTGACAGTTTGACACTGGTTTTAACTGAATTAGTAAACAAAAAAAATAAGTCAAATAACGTAGGCCAAACGAGTTATTTACTGTTTGCCGTTTACATAAATCGACGTGACCGGAAACGATTTAACGAAGACTCCGACAACTTTGACTGGGTCAGTCTCTTAAAAGTTTTTTTTTTTTTTTTTTTGAAAGGGGCATTAACAACAATGAAAACCGGTTTATATTTTACCAGAGTATAGTGGCGTCGTTTGTGGCACGCAAGGGTGTGCAAATGCATCCCATGAATTTCTTTTAACACGTTTAAAATAATATATGTATAGATGCAGATGATTATTTATAGCATTTTCAGAATAACACGATAATTTTTTAATAAATTTAATGAAAAATGTTTTTGCGGTTTTATCACAATTATTACATAGATAGATATCGAACTGAAGTTTAATATCTTTATGGATTAACGCCGATTTCGTTATTGACCATTTTTTAAATTTTTTTATCAAATTTAATTTTATCTGCAGTATCAAAGACATAAACACAGCATAAATAATATATAAGAATATATATTGGTAATACATTACGGAGCGGTGAATTTTATTAATTTTATTATTATTTAAACAAATATAATATTTTCTATACCTATACACTGATGAGTATAGTTTGTACAATATATATTAACAGTATTAATGAGTAACTTTCTTCGTACTCGATATTAGTTTATGTTTATTTAAAATATCTATACTAGGATATACTAAAATAAGTTTTGCAATATTGTAAGTATTATCAATAATTAATAATATCAAAATGTTATAGTATAATTGAAAATTAAATTTTACACGGAAATGAATTCATTTTGTCCTCTATGTAGTACGCGATAAAAGCGAATGGCTTTGCTATTGAAATTTTTCAATATTCGTTTTGCATCCCGCGAAAAAACGTGAAATGACGCTCCTGCCGCAGTACGAGGAAATAATATTTTATATTACGGTGTTCGAGGGAAGGGGCAAATGACCCCGTTTCCCCCCTCCCCCGTCCCTGAATCCGCGACTGGGGTAAGTGTTTGTAAGGTGTTTGAGGCATCTTCAGGTCAATTCCATGGAGGGGGTGGGGGAAAGCGAGAAAATATTGTACTCTTGAATACCGCTTTGGTCAACAAAAACTTAAAACCTATTATATGTTTGTCGTAATTTCAACTTATATTAGCTTATAGAAAACTGCAGATATATCGTACAATAATGCAATAAAACGGTAGAATTTAAAAGTTAAATTTATTCTTTTCACATTATATAAATGATAATAATAATAATAATAAACAAAATGCAAAACACTAATGCATACACAGAAACCAGAATAATAAAAAATGCACACGATTTCACGAATATATTTTTATACTGATGTAGAATGTGTACATATTATAAAATACGTAATAAACAGGGCTCGGAAGTTCTAGAAAATGCATACTTTTTATTGGTTATTCTTGAGAAATCCAAATACAAATTTGTTTCACACATCAATGAATAATATATGAATATTTTTACGTACAAAAGAAAATGAACAAAATTATATCGTAAAAAAAAAAAAAAACAAAACGTATACTTAAGAATTACGGACATTTTGTAAAACGAAAACGAAACATCACACGGCTCATGGGGGTGGGGGCATTCGCCCCCATCGCCTCCCCTTCGGGGACTTGCATGATTCGCGTTGTATGTAGGCACGTTTACCCTAATGGCGTCTGGTATCAACACCGAACCCGAACACGGGCGGCTTCTGCACACCTGGACGACGTGAACTGTTCCGATATCTGACGTACACATTTTGTCAGCTGTCGCGGTAACGGTCGCGGTGATATTGTGCGATAATATTTACTGCGGTAACGACACGAATTTACGCGGTAGGAAAGTGATTATTGTTTATCAGTCCGGAGTCGGTCGGCCGGTACTCGACTCGAAACAATTTTATTCGGTACTCGTCACTCGAGTACCTACTCGAATTCATTCGGATATACTCGACTCGACTGCTGTAATCGAACGTTTTTATCGAAAACGAAAAATAAATGTGCGCACACGGTAATGGCGTGCCCGGGCATTTTCAACAGGAGGGGATGTCACAAATAAAAATCGTGAAAAAAGAGTAAAACCGTCTTCTCTACCCAACTCGATTATAGGAATTGGTAATTTAAAAGCCGGATCCTACAAAAAAAAAAGCCAATTTCTGATCAATACAACAAGCTTTTTCTCGGCGGAAATTTACGAGTTAGTTTAGATATAGATTAGATTACTCATATTTTGTTGTATTTTTAAGCTAACAGGGGGGGGGGTATAATCACTAGTCTCTCCCCCCCTAGGCACGCCATTGCGTACACGTCTGTACATCGGCTGTCGTCGAGCAGCACTGGTCCAAACGGGTTGAGTTTCAGGAAAATTGGCCCAAACAGGTCCTGTCCCTCTACCTTTATCGAGAAGTCGGTTGATGCGCGGGGCATGTTCTTTTGTGCGCGCCACAGCAGAGTATCCATACGTATAAGAGTATAGAACCATTTACAACTTCGCAATAACGATAAAATTCAACAAAACTGTATGCTCCCTAGCACTCGACTTAGCTCGGAACACGGCTCGATTCGACTCGGATTCAAAAACCGCGAAACCCGGCCGACTCCTATTATTATATCACTCTGATTGGTCACTGCTGAGGGTTCCGAGAGCTGATATCTTTGCGAAAACTACCCGATAAGCGGAAAAAGAAGATCCACGAACAATTAAAACGCACAATGTGTCGTTCGCGGTAAAATATCAAATTGTTTTCCCACGTATTGCAATAATTAACGATCGGTAATTATTGGTTTCGAGAATTACAGTTTTTCGCGAAATTAGATACACGACGGGCGGAGAAAAAGATGCCGAAATCAATACGATCGAATGATAATTGATTTAAATGCATAAAAATAAATAAATACAAATTGATCGTTTCCGTATGTCATTTTAACATTGTTTCTTGTGACACGAGTATAAACGCGCGTGGGAAATCCCTTGTAAAATATAATGTAAATACAATCATGCGTTCGTGGTTTTATTTATACGCAATCAATATTAACTATTGCCTGTAATACACCGTCCGGGGGCGTAGTTATTTACAAAGGGTATCTATTATTATATTGACATGTAGTCCCAAGCGCTTGTCCTTCATATACGCCGTTATCGGTGGTCCGTTCGACTTTTTCACTGCCAGAAGGTTTTCACTTTGTTCTCGCCACACGGGTTTTAATTTTAGGTTCTGAACGGAGGGTGGAAGCTTAAGGTTTAAAGAAAGATGTTTATTTATTTATTTTTTTTTTATACCTCTGTGCACAACTTTTCTACCAGAACACCTGCTCGGATTTCTAAGCGTAGCATCTTTTTCGAAAGTAAATCAGTGTGGGAAGGTATTTTAGGGAAGTCATTTTTCGATTTTCTCAAGATTTTTCCCAGCAAATGTGAAAAACCGAGATAAAACATGAGAATAACGGGAAAAACGTGGGGAAATTGGGAAAATCGGTACAAAATTAAACAAATAATATTCAAGAAAATATATAAGGCCTATTTAATTATTTTATTACAAAGTGACATATAAATTGCTGACAAAGCGTCACTATCAACTGAACTCCGCTCAGAATCGTTTTTTCATAAGCAATAGTTTATCGTTGCTTACAGGTATACATTAAGTTATCTATAACAGTACTGGATGCACTCGTCCTCATTATTCTAGGACGTCTTTTTTAATTTTTTAACGTTTTATTTTTATTTTTTCATCGATGTATATGCTTCTATATACTGCGTCCAACAAAGTAAAAAAACATAACAAAACAGTTTTTGTTCTGTTTAGAACACGAGGCAGACTATCCAGGAATACGATAATATAACGCGTGACCTGTAATTTTATGTTTGTTGTTTTCTTAAGTAATTATCTTTTATTTAAACAAATATAGGTACGCCGTCCATTCCTTTGAGCTTGAGTATTTTCCTGGAAGAATGTTTGTTGAAATTTATTACATTTTTCGTAGTATTAAATAGTAGATTTATACGAGTATTCGTTTAATTTTAAGTGAAATATGTTTTTAATATTTGAGTTATATTCTTGGTTAATATTAATTTATTGTTTGTCAATTTTAATCAGTGGCGCCACTAGGACGGAAAAGGTATTGGTTACGTCTCCGATTTAGAAGAAGACAAAAGGAAAATAAATAAAATGTTTAAAATATGATTATACTCACGTAAATAGAAGGCAAGGGAGGGGGGGGATTGACGAGTTTGTTTTAAAATGTAAAAATCATAAACGCCCTACAGTATGAAGCGTGGGATCAAGCTTAAATTATGAGTTAAGACAATTAGCAGCCCCTGGTCCAAGGCCTTTTTTAAGAGGCCCTGAAAAAAAAACAATAATAATTACATAAAAAAAAAAACTGATACTGCTGATAGATATACTACTGTTTTAATTAGGATGGTGAGGAGGTAGGATACATACAATTTTTTAATTTATATTTGTAAGCAACGATAAACCATTGTGATTCTGAGCAAAGTTCAATTATACATGAAGTTTTTGTTGTTCTTCTTAGGCTTATAGTGGTCCATTTAAAACCATCGCCATCGCCATTTTCATCACGCTCTACCATATCTCTATCTAATGCTACTTCCATGTTCAGCGATGGACTGACTTTCTCCAGGTCTTTTTCTATCATAATCGTACCATCTCTGTCGATGCCTACCTCATGATCTTTCTCTGTTAACTTGTTTTTCGTGGTTCTCCTAATGAGTAAATTATCTGCTCGCTAGACGTAACCAGCTCATCCCAATCTCTTTTTGACTAAAAATTACCGTCAACTTTGCTTATCGTACATCTGTGCAGGCGTTCATTTGTTCTGTTTTTGAAAACTTCTTAGATCATTATTGTATACCAGGCCATACATTTTTCTCACTAAAATGTTTATAAATAGCTCAAAAATCGCAAAAATTTCCCACGTCTAAATAATATGAACAGCTTCATGCAAGAAAGACCTCGATTGTTAACTTTAAACTTTTGGAAAAATGAAAAATACTTTTGATATGTTTCAAAATGTATAAACATATAAAGGACTCTATCAAAGTCAATAGATATTAAACAGTAAAATTACATTCTGTAAAACAATATTATTATTTTCAAATGCAGTCCATATTATTAGCGTTTAAGTATAGTGGACTCAGACCCTTTTTACAAAAATCAATAATTTTATGTATTTGATTTATTTCAAACGTTTTAGTTCATGACATAAAAATAATAAAAACAACAATTTTATCATAAAACAACTGTTATTAACTTTAAAAACAACAAAATAAACCCTTAAGTTAAAAAGTAACAATGAAATAAAATATTACTTTTAAATTATAAATTAATAATTGTATTAACAATGTATAAAACTTTTAAAACAAAAAAATAATCA
The DNA here is from genome assembly GCA_902439185.1 of Cinara cedri. Classification (NCBI taxonomy): domain Eukaryota; kingdom Metazoa; phylum Arthropoda; class Insecta; order Hemiptera; family Aphididae; genus Cinara; species Cinara cedri. Next base: position 717,162 of record CABPRJ010002378.1, read on the forward strand.
AAAAAGAAACATTATTTATTTAATTTATTATCACCGTTTAAATATTTTCGCGTAATACTATCCGCGATTTAACCTAAAATTATACAAATGGTTCTAGTAATGGGACTAAAGCCATTTTAACATGAATATACGTGTCTAAGTAAAATGATCACGAATCTGTAATAATCAAGTTTTTGATAAAACTTAGACCATTTTGCATAAAGCGGTTCATATAAGTTTAAATAAATGCGTATAATTTAACTATATAAGTATTCCATACAAATTACAGGTCTCTAAAAAAACCAAGATCAAAAATAATGAAACTGTTATGCCGTAAAATTTTTAATTTTTGTCCCGGTTATCTTCAGTTATTAAAAAAACTACACTGAAAATCAAATAAACGACCTCATCAGTCAATTGACTAGAACCAAAACGATTTTTGATAAAAAAAAATTATTCACAGGCATAAAATAAAAAAAAAATGAACAAGGACGCGTCATAGTAAAACCGTTAAATTCCTCGCTATAATACGTACAGAATCGATAAACTTCTTGAACATTTTTTCTCAATAAGATACTGCAAAATATGTTTTAATAAAATAAAAACAACACATATAATACGTAATAGATAATATAATAGATCTCAATATTCAAAAGCCACAAGAATTGTTCAAATAAATAAAATATACACGTTCATAAAATATAGTACATTCACCACAATGAGACATCACGCCGGGCAACGAAAAATATTAAAAGTAATAAAACATCGAAACGCGAGGTTAATGATTGAATGCGTATAGATAAAGAACATATTTTGGCCCTCGGAGCCCCCTTGTCCCCCCTCCCCCTTAATCCGGGCTTGCGTGTATTATAGATATATACGGTAATATTATTAAAACGTTCGTTTTATATTATTATTATTATTATTATTATTATTATTATAATCCGTTTCCGGATAATAAAATAATAATATTCCGTTCGCCTCGTGAGAAAACCCACGTACAATATAGAAATCACCGACCCCGAAATCATTGTGATATTATTATTCCAATATCGCAGCAGTATATTGGCGGCTGACATTTATAATAATAACAACGCGTGGCTACTATAAATTTATTAAGTTCTGATCGAGTGACGGACATGCGGAACCGTAAAATACAAAATCGATGATAATTCGTTACGATGATAATACCACTTATCTATCATAGCGCGCGGCGGCCATACTATTATTATTATGCGGTAACAGTTCAAAGAGGCCACCAACGCGCACCGGAGAGAGGGGAGGGGGACGATTTAGCTATCCAACTACCTATAGGTATAATTTTCGGGGAACAATAAACAATAAATATTTATTACAGTGTTGATAAACAAATAACCGTTTATGAAAAACAACAAAAAAAAAAAACCATTTTGATAATAATAATATTAAATTATCGATTGCGTTCGAAAAACCGCGCGATGATATTGAATATTTTATCGATTCGTATTGCTATCATATTATACACTATTATTATTGTTTAAAAATTGTGTTGCACTAAAATTTATAAAATTAACAATAGGTGAAGTTAGGCTAACTTACCTACCTATAGTTTTACTCGGACGATATAAAACCAGAGGTGAAATATTTGTCTTGATCATCTCTGACCCCCGTTATTTATAATTTTTTTTTTTTAAATATTATGAGACTTACGATCCTATGAGACTTTTATGAAAATAGCTATAGATATACATTTTAAATCAGATTAACCTCGGAAGTTAATTCCCAAAAGAAAAATGTCTGCGTGCTGCGTAACTACTGTACAAAAAAATAACCGACAACCACATCAGCTAAGCTATTAATATTGCGTTTTACATTTAATCAAAACAAAAAATGGCATTGAATAACCGAAACACCCGCCCGAAACGAAAGTTACGGCAATTCCACTAAAAGCCAATAAAAGCCAGAAGTCCGCAAATGGATATTTGCATAGTACTTGGTGAAATCATAACAAAGTTATATTTACTTCGTAACATACATTTCGCAATAATAAGCTGATAATAAAATACCCCTATCCAATAATCGAAAACCCTCTAAACCGCTAGTTCCACTAATTCGGGTCTCCTGACACGAATGACCCTCGGTATGCTATATCATAGTACCTGAATGAACCCCGAATCTACGGTTCGGATCTATTTCGAACTGTTTTTCCACAATCACGAGTTCAGTTTGTATATTATGTATTTGATAATTTCATCTATTAATATAACTATAACAGTATAGTAACACCGTGTTTCCGTATTTATAAGTATAACTTGAAAAAATCAAAACTAAAACACAGGACACAGTAATTATAATATATTATTGATGTAGAAGTATTTTGAAACCGAAATTTATACGGTTACTTAGAACTATATTGTGAAACGACAAAATATTTCTCTCTGTACGAAAACCGTATTAAAAACGTTTGTTTAAACTTGCGTAATACGCAAAAATGTTGTAATAAAAAAAAAAATGGAATTTCACTATAGTAAGTCTACTAGTTTACTGTTACTGTATGTAACATAAACGATGACTCAAAATGAAACTCGATATTTTTTCACCCCTGTTTATACCTATCGATTTACTATCACAACACCGCCTAATAACAATTATTGTTATATAACTATTATATTATATAGTTGTCCTCGGCCGTAACAATTACAGAATAACTATTGTATACGTACGGAAACACACCGTGCAGTAAGTACACCTTGGTATATACTTACAAAAACATAATATTTAATTTCGTCGATTTCGTATTTGAAACGCGAGACATTATTATTATTTTAATATTGCGTTTTTTCGAAAACCGCGGTTCATTCGAATACTGTTAATTTCAAGAGGAAATAATAAACACGATTAGCCATCACAGCAACAGCTGTTACGGACAACATTAATTAACCTGATCGTGTCGAGTATACCTAATAGGTATTACTTATATATGGTATACCAAATAGGCGGTGCAAAAAATTGACTGGCAGCGTCACCCATACGTTTTTATATAATTTCCAAAACGAAACAACTGTTTTTAGTTGTACTCGTGACTCGTGCGGGTACTTTTATGCAGATACTATAGGCACGTGCCTACAGTGGCTCATTTATGGGGGAATTTTTTTTTTTTAATTACGATATTGACTTATGGGTGCTCATATTTCATAATATTTCTATTATGAAATATGTAATGCGTGTATCCCATAACAGAATACAGTAACACGCTTCCTTGGTTTCCGAAAAAAACGCGTAAAGGGCTGTCGATATTTATACTGAAACTTATCCGCTTAATCGGAGCAGTTGTTTAGCCATTCCCAACCACACTAACCGTGGCCTTTGCGACCGCGAATCGTTGGACTAATATAAATAAAGGGGAGTTCTATACTAATATTCCGTTTAACGAACTCTTATCTTATCGACATTACGGTATTATAGGATATATGAAATAATATTCAAGACCGAAGCGATTTTCATCACTGACTATAAATAAAACGATTTTTAAAATACAAATTATTACAAAGTTCACAAAGTAGATGAGTATTTCTGAAACACAATCCGTTTGGGCTAAAAAAAATATTAGTTATATAGAGCTCGTTTGGACCAGCATTTTCCTTTTCATTTCAACAGGCGTAGGACTGTCTTTAGCATGCTATCCTCCATTTTTTCTTTTTTTTATTATTGATACATATTTTTTGTAATAATTTGTAAAATTGCTTCATCAAATAAAGTTTCGTACAAATTTAATTAGTTAATTATTCATCTAAAAAGATAAAAAATAATGTGTTGGTAACCCATTATCATTTTTTCGTACTTCCAATATGGTATTCAGAATTTAATTTAGACCCAAAACGATAGTTATTTTATGACATAATAATAATATTTACTATATTTTTAAAGAAGGACTTTTAAATATTTTTTCCCTGATAATTTGTTCAAACTTAAAAAAGAAAAATACAATTATTATTCTTTTATTATTTTGTATAATAAGTTGTATTTAATAAGATTTTACAATGGTAAATGCAATACATTTTCCAAATTATAAATTGATAAATTACGTGATGTTTTAAATCAAACATATAAATCAACACATTTAAAAAAAAAAACAGCTCCTGGCACTTCTGTATTAGAGTATAATAATATTATAATATACCTATTGATATTAGATGAAACCGGAAAAATGATTATTAAAGTTAGTAATTATAAAATAACAAGTTTATCCAATAAATAAGGTGAATTGGTTGAATCTAAAGATAATAGTTTTATATCAAAATAAAACAATTTTATTTTACTAAGTAAAAAATGTTTTCCGAATTATTCGCCTACTGCTACTAATAGACATTCCTATATAGTTATTAATGAACATCAACCCAAAATTGAATTACTTGTTTAAACTTTTAACAATATAGAATATTATAAGACGATAAGCTCTTATATTTTTATTCTAATATTTAAAATTAATAATAATAAAATATAATAATATTTCCTTTGACCTACGATATGTCATAACCCAAGTTTACTACTTAAATTTTGTTTCTCGTACAGATACCTTCACTAAATTACATACAAACCACTTAGTATAATAAGTAACAACCCTTTCAACATTAAATAACAACACTGGAACTTCCAAGATTAAATTATTGTGTTTGCTGAAATAATTTATGGGTAGGTACGTAGGAAGGTCCTAAGGCTAATTATATTTTATTCAAAATATTTATGTAATATTTTATTTTATTTTTATACCTACTATTATTACCGATCTCTCAATGAATTTTTCGTGTAACTTTTAATATTAATATCTTTTCATACGTTAATTTACTATAATATATTGAATAAAATAAACCTAATTAAAAATAAATTATCTAAATAGGTAAATAATATATTTCCAATTGTATATGATGTACGACACTTGAAGAACGTCGAATAATTTATACCGGAGCTTCCTGAGCCTAGAGGTGCTGAACAGTTGAACATAAACTTCTATATTATTTACTAATTAAATAGATAAATTATAAATGACTTCTGGAAATCCTACAAGAAACTCAAATGCCTGAGGGTCCTACAGAATTTTTAATAATAAATAATACCGACTAATTGAAAAAATGCAAATACGTAATGAAAATACAGAAAAAAAATGTAAGTATTTAATTGTTTTAGGTCATAATTATTTAATAAATATTATCACGAAATGTAAAAAAACTGATCACACCAAACTGAGTTTTTACTGCAGCATAATGTCTTTTTCATTCGAAAATTGTATTATCCGACTCTTATTACACCTATTTTATAGATACTCGAAAAGATTAGAAATAGATACCTGGGTATGTGTTTTGAAAATTTTAAATGTACTTACACGAATTTAGTTTCATTTTCGTGTTACAAACTACGGAGGTAATATTATTTTATATGCAGTTAGGTTACTATTTTGTTTTTGTATAAAACTTGAGTAGAAAAAAAAAACTCCCCGGTTTATGTTTAACACCGTAATGATGATTCAAATTATACAGAGTACGTATTATATACGTATACTACATTAATACTAAGTAAAAACAGTCACGCTATATAGGTAATAAATGATGCCATACGTACTTATTTTTCATACTTTTTTTATTTTTATTCCATGTTCTGATGTCCTAGACGAGTAGACAGTAGGTATACGTTTCAATTTTGTTATTTTTTTGTAACCATTTTTATTACATTTTCTAATATACAAATGCATTAAAAAAAAAAAAACTCCAATGGCAATTTATTTAATAATAACAATTACAGTAATTATTTAATATTATACGTTCATTGTTCAACTGTTTTCTTTCTATAATATTATGTACTATTTTACCGTCGTTCCTTTAACCTGGAACCATTTAACTTTAGCTAAAGGTGTGTTGGTTAAAAAAAAAGCGTACACTTTTGACAAGGAATTCACCACTCACACCTTCAAATATATAGGTATCGCACTTTTTGTTAAAGCGAATAAAGCTTTTAACACCCAACGTTCCAGCAAACAACGAAATGTAGGCAGTTTTAAACTTTTCACTCAAAATATTTTTTTGTAATTTATATTAAATAGTTTAATTTTAATTTTAAGGACACGGATAAAATACATAATATACTGGTTAATGTGTGTAACGTAAAACATTCGTTGTTTCACAAAGTATTGATATTTTTTGAAAAAAATAGTTTCAACTATTTAACAAACAAGCCACTTCCATGGTATTTGTATGAGTTCACTACTATATAAAATTAAAGTATGTTTAATATTCGTATGTTATGTCATAACATTCTTTAAAGTTGGTTATTGGATTAATATGAGTAAATCTTAAATATAGCTATTTTTAATATTTAATGAATTTATTTGTATTCAGAAAAAAAAATTAGTACAATTTAAAATTTAAATTCAATTTTTTTTTATTAAATATAAATTTTATCAGATAAAAAAAATAATCAAAAAAATACTGTTTTCATTTTTCGTGAGTATTTTAAAATTGTAATGTCTCCCTAGAAAGCAGGTGCGCCCCCTGGTTGAGAACCCTTATTGATATAATACATAATTTTATTTTATTACATTTAATATTACATTATGGTAAATGTATCGCGTCCATATTTAACCTTAATTTGTATATCTATAGGACGGGTAAACTGTAAAACCGAAAGAGCTGGTTATTTCAAATGGCTTTCAATAATTCAACAGACGATTTAACACTTTAGCAGATAAATTTAAAAATTGTTAAATGTCAAATATATAGCGCAATAATTACATTTAGATAATTTATTCCATTTTTGTAGATGATGATTGTAATATTTCCTATTATTGAAAAAAAAATTGTTTTTTTTTTTATTTGATTTTTTGCAGTTACTATGCATGCACTATACATAATATTAATACATCATTTCGATGTCTTATTTTAACCCTGTTTAACTCGGTACTCGTATTTCGAGGGGGAGGGAATGGTTGTGTTTTTTTCATTTTCCAAAAGTAGATAATTAATTATGTCGGTACCGCAAGTTTGTCGTTCTACCCCGCGTATAGGCACAGACAATAATTGATAAGTCTGCAGGAATCGACAGAGGCAACGGCGGAGGGTTGTAAGTTTTCATCCGTGAGTCACGTGCGCCACAGAGTATACTTACATTATTTTCGATATAAAAATAATTTCCCGCGCGTCAAATGTATACGCGTCCCTGAGAGAGAGGGCAATCAACCCCCCTCCACCATAAGCCATGTGGTGTTATTTTTTGTTATACAAAATATCCATAATTCTTAAATATAAATAAGTACGAATGCAATTAATTCAAAATGTCATAAAGATGATTCCGGACCTTGGATATACTTTGAAACAAGAGTGAAACACTTTTCATTTAAAAATTTCAATAAATATTGTCTCAAGGGTAAGATAGAATTATGAAAAACTAAGTGGAAATAATCAATTTGCAAAGATATAATAAAATAATATATTTTTAGAATCAAAATTGGAAATGATTAATTTAAATTAAATTCTAGATTCTGAGTATAGCGAAAAACGTACCTATTGATTTTGAACAATGATTTTTTTATATATATACTGTGACAAAATTTTTTACCAGAAATCTTCCTTCAATATGTAAGTGTAGCAACTTTAGGAAGGTTATTTTTTATAAGAATTAGCCGTTTATTGTGATCAAAAATTCCAGGAACGAAACAAACAGTAGTTATCAATGCATCTTTCGTCGCTTACTGTGTTCAGATTTTCGATTATAGTGATCAAAAATAGAAATTATACAATATGTGTAAAAGGAAGAAACATTTGACGATTATTAATTTACGAACCTAATCTAACCTATTATAAGTGTAACCCAACTTAAGCCCCTATAAACTGTCAATTACGTTGATTGTCATTCAAGGCTGATCTTATATGTGTATGATTGGTAATGACTAACACACTGACAAATTTTATGACTGATGCAATTCAAACCAGTAGCGCAAATTAGGTAAATTGGCAAAGTGAAATTTCGGGGTCTCGATAAATCTATATAAAAAAAAATATCACCAACTTTTTAGAAAGAACCTACAAATCTTATGTATGTATATATGTAACATTATTTATTTTTCCGATATTTTTTATCTGATTTTCGGTTATAGTGATCAAAATACTCTCGGACGAATGTGATCACTATAAGCGGCGACCACTGTATTTGTCTTTTATTAATGTGGTAAAATTGTTTAGCAATTTATAGAAATTTTAATTTTGTGAGTTTTGTACGTAATTTTTATTCGATAGGTACTCTGTGGATAAAATTGTTTAACCAAACGGAAATACATGAGCCTTTAACATAAGGTTCATTAAAAGTCATACTTTAAGGTAAAAAAAAAATTTTGAGCAGAGGCTAACTGGTTTATCACTTTTAAATATTTATCGAAATGAAAACATTATTATAGAAAATATTGTTCTGCATCTAACTGCTTATAAAATGCTGCTTAAAATAAAAATATTTTGGACTTAGTCATCCAACTTTTATTAATTATTATTATTGTTATTATCATTTTTGTTATTCATATTTTCATTATTTTCATTATTATTTATTTAGTGTGAAACAAAAAAATTTAAGTTTTAAATGTATTGTTTCACAACATTTGTACAATATATCTGCAGCTTCTAAGCTGAGAGTTGATAAGTTGAAATGACATCAAACATAAATGTTTTAAGTTTTTGTTGACCAAAGCAATGGTATTCAAGAGTAAAAATTGACCCCCTCATGAAATTGACCTGAAGACGCCTCTGACCCAAGATCTTAAAATACTTAACGTACTTTTTATATACTTCACGAAATGTACCGGTTCACGTACATACGGTCCGTTTGGTCGTCGGAAGCATAAAAATACGTTATGGCCATGAAGTGGTTTGAGGGGACGGCATTTAAAAAAAAAAACACATCCGGTTTTAATTTTTTAAAACAATAAAATCTCAACGCGTGCTGCACGCTGGAAATTTTTAGTGTATTATTTTCGTGCAGTGCGAACCGTGTAAAAAAACAGCGGCGGCTATCTTATTCGTTTTTTATACACATTTTTAACAGCCGTCTCTCGTCGTCGTTCGGTGTAAAATCATTTTTTAATTACTACTGGATTTTCGCAGTCCGACGTTTCCCTGCCTTATTATTTTTACACTGCAGGGTTAAGTCTTATTTGAATGAAACCCGAACATTTCCTTTTCGGGGAGGAGGGGGAGGGTAAACCGCTAGGAAACACGTTGCGCTGCTATATTATTCGCATCCGTTTGAGTATTATTTGGTAAATTTAATCGCCCACTTGTACGAGATGTTATTATCTTTATATGAAAATACTACGCGGGTACGTGAAAAATATTTACACCGTCTTTACCACCCAGAACCTGCAGCGCTTAATATGGCCTAATGGTCAGTGATATTTGTTAACAAAATTAAATAAAAAAGTCAAATTGAAATTTGAAATGCGTTTATTTGAGATATTTTATTATAATTACCGTTAATAACCAATGTATAAAATTACGTTTGCGATATTTTGATGAGCACATGGACGAGAAATTGTGTTTAAAAACAAGGTCATCAACAGTAACACACATTGTATGGCCCCCTTCAACGTGCGGCCCGGGACTTTAGGTCCTTAAGCCCCCCCCCTCTTGATCCAGCCCTAGACTAATAAAATTTGTTGTCGATCTTATCAGAGCTCATATTTATGTAGTTCTCATAGACTTATATGTTTAGACCATAGATATATAAAACTTCTAGATGGTCTCATACAGACAATGTATCACATTAAAGTCGGACACCATATGCTGTATAGGGTATCAGATCTATTGATCTACAGATCTACAGATCTATCATAATACGATTGGTACGTAATACAATTATCATCATAATGTTAAACGATGACACGATGATATTAATATTATATTATAATATATGAGAATATATAAGATCATTGTGAAACACAGGAACACTAAAATATTGGGTCATGTAGCAATGCTACAGGATTTATTGGAAATCTACAATAAATCGAAAAACACTTTAGTTTAATGATTATGATAACTGATGTACATTATATACATTGAACTACATTGTTAAAAATTATGCTTTGACTAAATAGTTCAGATATTTAAACCTACGAAAAATTTCTGAGATTATTACTACGCTTCTCTTGGTTTTCACAGCGAAACGCGGAACAAAACATCACCATATTGTAGTTATGACTTGTGTATTTGTTGTATCATTAAATACTTCAGACACTATATTAATAATATTTGTTACAAAACACAAATAAAATTGAACGAATGTTCACTGTTCAACCACAGTCCGCAGTCCCGCAGTCATAATTTTAAATATTAAACATTTTTAACAGCCCACAACTACTCCTGTTATCACATTAGGCATAATGTAAACATTGCCCACACGACAAATGGCGGAAAAAACTGGTTGATAAGAATTAGTTGGCCATTTACATCATGCACGATCTTTTATTTTTTCAGCTATTATCAGGTTCGCTGTTACCGAAATCGAGAGTACTGTGCCCGTCTCGTCCGTTATTACAAAAGGATTATAATATAATGGTCACTGCTTAATGAACTCGCGGTTAATTGACTCATTCGTCTATTAGACTCAAACAGACCAGTCCCGATTTGCACGTATACTAACGCAGACAAATATCCGTTTATCAGACTTACTATACCGGTTAGGTAAGGAATAAGGCAGTTTAACAATATAATAAGTAACGAAAATAGAAAAAAGTTTGCGGTACCGGTATTTAACCATCGTTATCGTAGAAATAATAATTAAATTATTTTTTCGTGATAGCAAAATGTATGTACAATAACGACCCAAACAGTCTTGCTACTTGGTTTTCAAAGTTAGTTAATACTTATGCGAGTGACGTTGTGTTCACGTTTTGCTGCGGAAAGTGATTCAACAAAAAGACGATTCTGACGTGTTTAAACAGCATATAAAGAGGATATGGTTGAAAAAATTATCGAAGACAGGAAAACTCAACTAACTCTGAAAAAATATCAAAGATGAATGAAGTACAATTTTTTATTTAGATACATAATATACATCATTATTACATTATTTCCATTTTTGTTCGTTCATTTAACATCAATAAATATTTTAAAATTAATCAATGTCTATGTATTATTTTTTTTGACTCGTTTGGTCCCGAAGTGAGTCTAATAAGCGGCGACCAATCGTACCTAGGCGGGCAGGGGTTCGATTATCGCGTCTAAAAATAGATTTCTCGGATCAAAGTGTATTACGCAACGGCCGAAAACAACGGTTTCTCGGAATAGACCGCGAGGCGCGTTTCTTCGTACCTAATCAGGCATGGGTTCAATTATCGCGTCTAAAAATAGATTTCTCGGACCAAAGTGTGTTACGTAACGACCGAAAATAACGGTTTCTCAGAATAGACCGCGAGGCGCGTTTCTTCGTACCTAATCAGGCACGGGTTCGATTATCGCGTCTGAAAATAGATTTTTCGGATCAGTGTATTACGCAACGGCCGAAAACAACGGTTTCTCGGAATAGACCGTGAGGACGTTTCTTCGTACCTAGTCATGGTGGAATTCAATTATCGCGTCTAAAAATAGATTTCTCGGATCAAAGTACGTTACGCAACGACCGAAAACAACGGTTTCCCGGAACGGACCGCGAGGCGCGTTTCAATTGTAACTAGGCGGGCGCGGGTGCCTTACTTTTCGGAGAAGTTTTGGCGTGGTCATCGACCCCGACCAGGAGCCTACAGTGGGCGTACCGTCGGCCGCCTTCCTAGCGGTTGCCGAAAACCGCGATCCGCGGCATTACGGGCGAAGAGAAAACGGGACGCCGTGTTGTTGGGAATAACGTTTGAACGGGAATATTGTGCGATGTGTTAAAACGGACCTAAGTATATGATATTCNAATCAGGCAAGGGTTCAATTATCGCGTCTAAAAATAGATTTCTCGGTTCAAAGTCTGTTACGCAACGGCCGAAAACGACGGTTTCCCGGAACGGACCGCGAAGTGCGTATCTAATCGTACCTATGGGTCCGGTTTCGATTATCGTGTCTAAAAATAGATTTCTCGGATCAAAGTACGTTACGTAACGACCGAAAACAACGGTTTCTCGGAATAGACCGCGAGGCGCGTTTCTTCGTACCTAATCAGGCAAGGGTTCAATTATCGCGTCTAAAAATAGATTTCTCGGATCAAAGTACGTTACGCAACGACCGAAAACAACGGTTTCCCGGAACGGACCGCGAGGCGCGTTTCAATTGTAACTAGGCGGGCGCGGGTGCCTTACTTTTCGGAGAAGTTTTGGCGTGGTCATCGACCCCGACCAGGAGCCTACAGTGGGCGTACCGTCGGCCGCCTTCCTAGCGGTTGCCGAAAACCGCGATCCGCGGCATTACGGGCGAAGAGAAAACGGGACGCCGTGTTGTTGGGAATAACGTTTGAACGGGAATATTGTGCGATGTGTTAAAACGGACCTAAGTATATGATATTCGACCAAAACGGTTTAATGGTAAATAATTATTTATCGTTTTAGTACGTAAACACGTCGTTTTCCGTTAAAAAGGCTAAATAATCGTCATAACCGTACACTTTCAAAAAAAGGTCGCTGTTTAATACCGCACGCGTTTTACTTTGTGTCCTGTCGGACGCGGTTTCACCCAACAAACCGAGGGTTATTTTCGATTAAAATAAACATCTCCGGGTGAGCGCAGCGAGCGATCGGCCACATTTGGTCTCTAATTCCATTTATAATGCTTCTCACCGACAATCAAATGTGTGGGGTATTGAATTAGCGACGTTCCGAATTTCCATTTTTAACAATAGACGAAATACGTGCGGTGTTAAACGATGTAAAGCACGCGGTCATGAACGGAAAATGTGCGGTTTCGAACGACCCCCGAAAGGCCCTGTGTTACGTTATCACCTATCATCTTGTCCGTATGGAATTAAATGTGAAATATTCATAATATTATGTTGAAAGGCGCCTACGTGTATGAGACACAAATAGTAAATTTATTAACAGAACAATAGGTTTTTGTTTCTACCGAAAAGTTGTTATAACGCCTATATCATGTTCCTTTTGACGAATTCCTATTCGTTTTTAAATTCAAACCGTCCGCCGCCATAGAAGTAGCTACGTACAATAAAACGGCGATTGGTTTTTCAGATTGACTTTGCCGAGACGATAATCTCGGTGCCTTGGATTCGGACGGGCCCGCGAGTTTCGTTGGGCAGTGGTTAAACAAGCCAGCTGCCATCCAACCGACGGCGGCCAAACCGTGGGCAGACGGCGAAATAGTAAACGGGAGCTGGGACCGCGATTTGATGCGTCGTCACGCGTCCGGGAATTCCCCGAACCCCTGTGCCACCTGAATAGCCTATGGCTAATAGATGGCGCGTAGCCGTACCCCGTCGCTTTATGCGCGGATCACAATTCGCGTTTCACCCGTTCCGTACGGCGTGGGATACGAGTGGGGATTATCGCGAACCCATATTATAATTTTTTTTAAATGTGCTTTTTCGCCGTATCAGACGGGAATTCGTTCGTGAATTTTTCCACGGTAACCTCCCTCGCAGACATGAATAATACAGTGGTCGCGCCGACGTTAATCGAATTTTTTTACCGTGAAAATACAATATTAATTGTCGGATGGGCGTGAAATTTTCGAGTGTTTTATAATGTTGTATAATACGGATGTAGCGGTCCGGGTATTTATTTTTTAACGAAATATTGAAACCAACGATAACGCGCCTGTTGTGTACTATTTGAATAAACGATAATCGTTCACGATAACGAAGTTCATAATTTTTAAGTTTTTTTTTTTTTTGTCGTTGTTGTTGTTCCGAATTAGATTAACATTTATGTAAAACATGCATTCATATGTAGGCATGCTCAATGTTCTTTCGTGTTGGAATTTGTTTGTATTTACCTGTACCTATTTATCAAGGACATTCAATATTCACAAATAACACGTTAGCACAAACATTTCAGATTCAGGAGCGTAATAACGAGGAATGTATTGGTTTTACAACGATGTTTATTTTTTTTTATCCGCGAACAACTTTTCTACCAGTGACCTTGCTCCGATTTTCGTGTACAGTACCTTTTATGAATGACAATTTTATCTTAACGGTACTTAAAGAAGTCGTTTTAAAGATTTCCGTAGCGGTTTTCATAATTTTTATTAGGAAAATCCTTGAGAAAACGTACGCCCACGTATAAAAGATATTTCGTTTTTCGATGGCAATGGTTTTTCATATATAAATTGAAATCCTCTCTATGTCCTGCCTTCCCGACTTCTCACACCTACAACAGTGGCCAATCGTGCTTGGTATGTCCGTCTTTTGAAATAATTCTTCGGACAAAATATCAAATCCGTCGATTACAGTTTTCAGGAAAAATTAGCGATATACGTCACCGAAACGAGTTTTTCGCTAGAAACTGATAAAATCTAAAAATGTCCCGTTTAAAATGAATTAAAACCTACTTACTAAAGATCGATTGCGGGAGAAAATCGATTGAATCGATTAGCGCTGCTCGGAATACATTCAGAAATATTTACAAAACCTGAAGAAGTAGTAAATAAATATTTGCTAATAAACACTCCAGACGCCCTCAGCTGTTATAACTACACAAATTTCATTTGAAAATATGTTTTATTAATTATTTTACGAATTAAACGTCGTGTTTCTTTCAAACAAGTGTATTTTGGTTATTTGGTCGTAAATTATGACATTGTTTCGTGGTGGATAATATGAGTTGTAAGCAAGGCTCGGATTTTAATGCATTTGCGTGTTTTGCTTTTTGGAATGTCTTACACGGTGCTTTCCAAGCTGCAAATGTCTTTCAAGTACTCGATGTTGTAACTTCAAAAAACTGTTGGGACATTTTTGACGTTTTCAACGCATTTTATGACATTTTCGACCGTGTCCTCGGATTATGACAAAAACAAAATCGACTACATTGGAATGTAAACATTTTTTCTGATATTTTCGGGGCTTGCGAGCCCTGGTTATGAGTGATATGAGTTACGACTATATGTATATCTGGAATTTGTCGTGCCCCCCCTCCTTCCCCCCCGTATATGTCATATTTTAAATACGCCCCTGCAACGAACGCCGGTAGCTCGTTCACTGCAACGCGTACACGCGCCGGCTCGAATAACAACTATGGTTTTCACAAGATTGCCCGGCGGAAAACTCGAGTGTCTATAGGCTTATGCGGTTCGGTCGGAGGGGGGAGGGGGAAAGGAGCGAGTAATAATAATAATAATAATAAAAAATACGCGGAGCGGGCGTTGAATAAGATGTAGTGACTGCGTACCGCGGGCGGTGAGCGTGGAATAATGTGCGGTCGGATGAAGTATGGGTCGGTGACAGGTGTGCTACAGGGTGATAAAATGACGGCGTTTAGAGTGAAAGGAAAATTGTGCGTATAAAACTTTAGCGGCGGCGGCCGCGATGACGTATGGAAATGCGCCGCCGCGAACAGAAACAAAAAAAAATAAACGCAGAGAACGCGGCGGCGGCGGAAGGGACGGAAATGAAAACGATAAGACGAATGTACGTGAAATACGGGGAGGGAGAGTTCCTACACGCACGCACGCACACACGCACGCACGCACGGACTGCAGATTTATGTGGGAACGGGTATAATATACGGGTAACAATAACGCGCGGTAGGGAAAACGCGAGAGAACGCGGTCCGAGACGACGGCGACGACGACGGACGTGTTGTCGCAGCGGTGTCGGGGCGCTGGGGGGGGGAGGTGCCGGTCGAATTGAGTGTAGCCTGAGAGGTGAATCGCGTGTAGTGGACGGACCCGGACGGGACGAAAGGAGTAAAGAAAAAAAAAAGCGGAAAGACGCGCGACGGGCAGAGAGATTGCAGCAGAGAGCGAAGATTATTGAGCCGACGCCGCCGCCGCCGCCGCCGCCGCCGCCGCCGCCGCCGCCGCCGCTGCAGCAGCGGTGTAGAACGGACAACAATAACACAATAAGGAGGAAACGCCGTCCAATCTCGCGCGAGTTTTAAAATACTGCCGCGCCGTTACGCTCACAGCGTCGACGAGAATACGCACTCGTCTTAATTGTCACGGTACCAACAATACGCTCGTCTTGTTATCATACACGTCGCCGGTCAATGTACGGTCGCCGTCGTAACGATATCGGAAACGCTGCGCGAGAACGGGCGGCCGTGTTCGAATAGTGTTCCGAGCCGTTACGCATAAACCTTATCAGCAGTTATCCCGCGGATACTCGCGTCGTTCCTATACGTCATTATCATAATGACATGAAATACTCTCGCCGGGCAACAATCGCGTTGATAATAATAACAATAATAATAACAATAATCATAAAAAGAGCGCCGATACCGCTGATGATGGGCACTGTGCCCGCTGCCCGTAGTTGCCGGGAAATGTCGGCAAGGTACGAGCATTGGACAGTGCATATGAATCGCTTCGTGCGAAAAGCGCCCGAGTCTGTGCGATTTTATCAACAACGGGATTATTACAGATTCGTTATCACTATTTACTTAGACGCGTCGATTCGGGTCAAAACGGCTTTAGTCGCATTGCTGTAGAACCCATTACAAACAGCCGTCTTCAATATGAAACAGGTATGCATCATTATAATATTAACAGATTTAGTTTGATGCAGGTAATAGTAATTTTTTTTTATAAGAGTTTTGAAATCAAATTTTGACGACAATCGTAAATATTACGGCCTTTTAAAATATGTATAACCGAACTTCGCTCTGGATCGTTTTTCATTATCAATGGTTTATCTTTGGTTACCGGTATGAGTTAAACGCCTTTATGCATCCCACCTTCCTCACTACCGACCACCTACAACAGTGGCCAGACCCGACCCCAGTATCGGCTTTTTTTTTTTTTTTTTTTTTAATGGTTATGTTGTTAAAATTATTATAGAAGTAATACAATTTATAGCGGTTTGACTATAATATTATAATTTGTTTATGTTTAATGCGTAAAAAAAAAAAAAAAAATGGGGAAAAATGCAAACAATTGTATCAGGCCTAGGAGTCGAGCGCGATTCTGTGCAAAACGGCCCAGGGCATCCTCTATCGTCTGACACGCGTTAGACCGCCTTGCCTCCCCTGACACACTAAATCCATTGATTTTGACGGTATCTAAGTAAATAAATATTCAATCGCATTCGAAAGACAACAGAAAAGGCAATAATAACGGTAAACAATATTAAAAAAACATTATTTTAAATTGTTACGGCTAATGTTTTCTAACCATAAATATTGCTCTCAATAGATAAACGACAAGATACCTTTTTTGTTGCATTTTTAATCTAGTTCATGGGTTAGTTATTCGTTATTTTCTTTTATTTTCTCTGTAGTTTTATTAATAACTAGGAAAACCCGGAAAACAATGTAAGATGAAAACCAACAAATTTGCTGCGTTACGATTTCATTATTTTTAATTTTTACGGCTTATGTTTTCCACCGTAAATATTGCTCCAAAAAAATAAAAACATCAAGAGATCTTTTTTAGATAAATTGTTAGACTTTATTATTGTTAAACAAATTTTTTCTTTTTTTTGACCTCTGAGTTCCACTTATAGTGAACCTCCGTCAAATATTCAAACATTTCGTTCACACAGTACCTACCAAATAACAATTACGTACAAACGTACAAATGTCTTTAAGTAACAATATTTTTGGGAGTAAATATCGTGTATACAAATTTGAAATATTGAAATCGGTAACGCCCCGGCACGCCGTATATATTTACCGTTTTTCCTATAATTTTGTGTCCGATTTTTCTCTATTATTTTGAAAACCCCTTAGAAAATCATAAAATGACTTCGCTAATGCGCCAATTAGATAAAATTTCCATTCTGAAAAGGTGCTGCATTTTTGATACATCAGAACAAGTTTTCTTTTCAAAAAGTTGTTTACAGACAGAAAAAAAGCACTCATTATAATAATACCAATAGATTCACTACGCTCCGAATCTAAAAAAAAAAAACACAAATGCACGCGTAATAGTTAAACCAATAGATCCCATGCTACGTTTCGAATCTGAAAAATAACTACGTGACCCCTGGCATTATTTTTCTTTTCACCGCCACGTAAAACTATTAAGATGAATCTCGCGTCAAATTTCCGAACATTTTTGCCGGGCTAAAACAAAATTAAATTTTTAAAACGGTGTACCACGTCTCAAAACACTGATATATGTGTTCGATGAAAATTGCAGTTCGCTACGAATGTTTTTAACGGAACACAAAATAAAAAACAACAACAAAAATCCGAATTAACAGAAACCGTTATTGCACGCACGTTTTTTCAGGTTTTCTCGCGATTATTAGGAAAACTA
Source organism: Cinara cedri (assembly GCA_902439185.1). Taxonomy (NCBI): domain Eukaryota; kingdom Metazoa; phylum Arthropoda; class Insecta; order Hemiptera; family Aphididae; genus Cinara; species Cinara cedri. Next base: position 735,497 of record CABPRJ010002378.1, read on the forward strand.
AATAGAACACAAACAAAGACGGACATACTTCACATATTAGTGTTGGCCACTGTTGTAGGTAAGAACTTGGGAAGGTTGTAGACGGGAAATTGAATGTACCTATATCTGTACGCGACGATTAACCGTCGTTAACGAAAAAACGATTCTGAACGGATTTCGGTTAATAGTGTTGCTTTGACAAATATATATATATATATATTTGACATATATACGTCGTCATATTATGGTAAAATAATTACATATGCATTATACATTTTCTTTGACAATATTTGTTTAATATTGTACCTATTTTCCCGGTTCTTCCCATGTTTTTCCCATTTATTGGAAAGACTCCTGGGAAAAATCAAAAAATGACCTTTCTAAAGTAGTGTCCCGGTTAGGTTTTCTTTTGGAAAAAGTGCTACACTTGAAGATCGGGGCAAGATTTTTGGTTGAAAAAATGTCTACAGATAAAAAAAAAATAAATAATAAACACCGTTGTAAAACTAAATACTCTCCGCTGAGAATCTAAAACGTTCTGCTCAATGCACCGGTTACGCGAAATTATCTTCCGGAAAAAACCCCCGGCTCTAATGATTATAGGAGCGAAATCAAATAAAATCAATCGCGTTTTTTTATCATTTGTAGCACAATAATACACGCTAGCTATGCTATTGCATTCTGTATACCGTACTGTTATATTTGTATTCGTTTTTTTTTTTTTTTTTTTAGTTTTTTTCCTGTCTATAAATTCAACATTCAATAACTAAAATACGACAGTTCGCGTTTAACGCAAACAAGGCAGGGGGGAGGGGGGAAATTGATTACGAGTAAAAAACAATCGTTGGACGGAACGTGCAATTAAATAATAAAACACATTTCGAGGCGGAATAATCGTAAGGCGTTGCAATACGTCGGTCGTACGACAACAACAATTACAATACCCGTGAAACATAATATTATTATTATTGTTGTGAATAAAATAATCTCTACGGGATAATGTTTCTGGTACATCGTTTTTGATTATACGATTCTATTACCACACGCGGAACGAAACACAGTTGTATTGCATTGCTGTGCGATTGTGTATTAAATTCCGAGCTGCGGGGTAAAATCGCGGTATGTTTTTTCTAGATTCTGAGCGGAGCGAGGAATTTATTGGTTTTACAATGACGTTTATTTTCTTAATTTCGTATTTTTTTATACAGCGTGCGAAAACTCTGCCGGAAATCTTGCTCCGATTTTCAAGTGTAACTTTTTTTCCGGAAGGGAATTTTCCCGGGGCGGTTACGATAAATGGGAAAAAAAACGTGAGAAAAACGGGAAAATGTACGAAAATAATGGTTTTATAATTTTAAATTTTGTTTTTTTGTTTTGATGTTATTCAGTATAAGATGTTCGTAGACACTGGAAATTAGCACAGTAACCTTATACTTGCTTTTATTATAATAAATAACGTGGTAAAACTTTGAAAACATTTGAGCCGTTTTTGAGCTTTTATGAAGACATTTTAATTTTGCTAGTTTCTTTTGTGTAATATTTATTCGGTAAGTCCTCTGTGGATAAAATTTTTAGAGCAAACAGAAATGCTTGAAGATTTAACGGGAGATCCGTTATAAGTTGTTTTTAGTGGCCAATAAGAAAAAGGCGAGTTTAATGTAGTATTTTTTTTTTATGAATTTTAGTATCACATGTTGACGAAAATCGTAGATATTACGGCCTTTTAAAACATGCATAACCAAAATCCATTCTGAATCGGTTTTCGTTAGAAAAGGTTAATCGTCGCGTACAGATATACATTAAATTCGATATAAATTCGAATACAGAAAACGCGATCCGATTAAAAAAACGACAATGAGAGACCATTTTTGTATTGCATTTTGGATCTGCGAGTTAGCGAGTAAGATAGTCGTGTTTTGATTTTCCAGCGACAATAACTAAACCGTCCCCACGGGCTCCGAAGACTACGACTAAAGGGGACGAATGATGATTTTACTTAAAACGAGAAGGGTTACTCTGTCCGCCCCTTTAAGCAGACCGATGACTTTTGCATTGTACATTTTCACCGACAACTATAACATCTTACGCGGGCCGAAAACATTATTTCAGAAAAAAAGGGGCTGCCAAAGTGTATACAGTCTGAATTACGTCCCTGGTTTTATTATTATTATGATTTTTTTTTTTTTTCGTTTTGCACGAATCCACGCGCGTCCGTTCTCAGCGGACGGCGGCGGGGCGTCGGAAACGGTCGCAACAATAGCCCGGGATAGCATCGCCCACCCCCCCCCCCCCTCCACCATCTCCTCCTTTATTATCTTACTCCCGGCCCGGGCCCCTCGAGAGGTCGCTTCGGGAAATTCAGAACGGAGTGGAGTGGCATTGCGTAATTATATATATCGTAATACAATATTAATAGAGTTGACTCGTGTCGGGAGTTTTCGGACGCGCCGCGCGGAGGGGGGCCGGCTACTTTACGCCGGGGAAGTAATTTAGAATTATCGCGCAATTGTATTGGGCGCGGACGGTAACGGCGAAAACTCGCCGAACGGCGAAACCCGTCGACCCGCGGGGCGAACGGTTTTTCCGGGGAGCGGCGCTAACCGATTAATCGGTTCCCGAAAACGCTCGCTGTACAGCGGCGATCAGTCTGTCACAAGACGCGCGTTACCTCGGACAGCGTCAACTGTTGTCGGCGTCCGTTTTAAAGCGCGCCGTTCGCGCGGCGGCGCTCAAGAACGTACGCACGTACGTACCGCTACTCTGCCCGACTCAAATTTAAAAACGGAACGTCTCGTCGACGGATCGACGGTAATCAAAACCTAAAACACCGAAATTCGTTTCGGCCACCGCTCCGTCTGTTTACGGAATTTCCAAAGCAGGTCGGAAATCAAAAGTCGGCGGCCGTTTCACGGCCAAAAATCAGGGCGACAAAAAAAAAAATGTAAACGTTTAGTTTCCAGAACGCCCTGTGCCTTAAAACGTTTTTCGAAACGAATTACACGAGTAACGCCAGAAGCATTGACCAGATAATTACTGGTGGATTTGCATCGGCTGGTGTAACTTCCATAGAGGAAGAAAGGTAGCGGCAGGACGATACAACACCGATCCTCCCGGTAACAGAATGCACTTGATCGCGTTAACGAGCTAAGAAGATTAATTGCACCTCTTGACGGTGCTGACGAAACGTTCCGTGACCTTGATAAAATCGAGAACCTGCTCTATTCTACAAAAACATAAACAAATGCGAAACAAACAAAAATCGATGATTTTTCGAAGTAAGTACTGTAAAATAATATTTATACTGCAATTTTTTTCTTTTTTTTTTTTTTTGCACAATTCGTTTTTCCCGCGTAATACGATATGCCGTTTAATACGCTATTTTTAACGGGTCCCCTATTGGGAAAGCGTCTTAAAGGGATCGGAAGTGACGGGTTTCTGTTTTCGTCTTACACGCTTGAGACGTAGGGATTCATACGTCGATCTAGCGAAGCGATAAGAACTCTGAAAGCAGATTTGAATTTGCCGCGGAGTCTACTTTTTTAATCGGCTTTCCCACTTTTTTCGGTTTTTAAATTATTTTAATTCCTCAACAAATTAAAATATTCCATTTTTTCGATCACTCTTCTATTAGCATGGCTTTTTTTTCCCCCGAACTCAAGGAGATACATTTAAAAAGTGGGAAAGTCGTCGATCGCGATTAAACGGGTCCTACGGCACAGTATAGTGTTGCTACACAGTATAGTGTTTCGTACCGCAGGCGAAATACCTCGGGATCATTCTCGATCGGAAACTCAACTTTGCGGCGCACGTTAACTACGTCGCATTAAAAGCTAAAAGTCTGGCACTTCGGCTACGGGGGATAGCCGCCACACGATGGGGCCTACGGGCACCCGCACTGAGACTCCTATACGCGGGAGCGGTGGTGCCAACAGTCACTTACGCAGCAAGTGTCTGGGCCCACCGGCTGGTGCATAACGTCAGCCTCGCTGCGATAATAAACCGGGCGCAGCGGCCGACCCTTCTCTCAGTAATCGGCGGGTACCGTACGGTGCCCACATCTGCACTACAAGTCTTGGCGAGGTCACTACCGCTAGACTTAGAAGTCCGCAAAAGGTCCGATCTGTATGATCGCCGTAAAGCGCTGGCTGAACACCAGCCGATTCGAACGCTCGCCGACATAGAATCCGCATTAGTCGGCGAGTGGCAAGAGCGATGGGACACCGCCGTCACCGGCCGTGTCACATACGCATTTCTTCCCAATATCCGGTGGGTGCTCGCGCAGAGGTGGTTTTCACCGACTCATTTCTCCGCGCAGTTCCTCACTGGACACGGTGCTTTCCAAGCATACTTGCATCGATTCGGCATAAGTGGCGTCGCGATGTGTGACTGCAACGGGTCCCCCACGGAGGACTCGTGGCACGTTCTTCAGCACTGCCCGCTGCACGCCGAGCTACGTTCGCAGCTGACTGAGGCCCTGTGCGCCTNCCTACCGACTTGGTAGCGTCTTCCCGGTCACTTGCGGCTCTCGAGCGATTCGCGCGGGCTATACTCCCCCAGAGGGAGAGGCACTAATACATGCTAAGTACGCGGACAGTTAAGGGGACGCCTACCCCGACATCAATTAGACGCCGCATAGCCTTCCAGTCCGCGTAAGCCGGCTAGATGGCAGTTAGGGCAGCTGGGCCACTAGATGATGTACCAGCGTCTTTGACCGAAATAAGTCTTTCCTAAGAGAAAGCACGCGACGCCGGCCGCGGGCGGTTCATGATCCAGAAACGGATGTGGGTAACCGTCCGCTGGGTGGTTGGTGCGGCGGGCCTGTTGCGTTTGCGCGCAACGCCCGTCCGGGACCGGCGGGGGCAACCCCGAAATCTCAGTATAGTGTTGCTGGTAATACAATTAAACTTTGGTAAATCGGCCCGCGGAGTGCGGAATCGCGCGCCCGGCGCAGGCCTCTCGGAACCCGTCGGGCCAACGGTCGCCGACCCGTATCGCCGAACGCGTGTTTTCCGAGTATTGTTCTGTTTCTCAGACGACCGACCGACGATATTCGTGCGGCCGGCAATCGTGCGCACGCCTCGAAAAAACGACTCGCAAACGTAACGTCCCGGTCGAATCACCGACGCCGGCAACGTTTTCCTCCGTCCGCGCGTGGTGTTGCGCGTCGAGACGTCATTGCGCTTGTGCCGCAACTGTCGGTTCGCGCGAAAGTGCGCCGCGCAATACCGCGAAAACCCGGAATGTGCGAATCTGGAGTTTGGGAGTTTTCGCGGACACCGAAACCCGAACGGATACGAGAACCGCTGCGGCGCGTATACACCGCGACGTTCCCATTGGTTACGGTTATCGCAATATGATTACCGCGCGATCGCGCTACTCGGTTGCGTCGCATTGGCATATTATCGTAGCATAGTAATCGAAACTCGATCAATCCGTTAGCGATTTATTAATTACTATTGTCACGATCAGCGTACCGACACGTCGGAATATCGATCGCGGATTATCTACAGTGTATACCGGGCGATCCATTTAGGCGGTTACGCGCATTATCTCGGAAAGCATTCGCCATTTCCGGAATTGGATTTCTGGAACGTTCAAGAAACGAGCTGCTCTACAATTTTACGTCGTTTCTCGTCACTCGTATTTTTCGGGGTGTAAAACCACTATGGAGTATTGGTCAAAACAAATTTTAGTGGTCAAATCTTTGATTTTCGCCGGTCCGCTGACGAGGTTGTTCCGCCTTTACGCTTGTTTCTTAAATGTTCTGGAAAACTGAAATTCCGTACAGAGTTAATACTTTCCGAGATAATGAGTGTACCCGCTTAAATGGATCACCCGGTACATGTGCAGGTTTCGTTAAAGCGTTTTAAATAACGAAAACCAAGTCGATTTGTACAATGGTCACAACTGCCGCAGCCGTGAGCCCAGGGCCATTAATTTTTAAACGCTGTCTCTTTAGATCGTACCCGGGCAATGATCTAAGCCTTAGATTCTAAAGAGTTAATCGCTCCCAAATTTGTTGTTTTTTTTTACATTGTTATAACATTCATTCAATTTCAACATTTTATCTCCAGCAAACTGGATTTTCTTTATTACTCCAAAAACTTTTTTTTTACATGTACGCAAATTACGTTACTAAGTTGTCCATCGACACGGTTCTGACAGCCACAGTGTGCGGAATTCAAAAGTGTCGAGAATGCAAAATAACAGTAAACTGAATTCAATGTAAGAATGGTTTTTTGGAATTTTGAGTGAAACGGATGTGTTTTTTTTTTTATATCTGTAAAAAAATTTTCGCCATAAATCTCACGAGGAATTTTTTTAAGAAATTCGGATTTAAATGGTAAAAAAATTAAGTGGGAGAGGGTTAAATTAAATTGGCTCTCGAAACGACGGGAGAGACGGCTAGCAGGAACCGAAATAAAATAAAACTAAAATATAATATATTCTTTAGGGGATCGGATAACGGCATTTTCATCATTTTTCTAACACACACTCGACACAGCCATTTAGATTGATTTTCTCGCGATCATTTCGAAACGTTAAGAATTCTGAACACAGAGACTCGAGTTCCTCGTAATTTCGTCAACTTTTAATTTTTTTTTTTTTTCCATTCGTCTATCGCAATACTTTCGACTTTTCTGTAGTGTTTACGTGATTGCGTCGAAATATGTTCAACAACGACACAAATACCAACACTCGGTGCACTCGGAAGTAATTTTCATACAAAACGAGAATAAAAAAAAAAAAAAACACCGTACGAAGTAGGTTATGTTCAATCTAAAACTTCGTGTCGGCGAATAAGTACAGCGGCTGTTCGGTCTCAGACGTTTGGGTTTCGCCGCACTAAGTTGTAACACTGCGTTGATACGGTGGTCCCAGACGGGCCGGTCGGTCGCGACCAACGAGCGGCAGGAGGGGAACGATAGACGGATAGGAGTGGGTGGGGGGGTCGTCGGTCGGAGGGGGAAACCAATGTTGTCCGCGTGCGATTTCGCCAAAAAAAAACTAGAGCGCCGCCGCGACAATTCTATTTCAACACGTCGCGCACTAAAATTGGCGTTTCTCTTTGATTTTTTTCGCCCTTTCTGTTTGGCGGCTGGCGGCTCGTCGTCGGCGTTCGAATCTATAAATAGCCCGGGTCGGTAACAACGACCGACGGAATATGATGTCGACGGACGGGCGGCCTTGGCGCGCGTGAGAATCGCCCGGGAACGCACGAAACTTTCGCACGATTTCCGAAATTTAAATTTTGTAACACGGACGCGAATTTTCTCGTTGGAGAATAAAAATGACCGGGTGTAATATCGCAACGTCGCCAACGTCGAGGGTTTTTTTCCCCGTACCCGCCGGCGAGAGCGGAAAAAAATACTACTTTTTTAAAAAACAGTACGTATATTACGTTACCCGGCGGACGGAATAACACCGCGTCCCTTCCGAATTCGATAGGTAACGGAAACCATTTCGGCTCGACGCAATAATATTGTGTTGCCGGTGGTTAACTAACAACGGTGCGTTGTAAACTGATGTACGTCCGGTTTATACCTATGTGCGTTCAGCGGCTAAATCGAAAAAGCGTGTACGATACGCGGCACACAATAAGATGCGTATGATGAGCGCATGATGTCCTTTTACAGCATCGATCAAAAGCTACATACTGCAAAAATATGCTCTAAAAAATCAAAAACCGTTTCACACGCGAAATTTAGGATTTAGATTCTTCGTACAGTGTTTATGTTTAACTCGGCGATTATATTAATCTCTCGAAAATGACATGCGAATACTGGAAGTCCCCGACCCCGGTTACCGCTGTATTCGATATTATATTCGGATGCTACATCCAGAGTTTTTTCATTTGACGGAACGCCACGAATCGCTACAAATGAAATATTATATAAGTCGCGTAATGGTCGTGCATCTGTGCTTACGTTTTTGTAATATATATTTTTTTTTCTCGTGAAATTTACAGAAACGTATTTCGGTAAACTTTTTCCGCTCGCGTCCTTTATTATTCTATTGCATTACTAAGGGTTCCTCACGTAGTGTAATGCAATGAAATCAAATTTCCGTGATATTATTTCCACATAAATTCTAGCAATTTCCCCGTCGCGCAGTGTTGCGGACGAAATCATCACGGGATATTTATGTAACATATAGAGGTACCCATATCGATTACTGTTGAAACGACAGACCGAGTTTGATTTTAGTGGGCGACATTGATCGTTTTAGTTAATTCGAAAAACTATTAAATTTTTCAATATTAAATAATCAATTTGGTAATTTTTAAACCACTACTATTTCCTACACACAGAGCTTGCGCTCTGTGAAAATATTAGAGGTGCACATCCTGTTTATTTTAATGAAATGAAAAAATGTGCCATTCGCTTCGCTTGTTAATAAAACACAAAATAAATATTATCATAAATAATGTAACCATCATAATGTATACATATTAACAGTTTTATTACAATAAAAGAACTGTACTTTTTTCCAAATTGATTCAAATTAATAACAAATTTCTTAAATTATATTTTCAATAACTACTTAATTAAACTACTTGATTAATATTAATCAAAATTTCAAATGATTTTTCTTTGTTTTGTATGACGACCTGTTCATCAATATCGCTATTTTCAATTTGGTGATTTTTATTTATAGCATCTGGAAACACACCATTGAAATAATTTTGCTGCTTAGTCTTAGTCCTTGTAACTACGATTCTTGTTTTTCATCCATTGTTCATTTGGCAGCATAACGGAACGGTTATGACCACGGTTTATCTTAAACATTGGTTTGTTATCAATGTTTTAACCATGATTTCTAATAATTTCGGAAAACAGATATGCTATTGGCTCATAGACATAAAACATTGAAAATTCGAATCTCAGTAATTTTTATGAACTGCACAACATTTAAAAAATAACTGAACGTTTTGTGTGTAACTGCACGAAAAATGTCATTGAAAAAAATGGTTTCCGATTTTCAAAATCGGAAATCAATAAGAACTACGAAAGTCATCATCATTCAAATAAAAACAACATCAAAATGTAACTATTGCACGTAATTCAAACAAGGCGCATTTTCATTTACAAAATATACGGTGATGGCACCGAAAACATTAATTATTATTTTGGCTATTCGTTTTTATCGTTTCGATTTTAATACCTGCTGCAGCACAACGGGCTACGAGAAATAAAAAACAAAAAAATATGAACATACTTCGCAAGTGGGTGGGCCACTGTTAGTGAGAAGTTGGGAAGATTGAGAAAGTAGTAGAAGAGAAATTAAATGTATATCTATACACAACAATTAACCATTACAATCGAAAAAACGATTCTGATCGGAGTTCGGCTAATATAGTGTTGCTTTGTCAATAATTGTGTATATTATTGTCATATTATGGTGAAATAATTATATATGTATCCATATATTTTATTTAATAATATTTGTTTAATATTGTACCTATTTTCTCAATTTTCCTACTTTTTTTCCCGATTTTATCATGTCTTTTTCGCAGTTTTTTCCCATTTATTGGGAAAATCAAAAAAACAACCTCATTAAAATACCACTCTAGTCAGATTTTCTTTCAGAAAAAGCGCTATCATTTTTAAACCAATAAATTGCTCGCTCCACTCAGAATCTGAAATTAAAGTTTCATTTGATTATTTCTATTGAGTCGACCTATTATAATAATATACTATCATATCTTTATAATCATATGGATATAGATCATGTAACCTCTATGACCTATGTTTTATAAGAATTCCGATTAATTTGGTTGGGCATAATTTTGCATACGGATATACGGTTTTATTTTAAATATGATAATAATGTATACTTGTGGGGTATTCAATGGCAATCATTTTCGCAAATATGTATATGTATGTAGCACAAATGTATTATATTATGATATAGTACGATATGATACCGATTCGGAATTTAAAACGAGAAGTCTAACAATTTATATATAAGAGTATATAATGTTATAATATTTCCGCACTCGATATTGGTATTTTAAATTTATCACATTTCCCCGGGAAATATAGGCGTGTATTTTACGTCTTAGAAAAGCGTGCACGTGCGTGTATGTACGGGCTTATATATAAAATAATATAATATAAAGACATCGTATATACCTGTAAAGTAAACTTTTTTTCGTTATATTTATTCGAAATAATAGATCTCGACTATAGATCATAAATATAAAGCAATTCCGAGGCCTAAAGCACTGCCGTGTCGCGCTACTATATTTATATATATATATATATATATACGTATATACGCGCGCCTTTTAGAATATTACCGCCTCTTATTTTCGACACATCCCTATATTATGGATATTGACTTTAAACACGCAATCCGGAGTCAATATAAAAATTTAATATGATATGGATATTATATTGTGTACCTACCTAGATAAGTAGGTGCATTTATAATATCTACGTGACAGGTGATTTTTTTTTTTTTTTTCTAAGTTGTCCTGTTATATTTTAGACACTTTTTGTTCGGACCGCGGTCCCATAATAACTTGTCTGTATATATAGTATACGAACTTCTAAGTAATTATATTTCGGACTATGATTTTGAAGCACTTGCTAATAATTATTATAGAACACGGATAAAAATAGCTCTATGCAGCTATTCATTTGTTTTGTATACCAGGAATTCCAAATAGACGATTTTGTTTTGAATATTTTAAGTATATTGTAATCGATTTAGATTTTTAGTTCTTTTTCCTATGTGTTCATGCACTTTGTTTCTTCTACATGCACGCATTAAGTATGATTTATTTTCCATTAAATAAATTTCGTTTGGAATCGTGATCGCACGTCTTCGTTCAAATTTACTTCATTTTATTTTGTTCTCTTAATAATTTTCCGTAATTCATTAATTACCTCTGCTATATAATTGAACGATCATTCGATCAGTTCGATATATCAAATTTGTCAAAATTTCGAAATTTGATGAAACTAGAAACATTGGAATATTGCAAGAAAATAAAGAGACGATCAATTTGTATACAATAAAAATTCGTCGTATTAGCTTAAAAAAAAAAAAATAAATGATAATAATGTTTTTAATTTGTATAAAATAAACGATATTTTTAAATTAAATATTTATATAATATCACATGTCAAATGTACTAAATTATAATAAATAATAATAATACAATTTATGAAGTCCTAGCCAAAATGCGTAAAACGTTTTGCAATGTTAATGTAATTATTTAGTTGCCTAATATTGAAATTTATTATTTAAGTTCCTAGCGAGTTGGCCACTCGTAAATTGTTCCCCAAAATCTGGAAACAGAATCCTTTGGAATTAGAGCTTCAGACGTTTCAGATCTTTCATTTTTGAATTTATTATGATATACCCGTTGTAATATCTCCGGTGATAATTAAAATAATGAAATTCTTTTTTTTTTATATGTATTGCTCATAGGATTAAGCACTACAAATATTTGTTGTAATTAATTTATTCTGCTTTGATAAAAAACATAAAAAAATATCTTTTTATTTTATAATTTTTGAAACATTTGAAGATAGCCATTTCATAGAGTTTATAATTTTTCTATACAATTTGATATATCAACATTTTATTATTTATTAAATTCGTGATTTTAGATTCTGATTGGAACGAAAAAGCTTATGGTTTTACAGAAATGTTTTTTTTTTCTGTGGACAACTTTTCTATCAGAGGACTTGCTGATTTTTACGTGTAGCAACTTTTCTAAAAGGAAGATGTATAGGAAGAAAAATTATGAGGTCATTTTTTGATAATCTCAAGAGTTCTCTTATCAAATGCGAAAAACCGAAAAAAAAAAACGGGAAAATATACGAAATATAATATAACGGTTAATTTTTTCTGTAGACAACTTTTCTACTAACAATTTTGCTCTAACTTTTAATGATAGCAATGTTTCTGAAAGGAAATTTCATTGGAGAGGTACTTAGAGAGGTAATTTTTCCATTTTCCTCAGAGTTTTCTCAGCAAATGTGAAAAACTGAGAAAACCGGGAAAATGGATACTACAACATTAAACAAATATTCATTAAAGAAATTATATATAGTCTATTTATTTTTTTTACCATAATATGAAATATATAATATGTCAACATTTTCAGGAGAATAAACTCTATGATTAATTTAAACTCTATAAAATAGCTATCTTCAAATTTTTCAAAAATAATAAAATAAAAAGTTATTTTCTAAAATTGTTTACCAAAATATTAAAAAATTAATCCTAATATAAATATTTGTAGTCCTTATCCCAGGGAGTATGATAAAAAAAAAAAACCAGAATTTCATTATTTTAATTATTACCGGAGATATTACAATGGGTATATCTACATGGGACACCCTGTATTTGTTTGTCGGAATATTATTTACGTCGCACGAGAAACGGGTGAATAACCGAACACGCACGCACGTCGCCATTAACGCCACGTTTGGTTATTTAAAATCGCTTGAAACGGGTACCCGATTTACGGATGTCGGGATGTAAATTAGACAAAAAAAGGTAAATTATTCGACGATTCGGTTGACGAACCGTAATAATATTATAATAATATACAATATGATACTCCCGTGTTATGACAATCGTAATCGAAATGAAATAATCCACCGAGAACAATATCATTTGTTCAAAACGAAAATAATGCTAATCCGTTATTTTTATCACGTTTTAATCCAATATTATTTCGGTAACAAAGAATAAAAAAATCGATTCCGAACACGTTACACACGTTTCAATAAACTTAAATCGAATATTGCATATTGATTTGTAACTACGAGATAAATTATAATAATAAAATTGTCCGTGATGTTTTATAGTATTAAATTTTCGAACATTTTTTTAAGATTCAATTTGAGAGGAAATTTGTTGTAGAAGTTATATTATGTACAATATTATTATTTTTAAAATTTGGAAAATATAGTGTATTTTTTTATATATATATACTTTTTTGTGATGATCATAACGTAAGACACTCATCATTGTCTCATATAGTATTTACTTTTTTCGAAATTAATTTTTTTAAATCATTTAACAAATAAGTAACTCTAAAATGCTACATTTCGATTATTTGTTGTCGCCCTTATTTGAATGGATAAAACCTTTACCTACTTTTGATTTTTAAACGGCAACCCTTACTAATCTATACTAATAATTCTATACATAGATTTATTATTAGTTTAAATAAATGTTGGTGTTGTAATTTTTGATTTCTATTAACCCGTTGACGTGATATGTCACTCTTAAGTCTGGGAGAGTGGTGGAACACTATTAAAAAGCCGCGCGCCTTGCCGCCACACAAATGATGCGTCACTACTCTCTCTCCGCCGAAACTTAAAAGTGAAATTCATCGTTAACGGGTTGACGGAAATGAAATATTTCAACACCAAAACCGATTTAAACTAATACTATGTATGAAATTTTTAATATAGTATGATGCATTTTAAAGCCACTTATTTCATACATTTTCTAAAAAGACAAATTCCTAAAAATGTAAATACTTACCGAGATAATGAGATAATGACGTTATGTCGATTATCTTTTATACAGATGTGACCACTCTAGATCTAAATACTGATCACTTTTTTTTGTCCCATTCTGCCCCTGCCTATACTATAAATGCTAGAATTTTTTACAACCGTCAACAGTTTAAAAAATCAAATATCTTTTTTTTATTTAAACGAATTTCCCTTATCTACTACCTTATTTAAGATGATTTAAATATTTGTAAACTTTTTATGTATCTAAATAATTTTGTAGCAATTGACTTTTATCTTTAGAGAAATTTTACTTATCTGCGTCTCTACACTGATTATACATTATTCTGCATACTAAACAAATCTTTTCGAATTTCGTTCATCCAAATAAATAATTAGGTAGGTTGACAGTATTGTCACTGAGAACACAATTGAAAACAAAAATCGTACGAGAAACTAAGAAGTTGCAGCAGTACTATACAATAATACAATATGCATACTGGGTGTTTTACGAAGATTTATTATTTCTATCGTGGTGACTCGCGGGAGTAATATATGAACATAGCCACGATACCATCCACCCACCCCACTTACATACATTAAAATAGTAATTTCTCGTGGGACATTCTATAGCAGTAGTATATTTATTAAGGGTTATTACGGGTTACTTTAGTTCGACAGTCTAATCAAACTGTATAATAAGATACACACATACTACACATATATCATATATCAAATTCACGTGTTTTGTAGTGTTCTCAAATATTAGAAGAAAAAAAAAAAGATCATAATAAATAATATACATTTATATATTTTTTTTATTTGTTTATTATAAATGTCTCTATTATAGAATAAGGTATTTTTTAAAGAAGTTTTCTGTATGTTCGTTAGAAAATAGATGGTAGATAAATTTTTAAATTAGTATAAATATTATAACAATATATTATATTTATGTTGGGAATATTTTAATTTGTGGGGAGAGGCTTACTGAGAAAAATCGAAAAGTTATAAAAGGAAGGTTTGGTTTATCTGCTCTCAGGGTTTTAATTCGAGGAAGGCGGGAATGGACATGTAGCGGATGTTCATTAAACAAATGCCCTCATGTATAATGAATTTGAAAGGTGAAAAAGCGTATTCGCAGCACGTATTGTGTCCAAAAGGCTCTAAAAAACTAAAATATAACTAATGATGAATAATTGAGCGCACTATAATGTATTAATATTGTACACCTGCAGTGGCACGGGAGTCGCATAGCACCCAATAGTATAACGTAAAAGTGGTTACCGCATTAAATTGGCCTATCTCTGGTCACTCTATTATTATTTATTATAATTTATAAAACGGTGCTCGGGTAAAAGTACATTTTATAATATGTTGAGTTATTCAAACTCAATTATTAAAAACAAAAAAACAAAATCGTTAAAATGTACTTATTTTCTTTTACCCGGGCGTCGGAGCAAATATAAACAACTTATTATTGTTTCGCGACTTGGCTTCTCTGATTGGTCGATTCAAATTTACTATTGTGCGTATCGTAACAAATAATACGAACGACCGTAGAAGTAGGTTGATTGTAGCTAGTTTAGGTCAAGTACCTTATCATACATTCATACGTATGATGACTTGTACAAGTCAATAAGTAATCTTACATTATCTCAATAGGCTAACTTCCCAATCAGAGGTTTTAAATATGGAATCCGACATTTGTGAAACTATTTTTTTTTTTTTTTCTGTTACCTACTCGACATTATTTTTACATAACAAATTGGGGTTTATTTTTTATAAAAAACCTACATGAGCTCGTGAGTGAGCTCATAAAGGTCACTGAAGGCTTGGTTTTATGTAGCGAGGGGTGGGGTCTCATTTAGAACACCATCCTTCATCTACCAGGTTGGAAATATTAAGGAGGGGGGATAGCTGCTTACCTAAGCTGCTATTTTCATTCTCACCCGCGCCCTCCCCCCCCAGAAATGACTCGAAGAAGGCCACATATTCATCCAACGCATTAAAAATTGGTGAGTAAAACCGACAGGTATATAAAGAGTATAATTTATTAATTTGGAGATAAATTTGAATCGACCAATCGGAAACAATACGCATGGCAGTACATTTGAATCCAACCTATAAGAGAAGTCTAGTTTTAAAACAATATATAGGACAGTTATATGCCATAGTTATAGCGTATGTGTTATAATTTATAATGTATAGTTGCAGATTCACATGATATAATTAGCTTTCACGAGACGTATTTTATTTGGTTTAAAACATTTATAAGTATAACTATAACTATAGTTAAGTTTAAGATTTTCAAATTTTCATAAAAACTCACATAATATCGTCGATTCGATAAATCCGAAAAAAAAATCTGACCCATCGTCACTTTTGAGTTGAATATTATAATATACCATAAATCGAATACGAATAGTTTTGTGTTCGTATGCGCACGTTATCTTTAGATATCTGCAGTGCCTTCTCTCCGAACACCCTCTTATAAATATAATAATACTAGTATATAAACCTACGGTAATGTGTACACGTGTCACTTGTAGACTTTTAACACTTATATATATATACACGGACGAGTTTATTCCAAAACGGGTTATACGCAATTTACGAGAACTCTTCCTGGGTGGTCTCGACCGCAACACTTATGACGCCTTTTCGAAACTGTAAGGTACATTTATGGTCCAGTGATCTTTTCGTTCGCCGCGATATTAATAATTTATCACAATAATAAAGTACCTGTCCGTCACGAAAAATGGTGACCGTGTGTGCATATTATTTGTTGGCCCGTGTTGCACCCCATTCCTTCCGGTGAAAATACTGTACCGTGGAAACTAATTGCATTTTTAAGGTGAAGAGGGCGATGGGTTAACATTTGCTTCGACCGTACTTTATCTTATCTATAGTCTTTTCTATACTTAACCTTTTCTCCCCCCCCCGGCCCTTCACTAATGCCTGCACCTACTTATTGCTTTCGTTACAACCTTAAATACCGTAACCGAATGTTTGATTTTTTTTTTTTTGTTTTGATATTTTGAAATCGGAGGGGACCGACAAATATATCGGTTAATGGTTTTACTATATAATGTGTGTGTTTTTTTTTTTTTTGTCCATTAACCCCTGCTGGTTTCAATCGGAAGATTTAGTTCCAAACGAAAATATCAAGGGATTTTTGGTTGACTAATTTTAACCAGTATAGAGTTTTTCAAACTTTGATTGTAACGTGTAACCCTAAATAAAATATATGCATATATTAAAATTAATTTAAAAATATTATGAATGTAGATGAAATTATTAGAACTCTAAAAACCGAAACCACCTTTTCCAAATCCTTATGACGAGAATTCCGTATCAATTAAAATCAAATACAGACTATAATACGACTAAATTGAGACAAAATAAAAATAATCAATAAAAAATTATAAATACTTTATTCACTTTTCGTATTTCTCATTTATAAACATTATTATTAACATCGTTGACGTTATATTGTTCGTGGAATAAAAGTAATTTTTCGTTTGAAGCACGATTATAAAAAAAAAAAAATGTATAATATGTATATTGTATATACATTTGTATAATATACGTAAAATCGATTAAAACCGACGAATAATAAATAGGTATAAAAAAAACGATAAATGATAATATTATTATAATTTTAATCGCAGATTTGGCCGCTGCACGCGGTGTCTTTGAAGTATTTCATTAATAAGTCGGGTGTTCAAAAAAAACTCAACAAGGTTGTGACCGATTTAATCTGCCGATAAAAAACAATTTCTGTAGACTCGACCGATTTTATTACCAGATTTAACGATAGCGTCTGAACAGTCTTTGATCTTGCGTTATTGTTATACTATTATAATGTGGCATATATAAATATAACGAAACGGCGGCAAAACCGAAATCTATATTTGAAATTATATTATATTATTGTTTAATTGTCTCACAAAAAATTATTTAATGGTTATAAAAAAAAAAAAAAATATTAGAAACTAATACCTATTAAGTTGGAATCCGAATTTTTTCTCAACGAAAACGATTAGGTAAAACTTTCGAGAATGTAGACAATTTGTTAAAATAAAAAATGTCTGTCGGAAAATTCGGGTTCTACTTTAAGATACGGTGTGAACAATTTGCAACATTTTTACTAAACGAAAAAATATTAATAAAAAAAAAAAACTACTATAATATTGCACCCGACTTTTAATATTTTTGACTACTAAGTTCAATTTATAATGAATCTCATGTTAAATATTTTCATACGTTTTGATTGGTACAATAATTTGGTCCACATATAGTATCTACCAAATAAAAACGAAAAAAAATTTGAAAATGTAATATGCCTAAAAAAAAACCATCAGAATGTTTTAAAAATTCATTTAAGTCTTGAAAAAGCTAATATATGTGTTCTGTGAAAATACCAAGTCTCTATAAACATTTTTAACTGAATAACAACAAAAATCAACTAGATCCAAAATGAAGTAAAATATTTTTATTTTTTTTGCCGTTTTTCGATTGGAGCAAATTTTCTGATAGAAAAGTTATTACAGATACGGAAAAAAAAACTCTCAAAAAACCTATAGCGTACGTAGTTCATTATTCCAGTCAGAATCCAAAAGGAACAAGCGATTCGTGATCTTATGTTACTTTTTCTATAATTAATATGGTTATTATCTTCATTTTACCGTTGACCTGTGTAAAAAACTACATTAATACAGTAATTAATAATAATAATAATAATAGTAATAATTTTTAATGGTATCCTAAAAAAATTAGAAATGAATGCGCTTTTAAAAATAAAAAAGAGACGACTTATACACAACTCGTGCAAATCGGTGAATAATTTCGGCTTTAATACGAATCGTGGATTTTTTTTTTTTTTTATAGAACAATGGAACTATTGGTTCGTGTACCCGAAAAATAAAAACTTTCCAGACACAATAAAACGGTTATTATATTAAATTTAATCAACGGAAACGATTCGCACGTTGATTTAGGACACTACTCGGTTTACAGACGTAATTCGCAATATTTATGTATCGATAGGTTATTATTGTGAAATTGAAAGGAAAAACAAATTTTAAATATCACTTTTTTTTAAAAAATTTCTCTTTATACACACATGTTATAAACGTACTGTATACTTGTATATAAAAATCATTTTATTCATTTTACAACGATATTCCGGCCCCTTCGTCTTCATATTTTATTGCATTGTTATTCTTTGAACAACTCTTCAGTACATTTTTTTATCTTTAACTATTGTTTTAAAAATACGCAGATTTTTTTTTATTGCGTCCTTACACATTTTTTAATTTGACTCAGCAACAATTAATAAACTATGTATGAAATCCGTAACTTCAACTTATTATAATGAGAACGGCAATCGGTTCGTTTTAATCATTATTGTAGCACAAACATTTGTGCTACGTATCGTAAGGGTCTATTATTTCCAACATGTATATTATAAAAAAAAGGCATTATTTATGTTTTGACGGGTGTACAATATTCGTAGAGACTTAAAATTTGGACAGAAAATGTATAATTGCCTTTTCTAGACAAAGTAAGATTTTCAAAACATTTGGGCTTTTTTTAAACTTTTTATAAAAATTTTAATATTTTGTTGAAGTTCAGTTAAAAATATTCGTGTAAACTTTATGGACTTGAAATTTGGACAAAAAACTTTCATTTAAATTTCATAGACGTGGTAAAATTTTCAAAAAATGTTTAGTTTTTTTTAGTGAAATTTACAAATATTAAGATTTTGCGAATTTTGTACATAATTTTATTCGGTAGGTACACAATTGCAAAATTGTTAGACTTAACAGAAATGCCTAAAAATTTAACCTGAATGTTTATTAAGAATCGTATATTTTGATAAAACAAAAAATTGAGCTTAATGTAGTATTTCTTTTTTATAAAGAAATTTAATATCAAATATTACGAAAATCGTTTGAGTAAAAAACTGGAACAAATCTAATTTTTCAATTTTTTGATATGACAAAATGTATATTATTGATTTAAGAACGATGGTGAAAACCGAATTGAGCGGACTCACTTGATAATATCAAATCTTAAAGTTCTGATATTATGCGGATATTATACTATCTCTGTATTGTCTATTTTATTTTATTTATTTCTCGTAGTCTGGTGGTGCTACCTATTGTCATCCAAAAGACCGCGTTTTCAAACCAGTGTTCCGAAAAAAATGTTTGCATTTGTTTTTTCCCTTTCACCTAAACGGGAAAAAACAAAGGCAGTAAAAGAATTTTAAGGCCTTTTTTCCCCTTGTAAACAACTTTTCTAATAGCAATTTTACTCCGATTTACGAAGACAGTATTTTTTCTGAAAAGAAATCTGACTGAAGTGGTACTTTACGGAGGATATTTTATGATTTTCTCAGGAGTTTTCCCAATGAATGAGAAAAACATGGAAAAACCGGAAAATAAATTCAATATTAAACTAATGTTATTAAAGAAAATATATAATGCATATTATGTTACTATTTTACCATAATATGACATATTTGTTGTTGATAGAAAAATATTATTAATTGAGCTCAGCTCAGAATATTTTTTCGTTAACAATGGTTAAGTAATCGTTGCTTATAGATATACATTGAATTTCAAATCTATCTTCTAAACTTCTCACTTACAACAGTGGTCTACCCACGTGCGAGGTATGACCGTATATTATTAATATAATTGTACACAATTTAAATGATTATTTTGCATATAGTTAAATTTCTTGAAGGATATAAACCCAAAACTTGAATAAAACAAAAAATTGAACAAAAATCTTAGAATTACACATTGACTTTGTTTTGAATAGATAAATCTGTGTTAACACCAAAGTTAGAAACCAAAAATGATATTCTAAATCAATTATACACAAGAAAGTAGTTTTTGGTACCTATGCAAAGAAAATTTAATGTTAATCACTGATAGACTAATGAATAAACAAATTTCTTTCCCCCGCTATGAGTCTCATCATTATTTGTAACACGTGTGGTCGCACAACGTCTTTTTAACCGTTCAATTATATCTCATATTTATTTAACATTTTACAAAAAAATATATTTATTTAACATTTTACAAACAAATATATTTATTAATGATTTACAAAAATTATACGTTTAATAAATTATACAATAAAATTTGGTATTAATGGAACAATCATGCTAAAGATTAAAGGTAAACAAAATTTTAATAACAATTATTTGAATGAAAGAATATGTTTGAATTTATGGTATATAAATCTAATGATGTATATTGCAACCCTCAATAAATTAAATTAATCTAAGAAAAAAGTGACTGGATAAATTGTTTTTGATGTTTTTTCCTTTTAAAGTAGGACGCTGACAAAAATGATACATAACAAAATTGATACCTAGTGTAGTATCACATGGTAATTTTAACAGGTTATAGATTTTAAAAATAGCTATGACAAAACACGTTCGTCCCACATAATTATGAATAGAAAGATAACTATTTTTCTTTTTAAAAATCTTTATGTGAAAACCAATCGGCTGTATACGTAAAATTGTTGAATAATTCTTGTTGTTCATTGGTTAATAATTTCGGATCTAAAGTCAATTGTGGCGTCTCAGATGTGAATTCTTCTTCGAAGTTTCCCACATCTTCTGGCGAATTCTAATTTTTTATTTTAATTTTTTTTATGTAAATAAGATTTATTATGTAGAACTAACATTAAGTTTCAAAACAGACATATTTAAGATGCTTACAACGGTCGGTACGAATGGAGGTTTAACCTTTCTCCTTAGTAAATCCTCCCAAACAACTTCTCCAAAAAATTCTTGTAGTTTTACGTCTTCTGCATCTCTTTCATTTGAACCTAACCTTTTTTCAGGATTTTTGCATAAAAGCTATGTCCACAAAAACAACAAAATATTTTCTAGTTAGTATATAGTTTCCTCTAATATAAATTTAAAAAAACATACATTGCTCATAATTGAAATCGCTTCAGAAGATAGTATACTAGGATATGGAATTTGATCGTTAACTATGCAGTGAAACAAGCTTTGTAGATCATTGGCGTCTTCGAAGGGGCACTATGTGTGATAAAAATTCATATTAGTTATGGTGTTATATTACACATTAATATCCAAAATATATTTACCTCTCCCACAAGCATTTCATATATCAATATACCAAAAGACCACCAATCTACACTACGCGTGTACGACGTTTCGGTAATAATTTCAGGAGCTAAATATTTGGCTGTTCCACAAAATGTTGCGGTCCGATCGCCAAAACCCACACCTTTTTTGCATGTACCGAAATCCGTTATTTTAACGTAGCCATCAATATCCAACAGCAAGTTATCTAATTTTAAATCTCTAAAAAATAATGAACGTACCGTTTTAATGACAACGTCACAAATTATAAAAATGAAGTAAACATTATACAAACCGATAAATGATACTATTGCCGCATACTCCATAACAAAACAAACATGAGCCTATAAACAATAAACCGAACAATTTTAAAATACAAATAAATAATAAAATTTTAGTATACTTACGTCTGTCTGGAAACAGGCGAATAAATTCACTAAGAATGGGTGATGGATATTATTAATAACTTCGAATATACTTTTTTCAGAGTGTAATGCCTCCACTCCGTTTTCAGAAATTATATTAGATTTGTTAAGCGTTTTAATGGCGAAATACTCATCTGATTTTGTGTATTGACACAATGTTACCTATAATAAGAATGGAAAGTAAATGAAACACAAATTACTTACTTGCATTCTAATTGTTTCTAATGATAATTATTACTTTTCCAAAACTGCCTTTTCCTAATACACTCAGAAGTCTAAAATCTTCAATGGATATATTCGACATTTTATCATCCACCTTAGAACTTAGTAAATCGTTATCTTCCTCATCTTCAGCTAGAACCCGGCACTCTACAACTAAACTTTCTTCCAAATGTGATTTGGACCTTACTAAAATAGTTATACCATAAAAATTATAAATACCTATTTAAATTCCTAATTTTTGTTTCAAATCATATTAATTAATTCTTTGAAGTTAAAAAAAGTTTGATCAGTAAAAACAAATGTGCTGTTTAATTTAATTTGTAATTTTCAAGACAACGATTTTAATGAAATTGGAATTTATTCAAGGCGAATTTTTTTTTAATGAGAATTTAACATTTGAATTAGGAGTGAATTATAATTTTAAGATGAATGTTATAAATATATATTATATATAATTGGGAATAATTTTTATTTTATAATACTTGAAATCCCAATTATAATATAAGACCTAAATATAATATGTTATTAATTACTTGAATTACTAGGACGATCATTAGGACAATCCGCCGATCCGTTAGCGGGATAGCTTGAGTGCCTAACCTGAAAATAATGTATTACGATTTAATTATACTCATATTTCCTATTGGATTAATACAAACAAAAAAAACAAAATAAATTCTATTCAAAACAGATGTTGCACACTTACTACTTTCTTAGGAATGCAGCACGTCATCATATTATTGAGAAAACGAAAGCCTTTAGATAAGGCAGAGATTAATCCACTCATATTGCAAATGACGTGTATCCCTTTTTACTTGAAAAATACAAGTATAGAAATTAACTTTTCCAAAAATTTTTTTGATAATGTTTCTAATTTAAGCAAAATTTAGCGAAAATTGTGGTTTAGAAAAAACAGTAAGAAGCATTATAAACATTATAAATATTATGAACATTATAAGCATTATAAACAAACATTGAGATGAATACCTAGCAACACAAATATTTTTCTAGAAAATTATAATTATAAATAAACAATAATAATAAATAACAATAATAAATGGCATGTAAATCTTAAATAGAAATAAAATACTGTTTAGCAAACTTATACTTTCATGTATATTAATTTAGGGTTCGAGACTTATGGCACTTAAAAGCCTTCAAAAAAAGCACTTAAAGAAAATATTATTAGATCCCCTTAAATTAAATTTATATGGTTTTTATTATTTTCAATTTTTTTTTCTATAGTATAATTAAGTTCAAAATATTCGTAGAGATTTTAAATTTGGACAGATATATTTGGTAGATATATTCTTATATTTGGTTTTTTTAGACATGATAAAATGTTCAAATATTTGAATCTAATTTTGCGAGCTTTTTACGTAATTTTTATTCGGGAGGTACCCTGTGAATTAAATTGTTAGACTAAACAAAAATGATTGAAAATTCAAAATGAGGTTCATAATAAGTCGTACTTTGTGGTCAAGAATTTTAAAAATGTTTGTATTGTTTTTTTTTTTTTTTTTATTAGTTAAAATCAAATTTTGACGAAAATCATAATTATTATGAGGTTTCAAAACATATGTAACCGAACTTCGTTCTGGANTTTTTTACCTTTTTTTTTTAAATTTATAATCATGAAATTGAGCAAAACAAACTTTTGAATAATTTTTTATGTTATACTCGTTTGATTATCTTGTGTCCGCAGTATATTTTTCGAATGACATGCGCGAACTTGACCACCTATTCTATAAACAATTGCAAGGTGTAATAGCAATACGGTAGATAGATTATTTGCGTGTACTTGAAATGCGCGATTAGTTTCAATTGTATACAGACTTATAATATATGTTGCGCTTGAAAGTTACAAACAGTAAAATCAATAATATAATAATTTATACAATGGATGATGATGCTCTGATTCGTCAACCATAGACAGAGGGTGCAGGTATCGATTCAAGTATCTTACGGCAGAATGTACTTGAGAATATAACTATTACAATATAATATTGAATATTCACAATACCATTGCTGAAATGCTGCATCGAAGATAACATTCATGGCTAGATTCGTCGCCAAATGTCCCGCGTTTATAAAGATTGATTTTTTTGTGAATTTTAAAATACATGACTTTTAGTATATTTATAGCAGGTATATATTATATTTTATTATTTTCGGAAAATGTTAAGATTGCTATTATGTAGAGTTTATTTTTCTGAAATTTTTAATGTATTGCACGTTTATATCCAATGATTAGTATTTTCTGAGTTACGGCTGTTTTAAATTCTACTTATCCGTGTGAAAACCCATAAAATCGCGTAAGGCGTGTAATTTAAATATATTGATACATTAGGGTGGACCTTATCGTATTGATGAAATTTTTTTTTCAATTTTTGATCGGTTTAGTGTATTATATATTATTATATTATTATTCACTTCGTACACACTTTGTATTGGAAAAATCAACCACATGGCCATATTATATTAAAATGTTTATAATAACTTTTTAATAGCAGATTACACTACGATATTCATAAACTATATTTACAAAGTACACCGATTATCGGTCTAAAGGCCGTTCTTTCCAACGTCAAAAAAAAAGCCTCTGATTCTTATACAAAGTGTATGGCTGATAACCGACCACGATTGGTCGATTATCTTAAAAACTCAGTTTAAAAATCAACGTTTACATTGTTGAGAACGGGACTAAGTAATAATAATTGGATTTTAATCTATCGTGTAATATACAATCATCACATCATTAACGTTGTCGATAAATATTTATATACCATGCTTATATTTCAAAATTAATAATAGGCTATAAATACATAACTGGAGAAAATTAAATACTTGTAAATTTAATCTATTCTTAAGGATTGTAATGTTTTTATGGCTTTATCACATGCGAAAATTGATGTACTTTAGTTTGCACTCGAACATTCGAAAAAAAAAACAATTTCGTGAAAACTACAAGGAGCTACTGGAACTCACGATTATTTTTTCTTGGAGGAACACCACATCGTGGAATATCATTTCATATTCCAGGTGCTTCTCATCATGCTAGATAAATGGCTAAGGCAATATATTGCTTGAAAATAATTATTTTCCCTTATCAATTTAAAATTCCACCATCTCAACAAAATGCATGTATTTTTAGTTTTTTTGCATAAATAAAAAGTTGGTTTCGTTCGCATATTGTAATTGAACCGCCACACAAAATGTTTGTCATGTTTGTCCAGAGCTTACTTAAATATTGATAGTGAAACTGCGTTCATCTTATTAAAAAAATTGTGTGGCTATCAATAGTACTTAAGTCCCTGAAACAGCAGTACTTGTTTTTTTTACATAAACGTTCGATTATCAGAAAAAAATAGTAGAAGCACTAAATATTACTAAATATAACTTCTTCATAAATTTTATAGAAAAATCATTAAAAAAAATATATTGTTCTATGCGTTTTTAGCCAGGGTATCATAAATATTTTAGGTTATACTTACGCAAGTCGTAAAAACACCAGTTTTCAAAATTTAACCATCTTGAAGCACGCCTTAGGTTTGACCAATTATTATGAAACTTTACAGAATTAATTTTTTTATAGATTTAAACAAATTCCAGGGGTAGCCCGAGTAAATTTTAAAAAAAATAAATAATAATAAGGACCACTCTAAAATACATTGGTACATAAATAGAATAATGTAATAAATATATAAATACTATTTATACTGTTTATACCTATAGGCTAATATAGTTAATACGTTTCGATTCACGAACACGTAAGTAATATAAACTAGGTATAATAGTTACGGGTCTCTAGTAGGATTTAGCATAATTTGTATTTAAATATCAGTGTTATAGATACCCGACGCGGCGGTAGGTAATCTTGGGCGGCAATATGTCAAGCGAATTCCCAATGGTCGATCATATGTCTATATCTAATGCATAGATATAGAATATGTTTTGGCTTTTGATCAATGCCCATAATAAAATAATAATGAACATATTATAGCAGATTTATTTTATAAATGATGATATTATGATTGTTTTAACAATACAATATTAAATGTTCCAGTTAATTTATATTTTCTTTATTTTTATATTTTGCAATATTATTATCACGTATACCTGTTGAAAGAAATATTTTCAAAAATCTTATAATATGCACTCAAAAAGATGCTCACAGACACAAAAAATACAAAAACATATAATATCATAGTACCAATCATACAGTTATACCTCACTATGCTCCGAATCTAAAAAAAATCACATCACAGTAAAACTAATAGATACTTCACTCCACCTTACAGTAAACCTATTGTTATTAAAATATTGTGTTGTAAACCTTCTAAAAATATTTTAACTAATACCTCCATTGAGTGTATAAAATAAGACATATTTTATGCCACGAATACTATTATATTGAAATAACAGATTATGAAAACAGCTGAAGAAACTAGCTTTAAACGTTCAAATAGAAAGGACTGGAATCTGCTAAGGAAAATTGACCACAACACTAAATAAAGAGAGTACACTTGAATGTAAATCTGGACGCACTAGCGAATCGTATAATTGAACTCTCCAGAGTGACAGTAGACATGAAAGATAGAAGACATTTTCAAAATTAATTAGGACAACTAAAAACAATGTCGGAACAAAAATCTAGCTACGCAAATAACTTCAATGATAATTAAATAGACGCTGCAATAAAGAATATAATAATATGAAAAGTTGTTGGGTTTGATGGCATATACCCATAATTTATAAAAAAAACCACTGGCCACAAGATTCGAAAATTGGCTATCAAAACTCTTCTTAGATAGCCTAGACACAAAGAACCTACCTAAACAGTTCAATAAAACAAAAATATTAACAATCCTAATACCAGGCAAACTAAACAAGGATATTAAGAGCTACCGCCCTATCTCTCCTCTAAGTATCGGTTATAAATTACTATATAATATCTTATATATAATAGAATTTCAAATACTATTAACGCAAACATCCCCATTGAAAAAACTGGTTTTAGGCCTCTGTAACTACTGTTACCAAGTCCTATCCATAACAACTTGAACTGAAAAAAGCTATGAAGATCTAATAAAAACCGCTTTAGCATTTATCGATTAATAGCGGCCTAGGATCTGCCAAACGTAATTTTATTTGTTTTCCTATAAATCATTTAAAGTTAAAAACAATATAATATTATGTATTATACTCTTATATATTCGTACACTATATTAATACGAATCAAATGATTGTCATATAATAATTAAATATTTCGTAGTTACGTTTATATACAAGTCGACTAATTATATAGGAAAACTAAACTTACATGTCTAAAACGTACTNCCTATCCATAGTCCTATCCATAACAACTTGAACTGAAAAAGGCTATGAAGATCTAATAGAAGATCTAATAAAAACCGCTTTAGCATTTATCGATTAATAGCGGCCTAGGAAACCATATGACGGGTGGTATAGGTCAACTGTCATTATTATTAATTTATTAAACATATTTGTTTTCACCTAAAATGAACCTTTTGGTGTTCACCTAAATCACCTATTTTGTCCAAACTCATAAATGAATACTTTGGTTTTCAATCAAAAAAATGTCATTCGTTTTAATGGAAAAACATTTTGTAGTATTGAAATGTATAAAGTGCAAAACTTATAAATCAATGTAAACACAATAAAAGTGACACAAAAAAAAAAAAAATAATAATAATAATGATTTGTTGAAGTTATAGCAAGTAGATTTAATAAACTCATACCGTGTGAACCAACCTAATTTATATCCTGTTATTCTCAATTAATTTATTGCTTGTCGTTTTAATACTGTGTATTCTATCGAAATATTTAAAACGTTTGCAATATTAATTTGAACATGAATTTCGGTTTAAATTTTATTATGAATAACATCCAACCATGTCATGATAGATAATGACTTACAGTGAAATTGTTATTAAAATGCAAATAAAACGATTCACATGTATTCATTGTAAATCTTAAAACTTGAAGAGTTGCATGTCCAAAGTTTAGGAGAAAAAGTACTATCTTTTTAAATATAATTTTCAATTTAAAAAATCGCAGTATTGGATTAGTCTATTATCAATTGGATAAACTCTTATTAAATCCTTAACAAAATAGTCAGACATCATCGAGTTCTAAAAATATTATACCAAATTTACTATGCAACCAAGTACTAATAATTGATGAACTATCATTGCAATCACGGCAGACTAAACCAAATATTTCTACGACTCGTCACTATAATAGTGTGAGGCGAAATCAACAACCAATAATATGACTTAAAGGTCTGCAAACTCCCGCAATAGCAATTTTTTTTTGATAACAATTTTGTCCGATTCGATTACACATATTTGATATATATGCATAAGTTTCAGATATTTTACCGGACAACAAATAAATAATCAATTGAATATAATTTTCGTTTTTGGAACCGTGGATGGTGAAAAATTTAGTCCAAAAACGAAGACAGCATTTAAATTTTCCATCAATGTAAATTGAATCTAAACCTGATAATATTTTAAAAAAATATACATGAAAAAATATCACTATTTTTCATTTGATCATTAAGAACTAACAGTTTTGGATAGGTAAGGATATTATCAATAGCTTTACGTTTATACGTTGTACTCACGATTTGTCTATAAGTTTAGTATTTAATCGATGGTTCATGGCCATGTTGAATTAAATCAAATGCACTCATTACTATTCCATTAATCGTATACATCTTTATTGGGCAATGTTATGTTTAAAACAGCGCCAACGAATAGAGTTAGTTGTAATATTTTCTGTACTAAAATTATAATTGTAGTTATAAGTAGTCATTTTTCTCCTCTTTTACCTTCTAAAAACAAAGCCAGTTTAAAGTTTAAGTAAAAATCTGTTCAAATAAATAGTCTGATATATCGGTGTGACTGCGATGTATAATAATTTTACCTCGAATTGTATCCGTACATTCAATGTAATTTTCGATTATAGTATATATATCTAATATTTCGGTGATTGTCGAGATTATACGGGGTATAATTTAATCTAGAATCTGGTGTATTTTATTTAAGTCGAATACATTTCATTTTTGTGTTTGGACAAAAACCAAAAGGTTAATTTTGGACGAAAACAAATCCGTCTAATTTATTACTAGTTACTAATTTTCCATTTTGTATTTAAATATTTTAATTTAAGTATTAAAAGGTATGAAGATATATAGGTATAATACCTATATTCATTTAAAACGTAGACAAAAAAAAAATGGTGAGATTAATAATATATTTGTTATTTATTTTAGTGGTTCATAAATAAATAGATAATACTAAATAAGAATAGATAAGATAATAGATTGAATTAATAAAACATCAAATTCATTATCAAATAGGTGATACATAAAAAAAATATTATTTTTTGATATTTCACAAGTTTCACAAGTTTTACATTTTATGAAAATCTTTTAAAGATAAAAACTAAAAAATTATCTGTATTTTTATATCTATAAAAATGAGGTTATTCAAATGAAATTTGTTAAGTTTTACCTGACATCTTACCTAGACAAATTGTAGACGAATTATATGATTTTTTTTACCTAGATAATTTTAAATTTATCTTTGCACAATTTTACAGTTGTAAGTGTTAGAAATTATATACACATATAAGAAATTTTGTTCAGATTTATTTAATCCAAATTGATAAAGGTATACCTACCTATCTAATGTATACAATGTATACTATACATACACAATTTATTTTTAATCCTATTAAAAAAAAATCTGCCAAACGTAATTTTATTTGTTTTCCTATAAATCATTTAAAGTTAAAAACAATATAATATTATGTATTATACTCTTATATATTCGTACATTATATTAATACGAATCAAATGATTGTCATATAATAATTAAATATTTCGTAGTTACGTTTATATACAAGTCGACTAATTATATAGGAAAACTAAACTTACATGTCTAAAACGTACTTACGTTTCTATGTATTTAAGGGTATAAACCAACTGAATTCAAATTAGTTTTTCCCACATGTCTTAACTATTTAAGTTTATTTCATAGTCGTATAAAACTGCAATACACGCTCAGTATATAATAAAGTCGACATGCTATACAATTATGTAAATTAATAGCAATTTAACCGACAAAAAAAAAAAATGATTATGTCTCATGTCTAAGTTGTCCACTATGGAGAAAAAAAACAATAAATTATCATTATCACGAAAGTAAAACGCAGCGCAGTAAGTTTATATTACAGCGAATGAACGTTAAACGAATACAAACATGAACAGAAAATGTCCATTTTTACATTTTGTTATATTATATAATTATTACCTATGTAAATCTTTTTGTAAAAAAAAAAAAATAAAATAACTATTTAAAAAAAATATACCTTTACAATTAAACAATTGAATTTAAATTTATTGTTAATATTTATAAATTATATTTCGTACTTAAATCTTTTGCATAAAACTCCTACGCCAACTATAATTTCATAACTAAATGTGGGAAACTACTCATAATTCAAAGTCAAAATAGCGGGGCCGCAGAGGCTACTTTTTTTTTTACCTACCGTACAATATTGTATCAATACAAGTGGTTATAAATATCGAATGTGAGTCAAAAATCTTACTAAATCAATACCTACGTGTAACGACGGTACGACTCATACAAGAAAGAAAAAATTTAATTAAATTTTAAGTTAATAACACTGAACACAATGTGATAGTTACATATAGTTGTTAATCTATAACATAAGCCCATTAGTCCTAAACAGTGATCGTCTATGAGAATCTGACCAGTTTTTTTTCATACATTTAAAATATTTGAATAGAAAAATTTATCGAAAAAAAGTAAATATACATTATGCATGCACAAAGCATGTCTATATTTATTATTGTGTACATTTGAATAATTACCAAATAAAAAAAATTATTTTATTTTTATCGCTAAAAATACGGACGCACCCGAAATGCCTCCTAAATCTAAATAGGTGTCCTTTTATCTATTATTTCCGGGTGTTTTCTTAGGCAATTCAATTACCCAAATAGTCTACTTGAATTGCCTCTCATACCTATAGTACGTATTATTTCATATATCGATAGAACAGGTACTATTAATTATTATATCGAATTCAAAAATGGTTATTTTTAGTATTTCCCAGAGAGATGAATTTTTTAAATACAATACATTTTGTTGATTAGTGATCATCAGCTAAAGATTAGAAATCGTATTCAATATCACCAGTAAACTCAGCATAGTCAGTTATGTTTGTGCAACCGTTACCGTAGTATAATGTTCATTTATATCGATCAATTAATATGGAATCAATATATAAAATCGATTAATTTTATCTATCGGCGATATAATTTTCTAATATTTTTAACTTGAGGGGCAATTCGAGTCACCTTTTTAAACAATAAGAATCATGAGAGGCAATTCGAGGATCAGAGGGGGGACAATTCAAGCGTGCCCGAAAATACCTATAGATGTTACAAATTTATAATGAATTTTATTGAATTTCAATGTTTCAATGACGTACCAATCTATCAATCTTTTTACGTTTGCCAAATCTATCTGAATAATGATAGTTCAAAGATAATTCAAATAATAAGGATGGCTTTACAACGATTTAATATAAAACTACGTATCTACCTATGTACTATTGTCGCAGAGACTCAAATAATAAGTTCATTGGGTAATAATTAGCTGTACCGAGTTATTTGTTTATGTATGTTTTTTTGTAAAAAGTATAAAAGAAATATAACAGATTATTTTTCGCAAGATAAAAAACTAAAACACTAAAAAATCAAAATTCTCACCATGATACAGATAAAAATGAATTGATCACCTCTTCAAAAAAAGTTTTTTATTGTTAAAATATGAAAATGATTTCAATTTATAATTGAATTTTAATTCAAGCCATAATTTTAGTTTTTTCGTTCCAGATTTTGCCGTTCCATGTGGTGCCATTTCCGTAAATAATACTGGCATCCCTTACAGAGTTATAACTAATAATATTTTAGACTTAGTCGTTGATCGATTACGTTTAATTCGTCAGTTGATAAACAACAGGATATTTTTTCCGCACGTCATAGTATCGATGAGAGAATAAAGGGCGTAGAAAAATGAGTGGAACGTGAGGGTTGAAGAAATCTTTTTTTAGGAACTAACCTAAATATGATACGGACACACTTTTCAATTTGTTTAAAATGTGTGTAATGGTTTCGTGTAATCCTTTCTGTGAAAAAAAATAAATAAACTGCCACTGTATGCGATTTTTAATAATACATACACTAATACGTATAATTTTTAATAATATGGTATAATACCACATAAGCTATAAGGTATAGGTATTATATCATTCTACTTTTTTAGAAATCAAATATCATTCTACTTTTTTAGAAATCAAAGTCCGTTATCAGTTGTTGCCTATTTTAGACATATTAACGTATGTATTTTTTTTATAATACAATAATCATATGGTAAATCTGTGAAACGCCCAAAACGTGATATTATTTTTATTACCTACAATAATCGTACGTAACTACTGGTCGAGAGTTAAGAACAATGTGCACACCCCGCAAAATTGCAGGACTGTGAATGCGTACATAGGCATATAATATTATATTATGCGATAATAATACTCATACAGTACGCTATGAAATCGATAAATAAACCAGTATTTTGAACACGAAAATACGTTTTCAAAAAATAAAATAACATCGTTGTTAGTTTCGGATGGATAACAGCTTGGAATTTTAGTAATGTCCTTTGCTTTCATAGGTATTATTTTCCTCCGTCACGGTCATTATATTATGTACGTATATATAAAAAACAACATAAAATTGTGCGAAAAATTGTCACTAACTCAAAATGTGTCTATCCATGCTTAAATATTATAAAGTCTGCGAAAAATAATGGGCACTTTATCGTTTTAACACACCCAACGCACAATTATTATTCCCTATCGGTTTACGTTGGTGTACTATGCATAACACTAGCCGTCTGAAACGTTTAATGCGTGTTTTTAACAATAGACAGTTTGTGTGAATTAATTCATAATACACTTCATGTTCGACGTTGTATGACGCCAATATGATGCCGATAAGCTGTATGGTAATTTAATGGACTGTAAATCTGTAATGATAATTTTCTCCATGCATTTCCAAAATTGTACCGATTTTTAAAAAATGGAATAATAAACCTATGTTCAATCCATTAGCAGGTACCTAAATTGTCAAATGGTATCGAAAAAATTGTAACTGTGGGTACGCAAATATTACTAATATAATATCAAAGTTATAACAACATTTTTCACGTTGATTTTCAAAAAAACGTAATTTTGTCTGAAAATTGAAAGAAATCTACATTAGGTAAATTACTAAGCGATCTCTCACTCTCTATATCTTCTAATGACATGATTAGTCTTTAAACGTTTTTGCTACCATTACCACACATCGTCCATCGTCTCTACTTTAAACTGCCAACATGTGAAATATTCAATCAGGTTCTTAACCTGCTTACAATTGAACTACACCAATTGTACGTAAATTCAAATGCTATATGAATTAGATAAAAGATCCAAAATATTTCCTCTGACCCTCAGTATTTTGGGTAGACATCTGCTACAAAAATAATATTCTATATATACATATGAATATTAACTCTGAACTAGTGTTAATTAAAGGAAATTAAACACGTAGAGCCAATCAATCAGTCATCTGTCATAAAATATATAATTATACAATATACATATTTTATATTATAAATTGTTTTTAAAACATCAGTAACTGATATTTTAAATTGGAGATTAACTGTTACACAAATACACAAATACACCGTAATAGGTATTTTTTTTCTTATAATAATTTCCTTGCAGTCATATCGTAGTTCGTAACAAAGTAACAGAACGCATAATAAAATACTTAACGTTTAAAATGAATACTCACCTATATTATTAATAATTTAGAAACGTTAATGTTGCTAAAAAAAAGTTCTTTAAATTAACTATAATTCAATAATATTATTACTGCACTAATTATTATACTTAAAAAAGTTTTTCATGAACTCCAGAGACTTACACATAAACACTATAACTTATATATTCCCTATGGCTGCGCAGCATTGATACTAATTGTTTTAAAGGTAACAAATAACATCCGAATAAAGCATTAAAAGTTATTATATCGAAAACCTCATCGAGAAGTTATTTGCTGGTGGTGCTGTAAAAGAGGGGAAATTCAATAATGGACGTTTATATAACCTTTATATACTTTCTTTGGAATATAGAAACGATATTTTTTAACTTCGTTTAAGGTAAGCTAATAAACGACTATAGTTCTATCAATGATTTCTCAATGACTATCGAATAGTGTTCAATATATTCAATAATGAAATAAATAAAGTGCTAACAAAACATTGCGTTTAAAACCGTAACAGTTATAAATAATTTAACACTAACATTGATTCAAAATATTTTGCTACAATACTAATATTTATAATTTATAAGTACGTTAGATGACGTTCTATAGACAATTTATTTTACTAGAAACGCCGGATGAATAAGTTAATTTCCGTCATATGTTTTAATTAAATTCGATCTTAAATAAAAGCTCTACGTACAAACAAATATTTCTAAACAAAATACTCGTATACACTAACCTACATTTTTTTAATATCAACTACTTTTCGACTATGATAATATATTATTTCATACTGAGTATTATTGATTAAAAAACACTTAAATATACACATATATTACAAAAATACATTTTAATTCAACGCAAATAAACTACACTGCTTTATTATTGGAGTCAACCTTGACGTAATAAATATAATCTTAAAAAAAAAAAAATATTTATAAGAATTAAACTTTAATATGAAAATCTGTAACGTCAAATCACCTTTAATAATAATTAACTATAATATATAACTATAACTAACATTATAATAATTATATCATAGGAACCTATACGTTTATTTCTATATTAAAAAGTCAGTAAGTATATATATCAAACTCCTAATGCCCAACGTTTATTTCTAGGTTTTGTACATTTTATTTTAATCTTTGGTCCCAAGAGAGAAGGACCTTTGTCAATTTTTTTTTACTTTTCAATACCGTTAACAGTCCCATTATTGTCTAACCTATTTCCGTAAGCTCCTGTCTGGCTCCGTTGACCCCTTCCCTCCATGCACTAATTAATTGTTGGCTTCCTGTTAAATGTACCCGCATTAATTTTACCTTATTTATTCCACTTTGTATGAAAACCTATGTAAAAAAAAACGAATGATGAAGGTAGTCAATAAGAATCCGTTATTCTTTCCTTAATGAAATGAACTTTACAACTTCCATGTTGTCTTATAAATATTAGCGTTTTTTTTTTACGTTTTTCCAAATTATTATGAAAACCTCTGGGAAAATCAAAAAGCGACCTCCTTAAAGTACTACTCCATGAAGATTTACTTTCAGAAAAAGTGCTACACTTGAAAATCGGAATGCTATTTCTGGTAGACAAGTTATTTACAGATAAAAAATAATATATAAACCTAATTGTAAAACCAAATACAATGCCAAACATTTACTTAAGCCCTTCTTTCTTTCTCCCTGGGACCAGTAATTTAAAATACATAACGTGTTTATATTAATATTTCAATAAAAAAATTCCAATAAAATATTTTTAGATAAGTATTTATGAGGAATAATAAAAAAATAAAAGAAATAATAAACACAATTACATAACGATTTATTTTTGTCAAATTCAAGTATTGCGTTACGATTTTATGTATGCGAGACCGATCATTATTATTATTTTTATATAATGTACGAGGTATATTGTGTAAAGTGTGCCATCAGCCCCGGTAAAAACTTGGACGATCCCATTGTTGAAACCGTGACACAGCGAAGTCGAGTGTAACGAGATGAATGCTCGATATCAGATACTCTTATACAGATTCGTTTTTTTTTCTTACTTAAAAATATTTTTACAACATCTTTGATTCGTTGCACTCGCAGACAAAACCGCAAGTAGTAGTATCATATTTTAATGGATATTATAAACTTCAGCATCAAATTATTTTAAATATAATAATACAGGTATTTGCATTAACTTTCAAGAACAAATCAATACATTATAATATTATAAATCCATTATATTCGTACATTTCCAGTATATTTTTTTACATTAAAGCTGTAATGTATTAATAAAACAAATATTACTTTTTTCATGTATCGTTATAAATCACTGTCATTTTTTAGCAATCATATAATTTACAATTTGTTTTAGATTGTGACTGGAGTGAAGAACGTATTGCTTTTGCTATATTATATAATTATTATTATTGTTATGTGTGCCTATGAAAAGTTTTTCTACCAGCAATACTCCAATTAAAAAACGCCAAAAGAACTTTTTTTTATATACCTTCATTTCGGTTCTAGTTGGCACATCGAGGTAATCTCTTAATCAATTATTTCCCAGTAAAAGTAAAAGTTTCATTATATTCGACATTTTAATTTTGTTTTTCTACCAGGAATCTTGCTCCAAATTTCAATAGCAGCATATTTCTAAAGAAAAAATGTTAAATATTTGACATACAAGTAGGTCGTTTTTTTTTTTTTTAATTTTCCTTGTATTTTTCATATTAATTGGTAAAAACATGAAAAACGGAAAAGTTTACGATATTAAGGCTAAGGGAATGGAAAGCAGTGATTTTTTCTGTCTTTGTCTAATGTACGTGCAACATGTTTAGGCTTGTTTTAATTCTAACGTACCAATTTATTGATTTATTGAAGTAATAAGAATTCTGAAAACAGTTTTATGTTTGTTTGATTTTCGTTTTTCGACTAGAGCGAAATTTCTGGTAAACATTTTGTTTAAAGGCAAAAAACAAAAATAAATCACATCATAATGAAACCCGTTGAAAAATTATTATAGTAGATAGGTTCAAGTAACTGTTTAGGTATACAGTTCTTGAACCTACCTATATATTAAACATAAGCGGTTCATTGTCGATTTGTCGTTTTCATTTATTTTTCCAGTTTATCATAATTGAAATTCTACATTTTTATGTAACATTATAAAATGCATCAAAATTCGATTAACACGCGAATTTTGTCTGATAAAAGTTAGACCCTATCCGCTGCATCCGCTATATCGACAATAACAACAAAGAACGGTTTTCACAACACAATAGAAAAGATTTCTAGGTTTTGCAAAGAATTAAGAGCAAATAGATAAACTCTCATTGCTTCAAATAATATCCCAACTGAAACCTCTTAATCTCACAAGTTTATTTTTCATCGCGGACAACCATCAACACTCAAAACGCGTTATAATCTTTTTGGGAGAATAAAGGTACATTAACTGTCTTGTTTTTAAAATAAAAATTTCGTAAAACGATAGTAATATAATGGTTTTAATTTAAACGATTTTTGTACTGTATAAGAATAGATTTGCTGTTGATACAGAATGCGAGTAAAATACTCAACCATCCATAATGGCATAAATTTAACGGAATGTTAAGAAATGTTATTTGGTAGAATTTAAAACGCATATTTTGATAAATTTAAATTGGAAATTTTACTCATTTTTACCCACAAAATGAATTAAAACTATTCGTGTTTTTTAGCGTAAATTTGATGCTGGATTTGATTTTAATTTATATGCTGGATAAAATAAAATACCAAATTAATATTCACGTATAAAATTTAACAAAAAAAAAACAATAAAATAAAATCGAAATTAACAGAAATCGTTATTCCGTAAATATTCCCGGTTGTTCCACATTATTGTAAGAAAACCGCAAGAAAACTCATTGGTTGACTAAACCAAATTTGCTAACCGATGCTAATGATCGAGGTAATATTTTTAGTAGAATAAATATTTACAGACAGAAAAAAAACATACTTCGTAGTAATACCGGTACATTCCTCGTCGGTTTGTTGAGATTCTAAAATCTATACATGTGAAAATATACTTAATTATATCCATATATAATAATAATTGTTCATATTTTAATTTATCTATATGTACCATATTATAAAGAAATCAAAATGATGATAATATTCTTAGTCTTTGTGTAGTGATTTTATGAAATATTGTATATTATACACTATTATGTTAAAATGGAAAAAAATTATATTGATTTACATAAAAATTGTCTACCAACACTATAAATCTAAGTTACGCGTGTCAAGCAGAGATAATTAAATTATGGTTCATTATTCATTTAGGCGCACGATGTTGATTATACTGTATTCTTGTTTGCAGGTGCTTCAACGTGTCACACTGTCACCGAAGAGTTTCTTTTTTTTTACTGTTACCAATAGTTGACGTAATTTTCAAAATAAGTTTTTCAGTTCAACAAATTTGCACTTAATGAGCTTTTGACAGATTTTAAAACCCCGCCAGTCACGGCACATTATACCTAATGCCCATAAGAAATATGGTTTCGTTTTAACGCAATAACTTCAGTACAGCAGTATTTAAAACGGTCACAACAAAATAAAATACCTATTATAACTGTTATAATTATTTGTATTGTTTGTTTGATTAATAAAAGAACAAAAAACCGATACGGTCACAATCAAATACTTTGCCGGTCATTCAATAAGTTTATACAAATCGCTTGTAGGTAAATTCGTCGTTTAAAATTATTCTTAAAATACGAAATGTTTTTTTTTCTCTCTCTCTCTACTCTCTCTCTCTCTCTCTCTCTGTTTGCCCGAGTGTTTTCATATGCTTACGACCAACGACGGGTTGCGTGGCGGAATCATGATGGCGTACTATTCCCGCGCATTAAAAAAACGGTTATAAAAAATAAAAATAATAAGAAACACTAAACTATCGACGGCGACGCGATGACGGTCTGTACAAACAAAAAGTACACACTATTATTTATAGCTGATTGCGCCAACACGAACAGCATGCTATTAAACCTAACCTATGTGGACGTTAGTATAATAATATTAACAATAGTGTACCATCCGATCACCCAGCAGACTGTCAAGAACTACCTATTTAAACTCTATTTATACACAGGGTGTCCCATGAAAATATCTCCCGAGATAATAAAAAAAAACAAATTCTGTTTTTTTTTTTTTTTTTTATGTTACTCGCAGAGATAAGAACTATGAATATTGATACTTGGATTAAAATTATTTTTGTTTTAATAAAACATTTAAAAAAATTACTTCTTATTTTATTATTGAATATATTAATTTTATAGAGTTGGTTCTTCAGAAAATTTTGACGTTTCAACTTTTTACTTTCGTTAAATTCGTGGTTTTTAATAAAATTAGAATTATAAACGAAAATCGTTTTAAGTTGGGTAACAAAATCTTTAACAAAAATTACAAACGAAAATTAAATAATAACCCGAAAGGTAAACGGGAATTATCAAAAAATATCGAAGTTAGTTACAACCAAAAAGGTTTTACGAGGAATTATAATATACTGAGACGTACTAACGTAAAGTTCGAAATCAGTAACCAAGACGTGAAAATATGGCCAAATAAAAATGATTAATTTTTTCGGAAAAAATATATCTCGAAAAATACTTTAAAAGCAAAAAAAAAAAGCCGCTCCAAAAATGGTAAAAAGTATCCGCATTTGTTGTTAAGCTTTTGGTTTCCACAGTTATCTCGATGCAGCGAAGAATAAACAAATTGAGGACAAAATTATATTAAAAATCACAAAGTGTGAAATCTACAAAAACAGCCGCCAAACATTTAATAGCGATTCCGTATCAATAAAGGCAAAAGATAAAAAATATTAGGAAAAATAGCAACGCACGCGGAAACGGAAGAAGGGGTTAGGTATGTTAGGTTAGATTAAGATCTGAGAAAATATAAAAGTTCGATGATACTTTATCATTTATGAAGGTCAAATAGGATAATAGTTATTGAATGATACTCTTTTAAATAATAACATTGTAATGTAATGGAAAATTCAGTCAAATACAGATATTTATATTTTAAAGACGAGACTTAAAATATTAAGTGCAGTAGATATCTATTATGCAGTAGCAAAATGCGTTGTAGAATGTGTAGTTAACGTTAAATATCATAAGCGTCATTACGGGATAGCGATGGGTAGCGACTGCCGATCGTTGCAGATGAATAGTTACGCTACCCTATGAGTAATTTTCAAAAAAAAAAATAAAATTGTTTTCCTTTGTTTCGTTATATGATCACATGAACGTAACAATTAGTATACTATTGGCTATATTGAATTTGAACGTATCAGTCAACTAATTACTTATATTTCAAAACTTATTTGATAATATATTTCTACCTGATTTTAACGAACAATTTATTAGGACCTGATTGATGATCCACCGGCTAATGAAATGAGGGACACTCCATTAAATCACGACTGAATATTGCAAATATTATTCAAGGTGCTCGGCGACTCCGTGACTGCACTTCAAATGACGCCTGTGTTTAATATTATATTATTATTATTTATTATATTAGGTAAATGTGATTTTCCAATAATATGTTTGGAAATTATTCGACATTCCTAATACTGTTTCCGGAAAACATTTTTTCGATGAGCAAAATACTCAGAGTTTTTGCACGCATCACTTTTCAAATCCAATGCGCAGAATAATTTCCAGCCGGCGATACTTTACTTAAAGCGTAAAAAAAAAACTAACACTATTGTAGAGCCCGCAAACATATTTTCTCGTCGAAAACCCAGCGATTCGACTATACCGGAGCTTCACTTGACATCATGGAAATATTGGCTAAACTGGTAAACAAAAAGAGGACCGGACAATTAATGCTCTATATAAATTTACACCAGAATTCGATTGTGCGTGTGAAGTGCAAACGGCCCACGAGCTCATTGTCGGAGCACGTCCAAGTCGGGCGTTTCGCTAAGGTATGCAAAAAACTTCGTAATACAGCTATACCGGAAACAATCATCATTAGGATCTCGAATTTAGGCATAACGATATTCGAGCCACTCCGAACTTTACAATAGTTTATAAAAAGTAACTGTAAAGTTAGGTTATTATTATATTTACACGCGTTTTGTTTTAATATTATACATAAAATGCACGAGCATTTTTTTATTCTGTACTTGTTACACGTTTTGATTGCCTAGGTTGACCTAACTTTATACTCCGCGGCTATGATATGGGTACTTTGACTATTATATTATTATATAGGTTAGGTACCTACCTAGTCATATTGGCTGTTATCTTTGATAACTTATTCATGCGGTATAGCGACTAGTGATATACATTTTATAATATTATGTGGCCTAGTTTCTTTCCCGTTTTCTTAAGATTTATCTACTTTTCTTTGGCGCTGCGGCGGTTTTAAGTCGATGTCGAAAAACTACACTACGTCGCCGGCCCGGTGAAAACCCATTACGAGTAATTAAACTTGGATTATTAATGAAGCTTTGCTCTGCAGTTTTGCAGTATGAACATTCACGAGATCCACGGTGAAAGGTATTATCATAACATTCATAACATTATGTACATGCAATGTGTTTATTATATTCCTAGTGCGGTGGTATAAACCCTGAGACTGTGGCCGCGTCAGTAGCGTATAATATTATACACAGATGCGTTTAAAGGCAACGGAAATTAAATATTGTCGCTATGTCTTATATTTTAATAGTACCTACATACACAAACGTAAAACTCGCGATTCGTGGCATTTTCGGATACTCTTTATTATGATTATCTTTATCATTTATCAAAAAAAAAAAAAAAAAAAAACCTCTTAATAAATAATAACAATATTATACTTAAGTTTTAAACGACCGCAAAACTATACCACGACAGAATACTGCGGCGATTGAGTGGCTTATTAAGTTTAAGTGGACCGTATATTATTTTAAAAGCAACGAGGACTGTTGTATATTATAAGATGATATTATTAACTCTACCAAAGTGTACACTGATAATATTATTATTTTGTGGTAAGTAGGTACCCGTGAATTATGCCTAGGTACTCAAATGTTTAGAAATCATTTTCTGCGTTTTTATTTTACGGCACATTCCTACCACCCGCTTTCTCGCGATCCGTTTTTCCGATAATACATCTCGCGGAATTACTTTTTCGGCGATCTTCTTTTCTTATTATATATCTTTCGTTTTTCAGAAAGTTAATTTAAACTACCGGAAATTAGTGCAGTGTTGGTCGATAGGTGGATCGCGTAGGTGTAGAAACCTTTTTTCCTTCGTTCTTAATGGATTTTTTTTCACGCATTGTTTCTTAAACACGATTACTCATTTCCCCCTACCCCATCCCGTTATTTTAAACAATTATTTTACTAATCTGATAGATGAGTATCTTCTAAATAATATTATAATATTTTAAAATACCAGTAACAATAGTATTAAATTTCATAAGTTTGATTCCTGCAACAATACTAATTTGAACCGTTTTGTGAACATAATATATAGCATAATATAAAGATTATAGCATAGTCGCGACTAGACCACCAACGTTGGGGGTGCTAAAATTATAAACGCATCACAGACCCATAGAAACACTACCCCCAAAATTCTTTTAATACTTATAATAACCAACTAAACACATTTTGTTTGCAATTTTGTGCATACAAATATATCAAAACTTGTTTAAATTTATCTTTTCATTCACAAACTAGGTAATTTATATCTTGTTCTGCTTCTAAGCAATGAAATACACGGTTAAAATATTTAGTCTGTACTATAAACCGACTTATTGGGTATTTTCGGGAAAGTTTAAGACCCTCTAGCACTCCCTTAGTTGTGCCTGTGGATTATAGGCCATTATGGTACCTGTATGCAAGTAATAAAATGGCCGATTATCATTTGTATCGTAGCGTAATTTATAGGTAGGTACACCTTTTTGGCGAACATATTAAAATATTGTTGGACGCAGGTACGGATCCAGAGCAAAGATCTGAGGGGGAAGGGCAAACATGTTTTTACAACACAAATACAATTAAAATATAATATAAAACATTTTGTATACCATTTTATAATGCATATTATTGATTGGAATATAGTAAAATCAGGATATATAATTATACAAAAAAAAAATTGGAAAAATAATATGTCTGGGGGGGGGGAGGACTGGGCTCCTATGCCTCCCTGGATCCG
Organism: Cinara cedri; assembly: GCA_902439185.1. NCBI lineage: Eukaryota > Metazoa > Arthropoda > Insecta > Hemiptera > Aphididae > Cinara > Cinara cedri. The sequence goes on from CABPRJ010002378.1 coordinate 778,872, forward strand.
TCCCTGTTCAGACGTTCGAGGTTAGGTAGTTTGTTATACCGCTGAGTATTGGTATACCGTTGCTGCAGCGTGTAATATATTATGAAAAATTTAAAATCTGGTTATTTCGTACGGAATATACTGCGGGTATTATCTTAAGCGGGTTCTGTCTATAACACGTTCATATATACTTTTATAAACCGTACGATATATTACGCTTTATGAATAATAGGTGCACGCGATATGTACCAAAATTGAGTTGTATATGTACATAATACGTATGGCACCGTACACCGCCGCCGTCGAAAAGTACACGGGTATAAGGTATTCTGTATGATTTGATCGCGGATCATTGTGGTCGAATATAGGTACCTATAGCGCTGTGCGGCGGAGGGTTGATGAATGCGTCGAATAAATTACACGGAGTATAGAGGGAAGCGAAAAAAAAAATAAAAAATAAAAAAAATGATCTCGGGAAAGTTCTACGACCAAATTATACCCGAATGGCCCCCGGGGTTTTGGTTTTCCTCTTCTTATTATTGCGTATACGCGTATAGCCCCGGTATTCTCGAAAAGCGGACGGAGGGGAAAAACTCGTCCGCGGTCCAAAACGATTGCCTCTCACGTTCGGCTTATCCGGTGCGGAGCCGTCGAACACGTTTCGCGGGTCCAATCGAACGCCATTTCTCACACTGCACCGGGCCGGTGGCGGTGGCGGTGGCGGTGATGTGGCGGTATGGCAGCCAGCGGTCGGTAGAAGAACGATATATATATAATATATATATTATAAGACCACAAAAGACAAATCGAATCGTTTATACCAATGACACATATACCCCGCGTTCTTATTACCGACACTGATCGGTTGAGTATACAGACCAATATACGCACCTACGTGTATAATATATAATACAATAATATATTATAGCCCCGGAGGGGTATTGGGTATATATAGCTGGTATAGGTGCTATTATGCTAGTGATTTGAACTGTTCGAGGACAATTCGTCATGTAAATTTCACGTCTCGCTGTAATATAATACGATACGCCGAGACGCGTATAAAACAATAAACAAAAACAAAGTCGATTCACCGCTGATAGTCGGTCAATCACACGGAAACTACACGGAAAATCAAAAAAAAAAACGACGTTTTCAATGCGTCAACCATACACGATTCGCTTGTAAAAATGTTGCTTAAGTTGAAAATCGGAGCGATATTTCTAGTAGACAAATTGTAGAGTAATTTTTATTGTAGAGATGTATATAGGGTGAAACCTCCTCTAACGGGCACCTCCCAATAGCGGACACCTCCTAATAGCGGAATTTTTTTTTTATTTTTGAGGAACGGGGACATTTTCATTACTTTTCAATGGGAAAATCTCCGAACAGCGGGAACTATTTTAATCATAATTAAAAAAAATAATGACAAAATGACGTTACCGAAACGCATTCGCATTAGTATGTACTCTCGTAATAATGTAATAACCATTACGAATTCGATAAGATTATGAATAGCGGACACCTATTACAGTGGATTATTATTAATAATTATGACAACACGGCGACAGCATTAGGTTTAACGATAATGAACTCGTTCTACAAACTTGTTATCGAACGATATGATAAGAATACGACGACTAACGACGGTTATGACAAAAATTATGTTTTGACTGTCAATGTTTCGTTTGTTTTGTTAGTCAGTGACTTACTTTTCGACAACTGACGAGTGATTGCGACTTTGCGATGAGTAGGCTGAAATGAAAAAGTTTGTCGCTTCGAGAAAAAAAATCGAAATTCTTGACTTCCGTAAAAACAATGGAAACGTAGGAGTTCATTTTCTAGCAGAAAAGTTGGAAGTCGAAAATGTCATAGTTACATTTGTATTTTATATTGTATTTTTTTAACAACATTATAATTAAATTTAATATAGAGCAAACGTTTTCATTTTACACAATATCCTTTATGAATTTCAAAAATGTACCCCTCTGAGTAATGGATACCTCCGAATAGCGGACAAAAATCTGGCGACCGAAGGTGTCCACTATTCAGAGGTTTCACTGTGTATATATATTTTTTAAATATAATTATCTTTCACATATAGTAATTATTAGGCAAATCAGATTTTCAGATTTACAATTTTTCCAACGATTATTTAGGTTTCCGAAATATATCGAATTTATACGTAGTAGGAAAATACATAAAAAAATGTGTATAATCTGTTTGATCTTGAATTTTTCAGATACCTATCTGCAGGTACGTATGTAATCATTGTATTTAATTGATTTAATACATAGATATTCGAATAAATTATTATCAATTTAATTTTGATGTTATTTTTAATATTTTGAAGTAAACATTAATAATACAAATTAATTAATTAATCATTATTGAATTCTATGAGCATAAAATTACTTTTATACCGGTTCTATCATATGAAAGATATTTAAATGTAGTATTTTTTTTTATATGAAAGTAGCTTTTTATTTTCCTAGTAGTTTTCATAAAAAATTAGAAAAACCTGAAAAAACCATGTAGGAAAACCAGACAAATTTGTAACAATTAAAGTTTTATTATTATCGATTTTTTTTTCAGAAATAATAAGAATAAGAAATAAGAATTTTATTTGATTGCTTTATAAGAAAATATCGTTTTTTCATTTTTTTTTTTTTTTTTTTTTTTTTGTGTTGTTTTTTAATAATTCGGAAACACAGGAAAGTTTATGATATTGACGGTTTTCATTATTTTAGATTTTGTTGAAAATCAGTTAAAAATAATTGTAGAGACCTGACATTTTTACAAAATAATTATATTTCTCTTTTCTAGACGTGGTACAGTTTCCAAAATAGTCTAGTTATTTTTGTATGCTATTTATAGAAATTTTACATTTATACAAGGTTTTATTTTTATTTGATTTTAGGTTTATAAAATCGTTTCGATCGATCGGAAATGCGTAAAAATTGAACGTAATATAGTCATTTTTCTATAGTTTCAAGTTCAAATTTTGAAGAAAATGGTAAAAATTACGGCATTACAAAACATGCAGTTTAATTAAACTTCGCTCAGAATCGTATTTCGTTGACAATAATTTATCGTCACGTATAAATATACGAAATCACTATATGCATCTTACCTTACCAACTCATTCCTATATCCCTACAATAGTGATACAATCATCAGCAGTATCAGCTCTTTTTTTTTGTAAGGTATCTATTTATAATTATATCGAGGTATCAGCATTCGTATTATATGATAATATTATACTTCACCTGCATTATTCCTACCTATGCATTTTTCGCAAAATTATTTGACGATTGATGATTCGGGACAGTTTGGCTCGATCGCTGCGAAGAATAATGGGAAACCTGCAATAGAGGTATTTACTATTTACAGACCTCATCGTTTTCTTATACGTACTCGACCGCGGACATACATTTTAATAGCGAAAGGGCTGTGATTGTCGGTCGATGAATCATATCCTTCAACCACTACTGTACAACATAAATTCGGTAGAATTTGATTAAAGTTGTCTGTGCAGGGACAAAGGGGAACCTTAAAACCACCTACCCCAAGTGTTCTAGACGTGTACATAATACTGCTGACAAATGGACGGGTTAAGCAGCCACACAAAAGCTCGGGTTTTAAAAGAACAAGATCCCCGTTTTCCATTGCTCTGGAAACGATCCAAACACACCTTATTTGTCTATGGTCTTCTTGTAAGTTGTCGAAAGATAACCAAGTTACCCTAGTTATTTAATTTTAACGACCACAGATTTGCACAAACATTTAGGAGAAAATAAAATAAGATTAAATATATAGTTATGACTACGATAAGTATATTCTGTACATAGATAATAATATTATCACTGCAGCCCGACAAAATGTAATTATTTGATTGAATATCAACACGCCAAGAGGTTATAACGAGTAGAATTTAGTAAATAAACAACAAAATATAGGCGTAGGTGCGTTAATAAACAATGAGAGAAAAAAATACATATCACGTATTAGATTATAATGGAGAATGTATACATACTTTTAACACTAGACGTAAATATGTAAGTATTTGAATCAGACCTATTCGTGATGAAATAAATAACAATTTCATTTTCTCTGTAATTCGGCAGTGTAATAATATAATCGCTGTAAAATAATACAATATACTAAACAATAAAATGTTTACATTCCTATGTACAAATAAAGATAAATATGAAAGTTTATGTTTTGAGCAAAGCACAACGGAAGCTATTAATTTTATATAATAGCTGCTTTTTTTTTTCGAAAACATTATTGTTTTTATAGTGGGTAGTGACAATATTTGTTTCATTCAAAATTTGCAATCAAAAATAACAATTGAAAATGTGAAGATACCTATATACTTATGTATATCAGTGTATACTGTATACCTACGCATTTTAAACAATTATTGTTTCAATATTGTCATCAGTATTCATATAAACTATAAAGTTTATAAAAAAAAAAATAAAAAATTTCTAAAATCTAAGTACCTATCGGCTACCGCTCATCTACATAGTGGAAACGGTGGAAACTATAACGATTAGTAATTTGATATTTTAAATTAGATCTGATATAGAATTTTTTTTTTAGATAGGTACATGCAATTTTTTAATTTTGAATTTCAGAATTGTCTAAAAAAAAAAAATGTATTTTATATGCACCGACATTACATTATCTCCGTACTCCGTTTGATTTCTTATACTAAATAGTAGCAAAAAGAAAACGAATTTTGCCATTATTTTGTTTAAATTTAATTATTTGAAATAATTTATGGACAAAAATATTAACACAGTGTACAATATTGACCTAGAACTTAAATATTAACAATTACTACAGTTTCGTTTGTGATATTGTATCAATATTCTATGGACCATTGAATATTGAGCTATTTTTAATTTTGCTACTCATTATTGTTTTTTTTTTCTGAAATACATGTTCTTATAGAGTATAGATATTATAAGGATACTGTTTCAACTAATGAGTCATTATTAACAATGACGTCAAGGAACGCTGCTAAAATTGATTTATTGACGTCAACAATTAAGCCTGAAGGCTGTTTTTTTTATTAGCTCTTCTCAGATCATTTATTTTCCGTTATCTCAGTAACGATTCCATATGATAAAATATTTGTTTGCTTTTTCACAAAAGCAATATTCACACAATGCATATTTTATTGTACATTCCAGAAAACAAATATTGAACCGAGTACATTTTGCCGGTCTAGTGTGACTCATTGTCAAAATCTGCCTGTGATGTAGTATAACAAAGCCATTGTAGTTAATTTTATCCCCGATTAAGATAATAGAAAAAAAAGACGGACATACTTCACACATGGGTGCAGCTACTGTTTTAGTTTGGAAGTTGGGAAGGTAGGATATATAAACGGGAATTTAATGTATATCTATACGCAATAATAAACCATTGCTAACGAAAAAACGATTCTGAAAGGAGTTCAGTTGATAGTGTTGCTTTGTCAACAATTTATGTATCATATTATGGTAAAATAATTACATATGCATTGAACATTTTCTTTAATGATATTTGTATAATATTGCACCTATTTTCCCGTTTCTCCATTTTTTCTCGGTTCCAATATATTGAGAAAACTCCTGAAAAAATCAAAACATGACTTACTTAAAGTACCTCACCAGTCAAATTTCGTTTTAGAAAAAGTGCTACACTTGTAAATCAGAGCAATAATTTTGGTGTAAAAGATGTTCACAGAAAAAAAATAAAGAAATAAACATTGTAAGACTAAACGCTTATATTCGCTCCACTCAGAATCAAAAAAGGCCAAGCCAAAGTCAAATTGAGGGTAGTGATAACGTTCCCTGTCAAGAGATCTAAAAAGATAACTAATAATATTTTAATACGTATATTGTTATATGTATGATACAGAGATCCAAGGAATATGTTTGGCGTAGTAAAAAATACTGAAGCTAATAAATGGAGAATAAGAAAGAACGAGAAACTAGAAATTAGAATCATTGTAACTGAACATCGTAAAAACCATCAGAAGTAAGAGATTATATAATGGACAAAACACACGTCTGTAGAAGCCAACACGCATTACTTCATACAGTTCTGGAAAAAGACCCTATAGAAAAAAAAAGCCCTTTGAGAGTCCGAGGTAAGGCGGGAAGACGTATAATCAAGAAAGATGTGGAAGTACTAAGAAGAGAATTAGATTGGGAAACACGAGCATCAGAAAGAAATGACCGGATGTATGGATGTTTGACGCGGTGGTTCAAGACTAGGTCTTCTAATGGCCACATTATTTGTATTCTGAAGAAGAATAAACAGCAATTGTTATCTTGATCTTATGGATGTCACAACAGTTGTAACAATAACAAGTCCATTTTATCCGAAAACATAAGCCGCATTGTTTATGGAATAGTATTCGTTTGCGCGCGGGTAATGTAAAATTATTCAATTTAGTTTCCGATTACGTGGTCATTGGCCACCGGTCATTATTATATAATACGTTTTCTATAATAGTTTTATATTATACCCACTACATTATTATTATTCTATGAGCAATAATATTATACAATTCACACAANTATATAATACGTTTTCTATAATAGTTTTATATTATACCTACTACCATTATTATTATTCTATGAGCAATAATATTATACAATTCACACAATTCACTGCGGACAAACCATAATAAAAGAGATCCATCAAACATTCATAAATAATTAATTATGATATTCGATTGTTTTTATGCGTCCAATATTTTACCATAGATGAATTATTTATACACATTACCTAAATAATCAGAATACATAAATTATTACTATGCTTTCCCAAAAAACATTACTCGCTACAGTGCGTATAACTATACTTATTGCGTATGACGGTGCTCGCAGTTATTTTCTTTTTGGCGTTTATGTGAAAACAAAAAAATGTAAAAAAAAGACGGACGTTAGTTTAAGTTTTTCCTTATTAGATACTCAATAGCCAAAGTACAAGAGTTTTAAAAATTAAATGACCTCGTGAATTCACCAATTGTAGTTTTAAAAAAATGCTATCTGCAAAAACCCCCGGGTTGTTGCATGCGTTATTGATTTTCTATTGAAATAAGTCATCTTATCAATAATTTGTTCACAGACAGGAAAAATCAAAAATACACACACAAACATACACACACACATACACACATTATAGCGTCTTTTTCTCTTTCGCCTTCATCACAACTATTTGGGGTCAGCCATTCTCGTCTTAAATTTCCACTTGACCCGATCTCGCACCTCGCATATACCGACTGTCCTCGTATCGTTCTCAACTGTATCCAACCATCTCTTTGTCGGTCTTCCTCTCCTCCTATTTCTTTCTACGTTTATTTTCATTACAATTCTTACTGCTTCTGATTGCTCTCTTCTTATGACATACCTCAACTATCTCAGATTACTTTCTCTCATTTTGACTACAATGGAAATCACATCTTCGCTACTTCTATGTACTCATTTATTATTATATATTTTTTCGTCACTACACTCATCTACTTAAGCATTTTCATCTCTGCTACACTCATTATCTGATCTATTTTTCTGCCTACCGCCCAACAGTACTCCGAACCAAACAACATAATAGATAGTAGGCCTCACCACACTTTTGTAGAACTTACTATTAAATCTAATTGATATGCTCTTGTCGCATAAAACACCTGATGCTTCTATCAACTTTATTCACCTACATTAAATCGTATGTTTTACCTCTTCGCCAAAGCCACCGTTCTTTGTACAAAAGATCCTAGGAACTTAAAATCTCTCAATTTCGTCAATTTCATTACCGTCTATTGTCGTTAAATTTCTTTTTCTAAATGAAACCCTTTATGCTCGTACTATTTACACATTTTGAACATTTTTCATGTACCACTTTCTACAATTATTAGGGTTTTTAATTTACTTATCAAAAAAAAAAAAGTGTAGGCACGTTATTTACACGCATGGAACTTTTTATTATTAAATCATTGAAAGCATAATTATTTTAGGCATATAATATACAAAAGTACAGATATTATTTTTATTATCATTTATAGATTGCATGACATTATAACTAATAACTTTTTCTTTGCGTACAACAGGTTGAGAATCGCTGCTCTAGTAAGTAGTTTATTGTACATTGTATACACAAGTCCGATTTACCAAGTCAACTAACTGTCGTTTTCGGTTTTAATTTCTTCGCTATCATCGTCAACATATTTCACTCTATAATATTATTGTGTTTACTGTTTTAAATTTGATGTATACCATTGATTTTTTCGATTAGTTTATTATGTTTCGTAACAGGTACACACAATTTGGTCCATACATCTCCAAATTTTAAAAATCTGGAAGGAAAATTTAGTATTATTTTAGAATCTGAGTGGAGCAAGGAATGTATTAGTTTTTTGGCTGAGGTAGTACTTTGGAGAGGTAATTTTAGATTTTCCCAATAAATGAAAAACTTAGGAAAAACGGAAAAATAGGTACAATATTAAACAAATGTTGTTAAGAAAAATGTTTAATGCATATGTAATTATTTTATCACATTATGGCATACATATTGTTGACAAAGCAACACTATCAACTGAACTCGGCTCAAAATCGTTTTTTCGTTAGCAATGGTTAATAGTTGCCAAACAACCTTCCCGAATTCCCACCTACAATAGTGGCTCTGTCCCCATTATCCTAGAACGGCTTTTTTTTTTAAATGTATCGAATGTTCTCTATACAGATTCCGTACGCAAACAAATGTATTGTATATAGCTTAATCAATAATATACAAGTACACATTATTCACATCTACATAATTATTTATAACTTGATTTACCTACCCGCCTTGTGTTCCGTCCGTATAATATCCTTGTGTTCCGTCCGTATAATATTATAATATAAATGGAAAATCCAGAGGTCAAGTCCCCTGAAAATCCAGAGGTCAAGTCCCCTNATAGCTTAATCAATAATATACAAGTACACATTATTCACATCTACATAATTATTTATAACTTGATTTACCTACCCGCCTTGTGTTCCGTCCGTATAATATTATAATATAAATGGAAAATCCAGAGGTCAAGTCCCCCCCCCCCCCCCTCCCGTCGTCTACCCCTTTGGATTAAACATTCATGTATATTTGAATTATTTTGTGTTGTTTGACGTACCTGTGTGCAAGCGTAATATATTATTATAACATTATATTGCAATACCTATTGTCTAAAGGCGCCTACACAGCTCACTGTGAAACGTGATAATTTACAATTTGTTCACCACGATTGATACAATTTAAAATAGTTGAACCATTATCATTAAACCGTGATGAACACACGGTCCGACTAGTATTCAACTCAACTATCCGGCATAAGCGGTATAGGGAAGGTATCGAAATCAAAAATGATGATTAATCACTGGTTAACCACTACATAATAACCACATGGTTCAACCAATCACAGTCCTAGAATATTTCACGTTTCACGGTAAGCTAAGAAAGCATCTTAATCAAGTAGATCTAATTAGAGTATTAAATAATCAAATTAATATTCAAAACAAAAAATAAACATATATTTATGAAAATTATTTTTCTTACATTTTCTTACGTTATTATACAATATATTATACAAACAAATAACAATTGCCAACCTATACAAAGTCATCATAATAAATTATTAAGTACATATTTATGATTGAATATCCAATCGTATGCTCATTCATTTATAATTTATTTATACATAATAATAAATCGTTTTACTTTTTTCGAACACTTGAATAATTTATTCAAAATGAGAATAAGAAAAAAAAAATATCATTTGTTTATCGTACTATAAAAGTATTTTTTTCTAAATTTTTCTTTACTCTTTAACATCACATATTGTTCATATTATACTAAACTATATATTATTATATACCTGTACATAAAAATAAGAAAAAAAAAAAACAATGATAATATTTATAATTATATATTTATTTTGAAATACCGAAAGAAAATTATAGGCAAAACGGCAAATATTTACGGCGCGCCGTGGCGTTACCGTTTTAATTGTGTTATGTAAGTACTTGAGTTTTCTGCCAGAATTATTACTTCAATCCGAAAAAAAACACGAGAGATCGATTTTTGTACCGTTTTTCATCTATAGTGTTATGAGAAAGTTATTCGTTTTTTTTTTATTATTTTTTTTTTCTCTGCAGTTTTATTAATAAATAGTAAAAAAAAACCGGAAAAAACCTAAAATAAAACCTTACCTTACTTACATATATAAAAGCTAACAAATTATTATTCGAATCGAACACAATTTCCGAATGATAGTATTGATGTATTCGACATATTCCGAGACGTTCAAGTTTGGTACCTATCACGGGTACCGAATTAAAGGCACCGACTCCTGCCTATACTTACGGGAATTCGAGGGCCCCGCCGCGCCGCTGGACGATACACGTTTATAATATTACTTTTATGTAATTAATCTAATTATTTACAGTACAGTTTTCCGGCTACACACAAAGAAAACCAAAATAAAACACGAGACATTTACCGTTGAAAATTTCGAATTTTAACGACGTTAAGTTTCGACCGTGTTACCAAACATTCAATAAACTTAATGCAGTGAATATGTGTACACATTACGATTTTAATCCTAATTTCCTCGGCGCAGTGTCAGGATTGCGCCAACAGCTTATATAGGTAGGATTGAACCGTGTTGCTGGATAATTCCAAATAATTCGAAAGTACCGTGTAATGTGTATATAATATTTTTTACTGTTCATAACACAACGCGGTCAAATATTATAACAAATCACCCGTTGCAGACGTTTTGAGTTTAAAAAATATATCCACGCTCAGACGGGAGACATCCCTTATTCCCTTCGATTTGTCCGCATCGCGTGATTAAAATGGATGTTTGGCGTTTACAAACCTGATACCCGTTACAAGTGCACACTTGAATAGTCGGGTTTTTTCTTTTTTTTTTCTTATATTGCTTAGGTACCTTAAAGTTTAAATATTACAATCATTGTGTGACACGAGTGCTTTGGTACCATCAATATCTGTAAGCTGTTTAATGATTACTATTCAATGCTGCATTATTTAATATTTAGCCGCAGTTTGGAAACGGTACGGCATTCATCTGATTTGATGTATAATTTTTTTTTTTTTTTTCGGTTCGGGTGCGATCCAGAGGTATCGGCTCCCCCCGGTAATTACGACACTGAACGGGCCCGGTCTAGCGGAGACTCGGGAATTATAGGACCGGGATCGTCAAGCATTCGGCTCAAGAGCGGGGAGACGGAACTCGAATCAATATCAATTATTAAAACTCTCGAAAATGGCATGTACGTAGACAGCCGTGTAGGTATAAATTTATAATAATATTGTCGGTGTACATCACACGTATTGTGGGTAAAACATCCGATAATAACTAAGGATATTTGCGCGCACATTGATAAGCCGCAAGTGTCGTTATCAATGACGATCGTATTTCAACACGTTATCACGCGGTAATAATATTATTAACAACAATAATATTATTGTTATTGTTGTTATCGTTCTGGTAGGCGTATATAATCGGCGCGTCGGTCGTTGATAAAAGCGTAGCGGACGCCTGTTGTAGCGGTTGCAGTGCCGTGCGTTATTATTGTCGTTGTCGCCGTGCGTCGCCCGGTCGCCGCTCGCTCGTCACGAAATCATTTAACACGCGGGCGCGCAATAATTTCCGTTCGTTTCTCGTCGGCCCCCGGCCCGCGGCGTCGCCACCGCCGTTGGTCCGAACCGCAGTTTGTTTGGACCGCGACGCGAGTCGTTCCAGAAATAAACACTCGCACTCTCGTCGCGTACCCACACCTGCACACGCGCGCACGCACCCGCGGAACGTTCGGTCATCAAAAACACGGTCGTCGTCCCAAATCGCCGCCGACGCTCGTTCGTCCGACCTAACACCACGTATCGGTTGTACCGTCGCGCGCCCGTGTTTGCGCCTCGTGACTAATAACGCGAACAATAAGTGGGCAAAAGAATTCGTGGTTTTTTTTTTTTTTTTCTCTCACTCGCCGTTTCCGCGCCCGTAAAAAACACCTAGGTGTGTCGGCACAATAACAACGTCGTCGTGAACGCGATAATTTCAACCGCCGACGAGCCGTCGGAGACCGTCGTGACACCCGTAGCTACCCGCTATACGACAGCTATGCGTGATACCGGACTTTTGTATAATGCAAGATGTACGTATGTCGGCCAACGTCGATATTGTTACCTATATTCTGGTATATACGGATACCTGATAATACTAGTACTTTCTGACGTGTATTGTCGGCAGTCGTGTGTCTGTTCGACTCTTTGATATTGTATTGTACATTTTTCGGTTATGCGTTTCAGAAGAACCCGAAAGAACTGACCGATTATCACCATCATTATGAAGCGACCGAAACGGTGAGGAACGTTTTGGAAAAGCGGATGGTCACTGCCGACCTGTTCCAACAGACGTTTTTGTCCACCGTTCTTTCGGCACTGGACAACCACACCGGTAGCAATCAATGTACGTCGAAGTTTCTATTACTTTGCATACAATAATCATTAACATTCACGTAATAATATATTCCTCCTTTATTATGATAGGCGTAATCAATTCTTGGTTGGATACCTTGTTAGATTTCATTGAATTATTGCCCGTTGATTGTTTGCAACGAGAGGTAACATACTACGCAAATAGGTATGTTGTTTTTTTTTTTTATAAATCTATTAAGTTATTATTTTTTTTTGTAGATTTTACCGTTTGCCATTGAAACAAGTGATCTTTCAAAGCCAGAATCGTCACGTTTAATTAGTTGCAAGATTTTTGGATCTCTTGCTTCAAAATTAAATGCATACACGTTAGTAATTATATTTTAACTACACATAATATTATTAAAAAATATATAAGAAATACAAAATATAATCATAACGAAGAAAATACTTGAGGAACTTAAGGTGCTACTTACCCAGGATAAGTTTTTTCATCATATATTATAATTTGTGTTTCTTGTATACATGTTATATTTATCTGGTTGTTATTTTATCTACTACTACCAGAATCATTCCTCTCATTATAAGTTATGTGTAATTTGTATTTATTTATTTTATATATAGCATAAAACGTGAAATATGGCCATGTATTTTATCACTGTGTCAAGACGAAAGTGTCTTAGTCAGAAAAACAGTTTGCAAAGAATTAAGTAAAGTGAGTGCATTTCTTAAAGACAACGGCAATAACCCGAAGGACTGTATCCTGCTGCCAGCAATTGTGGATTTAGCTAATAATGCTGATTATAGTGTCAAAGTTGCTCTACTCGATGTCATCGTAGATATTATACCTTGCTTTCCCAAAGAAACAATCGTGACAGTATTAGTGCCAACGGTTAAAAAACTAATTGACACAGATCTCAACAGAAGCAGTTTATTAGTGATGGCCATTTCCAAGAATTTTGGTACCATTTGTAAAACTCTTAAAGGTTAGACATTAATTTGATTATATTTTTAATGATTACAATTCAAAATACTTTTAAAACATACCACAGCATATTAGTCCAGTGTGTGTGATCTAAAATAATACTGAATAATCACTAAACAACAGTTTATTTTAAAATTCAGGAATTTTGATATAATATATTACAATTCATAGATTATACAAATAGGTAATACTGATGAATCTGAACTTGATCTACATGAATGATTTACAAAAATAAATTATCACTATAAGATTTGCTAATATGTACAATGTACATCAGAATAAATTACATTTTGGAATTGTAAATAAATTACTCTATATTTTTTTTTTTATGGTGTAGTCTTGATTTGGTATGTAAAAATGTCTTTTAGTTTATTTAATTTTGTATTATTTTCTTGACATTTGAAAAGCATATTTTCAGGTGAGGTAATTTTAAAAAACTATTGCTCTTGACACAAACACAGTTTAGCTCTCAGCAATTCATGGAATTTTTTTTTTTCTAAAATGTGTGTGTGTGTGTGTGGAAGAATATAGTTTATTTAAAACTGTTTTATTTTATTTTTTTGATTATTTAGACCAAAATAATTTTATAAANTGGGGGGGGGGGAGAGCTGAGAGGCATGGTGAAATAAATACAGCGGTTATAACGTCAAATTATTGTTATAAATAACAAAATATTTAATAAAGTTTTAAAATTGACTGTTTTTCTATTTGAATTCATAGAATAATCATGACATCTCCATGCATTTCCATCAATGCGATTAACTTTCAAACATAACTTAATAATTTAAGAGGAAGTCGTTGAACACATTTTAATGTATTATGTTTGACAATTAGCGTCCAAACATTTTGGAAAAAAATCGCCTGGGAGCTAAACTGCATTTGTTCCTTGCTTTCATTAGGTGTTTATAAATAAAACACACACGCTCATTCAAAAACTTTACTCTTTAGATATCTGTATGAGTATTAAATAAAATTTAATAATATGATTTTATGAACTTATGGAGTTATTAAATATTCAAAGTATAGTTAATAAATTAGATAACTATTTTACTTATTAGGACTTATGTAAGTACTTTATACTTAAATATTTAATAATTCTATAACTTCATAAAATATTAATCAAGAATAGAATTGACTATAATTATATAATAATTGTATAACAATAATAGTCAGTGTAGAGACCCGAAGTAATCACAGAATAAAAGTTAAAAGTTAAACTTTTTGGTGAAAATCATTAAAATCAAGTCATTTGAAAACGTATTTAAACTTTACTCAGAATCATATGTCACCAGCATTTGTCATTACATATAGATATAAATTAATTTACTTTTTGTATTCTACTTTACTAATTGTTTAAAATCTGTGTGCCATTTTATACATTATTTAAATGTTTTTAAGTCATGAACAACTGGGTTCTAATTATTTGCCCTATAGAAAATTAAAATACTATTTTTATTTTTAGTTTTTAAAACAATATAATATTTTACCTATTATTAAAATTATTTATTTTCACCTATATAAGGGTATCTAATTCTTGTCAAAATATTTCTTTTTTAGTTTCTAGTATTTTAATTTGAGTGTTAACTATTAAATACTTTTATTTTTTGAGTAACCTTATTCTTATCAGTAAAATATAATTGTATATTATTGATTTTATGATTTTCAGATTATTTAAACTTGGATGATGTGTCTTGGTTTGTCAATAAGTATATTGATTTACTGAATGTTGATTGTAAAACTGAGTGTATATGCAATGTAAGTATACATTGGTTATAATTTATTCCCAGTAATTTATCCAAATTTTAAACATTTTAAACATTTTATTATACAGTCAAAAAATTAATCAGGCATTTAACTAAATATATATTATGAATATTATTTGTTTGACAAAAAATTACAAAAATTGGATACTTTGTTAAACATTATGTCCATTTGAAATTATATTTTCATATTTATTATTATTCTTATTTAAGTACAAATTTAATATAAAGATAATGTTTAATATGTAAAACATTTATAATTTTGTATAGTTAATCATCAAATGCTATAAAATATACACGTATAGATAATTGCAATTGGGAAGGGTAGTATGAGTATAAAACAATTATTAAATAAGTTATTTAATAATTTGAGTACAGCTCAAAAAAAATTGGTGATACAGGTTTAATGTTTAAAAACTTAAATATTCTTTAAAGTACACATTATAAATAATTGTAATTAGGGTACCCAGTACAAGTATACAACATTAATAAAACAATTATGTACTATTTAGTAATATTACTAAAATTTACCTGTTATTGCTTAGTGGCATTTGTTGCAACATTTGTCATTTTTTTTGTGTAAGTATATAAGTAACAATAACTACTGTACTCGTATTAAAATATTAGTTCAATTTAAAGAAAAATAAATATTCAATGAAATCAACAACTATAATATCACTCATATTTGTAATTTTTCCGGTGTTCAATAAAGAAGAGTGTTTTACAATAAAACCTATGTGTGTTTTCTTTCTATGTTACTGGATTAAGAGTATCTATTGTAAATGCAAAGATGAAAAAATATAAAATATAAAATAAATATGAAAATGTATTTTCAAGTATCATAATTTATAAAATGTCTTTGTTTTGTATTATTTTCCTAACCTGTAATAGGAAGTTATTAAAACATCTAGATATTCCGCTAAATGCCTGATTTGACTATATGACTATAATATGTTATATAATTTATAATATACATGTAAAACAAAGTCTATTTATTATATAATGCAAGTATAAAGAAATGATATTTTGTTTATAAATAATAAATTAGAACTCTAAACAAATAATCACATCACAATTGAAAATTATTTGTTAATTTTAAATTAATCTGATCTTTACACTCATAAATATTTACAGGGTAATTCTATTTGTGAAAAACCATTTTTGACTATTCGGACATTTTGTGCTAATAATTTAATAGATGTTAGTTATTTATTAAGTACACCAGATAAAGAAATAACAACTTTACTATATTATTTGATCAATCATTTAGTTGATTTGGTCAGTGAAGATTATGTGGAGATAAGAATAGCTTTGGTTGGTGTTATCAAAAATGTGAGTATTTCATGTAATTCAAAAAAGTTACTAGTTGTTTTATCAAAACTAAAACTAAACATACAAATTATTAATTAGAGCTGTAATTTATTAAAAATTGTATTAGGTTTTAGAATGTGTAAATAAGAAAATTGGATTGATTTCCTCGGTGGTGCTGAAAATGTTGTCTGAGAGGGATATTAGAGTTTTAAAAGTTATGATACCCAATTTGAGTTTTATAATAACAAAAATAGTAAGTCAATATTGTCAAAAACTGTAACAGAACATTAATTTGATTTTTTAATTTTTAAAGAAATATCAAGAAGAAGTATTAAAATCACTGATGTGCTTGGAAGAATATTTGTATGCCCAGTATAACTGGAGGTTGTATGTCGAATTTTTGCACCAGTTAATGGTTTTACCTACATGCTACACATCTGACCAAGTGTTTCTTATTGGTAGAGTAATGCTTAATAGATTGGAATATGTTGTAAGTATATATTTTATTTTTATATAGAATTTAGTATTATTTCAATACAAATTAAATTCTGATCTTTTCCAGAGACAAAAGCCTATTAAAGAAGCTGTTTGCACATTGTTGTTAACAATTTTACGTTACAATTTAGATGCTAATCAAAGAGCCTTACTCCGTGAATCTCTCATTACCCGTAATTATATCAATAACATTATTAAAAAATGTATTTTCTAGTTGAATTGGGTGTGTTAGTATATTATCTAACTTTATATTAGTTTTTTCTTGAAAAATAAATATTAAAAATTATTTGAAAATGTTATATTTATTTATTTTATTTATTCTGTTTTTTTAATTCTATTTTGTTACATTTTTAAATTAAGCATACATAGTTATTGGATATTTTATATTCATTACAATATCTTTTGAATTGTTTACAATAATTTGAAACTTTTGTAAACTGATTGATTTACAATTAATTTACATTGATTACAAATTTGAATTATTCTTTAAAGATTAAAAATTAAAATTAAATAAATTAGTAACTCAATTTTAATTGGTTTTTTAAATTTAAATACAATTATTAATAGGTATAATTTAAGGCATTTATCAGATATTTATTTTTTGCCAACATTTACTTAATTTATATTTTAATATTTGTTTTATTTTATATTTCATTTTTAGGTATAGTACAAAATCCAAATTTTTACAAAAGAATATTCTACGTATTTATATGTCAAGAGGCTCTAAATATTTTTTCAACAGCATATTTTAAAAAACATTTTTTCTTAGTTCTGCTTACTTTAGCAGGTATTTAATACATTATTTTATGTAACATTACACTTAGTTATAAATAATTTAAAATAATTAAATAGTATTGTTAATTTAATTTCTTTTGTCTTGATAATACAATTTGATTTTTTTTTTTTCATTTAGATGATAAGATAGCAAATGTCAGATATAGCTTATGCAATATCATGTCCAAGTTAGTAAATTTATTTGAAATTTCAGCTGAAAAAAATTTAGTTGATAAATTAATTGACACTATAAACAAGCTTTTATTTGACGAAGATCGCACTGTCCAAGAACAACGTCTACTTTTAGAAAACTGTAAGACTTCTATTCATATTTTAATTCAGGTAATTATATTTAATTGTATACTTACATTGAATTGATAAAATCTATAATATTAATAAATTGTTATTTAAATGGAAACAAATAGTGTACAACTTGTCATGAGTTTTATTTTTATAAATTAATTTATTTTAATAAATTGATGGACATTTGTAACATAATTTTTACTGTTATATTAGTAGTGCTATACCTACATCCAAAATCTATGTAAATTGTCAGTGAGGACCGTTGTAATGTGGCAGCCCAATGTCTTTTATTATTTGATACCATTGAAAAGATTACTGCTTTAACAATATTGACTTGATATGATATTTTGCATATTACTGCTATAGCTGTAATATCCATCAATGTGTTAATGTAACTCATTTTATTTTACTGATCTCAATTTGTTGTGCTATACTCAAAATCTGTAATGGCGAAATTATTCTATGTGGTCTGCAGAAGTGTTTTATTTTTTTAGTTTTACGATATTGAGTGTTTTTTTTTAATCTGTGAACAAGTTTTCAACCACTTTAAATTTTCACTTGTTCCATCAATTTGAGATGATTTGTCTATTAGCAATTTATATCTATAATTCTAATAATGGGAGAAACAAAATAAAAAAAAATAGAAATGTTAACTCAGCAACGATTTATGTTGCAATCAATTATGTTGTGATTCAGTAGAAAATAATCACAGAAACCTATATATTTTATTGAATGCCTTTAATCAAATATACTAGACATGGTATATTATTCAAAATATTTGGCATTTTTTTTAGTTTTATTAAACATTTGATTAGACTATTTTAAGTTGTTCTTTCTTTTATTCGAATGCAATTTTTTTTTGCTTTGTGATACAAAAGAAGAAAAATTGTGATATTAAATCAGCTTTTGAATATTGTATCTGATTAAAATGCATCATAAATTCATAAAAAAAACATTAAATATGTATTTGAAAGAATTTCAATGGTTGTGAGTTTTTAAAGTTTGAAATTATTGACTCATTGAATTTATAATTATTTTTTATTACTTTTTGTAGGGTAAACAGAATGTGTCAGAATACACTGAGAATGATCATGATGATACAATCAAATTTAGAGAAGAATCTCGTTTATTATTTATGAAGTCATCTGAGCATATTCATTTTGACAATGGCGGTGTATTTTTGAGAAGTCTCATTGAAGAAAAGATGTTTTCAAGTCAGATAGATGATTGTGGGTTACATAATTAGTATAAACAAATTTAATTTTGTTCATGTGGAACATTTCTTTGTTTTTGCAGGTTCAAAAAGTTCAAATGAAGGTGACAAAATATCTTTAGTGGGTAAAAAGACATTGTAAGTAACAAATCCTTGATATCTATTTTTATAAATTGAACTTAATAAGTTAATAAACTATAAATGTATTACATGTTTAGTATGTTGGAATCTGAGTTTATCAAAGACACTGGTGTTTCTATTAACAAAATGATGGAACATTCATCAAAAATACCAACACCTGTACATCAACCCGCCACTGAAATAAAAAATGGCAAATTACCCAACGAACAGAAGATTTCTCAGTTGCCTGTAAAAAAAGATCGAACAATATCACCTGTATGTCAGTCACAAAGGAGGAATAATAATAATGAACATGTGGTAACTCGAACAAACAATACTGCCAGAAATGCCAACTCTCGTGGAAAAAGAGTTAGTGTATCTGTGATGTCTGGTGTAAATGTTGACATTTCAAAAGATGCAAATGGAAATCTCGTAAAGTTTTCAGCAAAAAGACCACAATCTTGTTATGTAGAAAGAGATCATATTGTTTTGCCAGAAAATAAACCTGAGAAATCATTATCTGATGAATCACTGAATACAAATTCTAAAAGTAAACCATTAAGTCGTCTTCCAATAAGGTATTTGAAAAAAAAAGTTTTATAGCATACATTTTAAAATTATATAATATATTGTAGTGTATAAATAATTAAAAATTATGATTTTTAAATATTTATTTTATGATTTCAGAATAAATAATTTCCATTAGATTAGAATTGAAATCATTGATCTTATGCCAAACTTTAATATTTTATCTGTGATAAACGTTCAGTATACGCACCCCAAAAATAAATATATATATATTATATTTTATATTAAAATTTCAAATTGTAACATATTTTTAATTCAACATATCATAAGTTGATTTTGTATATTTGAAAATTTAATTTATTATTTATTTATTATTTACCTTTTTACATTTATATGACCAAAAATTATTTTTATTTTCTAACTATTGCATTTTGTGGGAAAAGTTCATTTGACTTGTGTGGATTTAGACTGATATTTTCTCTAGAATATAAATGTCTCAACAATTAATTTGAGATACTATATTTTTGTAAACCAATTGTAAAATTAGTTTTTTTATTACAGATATTTATGCATTTAGACTTTATGCATTTAAAATCCACAGAAAGCGATTAAAAACTTCACAAGAGCCCCGCAAATTGTTTCTATTAAAAACAAAAATGAGAAATGATCCAGAGAAATTCTCACCTCTCCCCTATAATGACTAACCATTAAATGCAATTGTCTAATACTACAAAACTATTAACAAAATGTTTTTTTTCTTATAATATATACTTACAAATTCTATTTAAAAGCTTGTGTTAATAATTTGTTTAGTGTTCGAAAATTGTATTTTAAAAGTTAGAAGAGGGACTTTTATAAACATACTACCTTTTTTGGTTTTTTGAAGTGCAATTCCAATTCCTCTTTTGACGTTTTGGATTGATTTTTTGTGGATTTTAAGTACATATAGTCCTGAGCCTTATTTATAAGTAATATAATAAGACAATTTTGACATTTACTTTAATCTTTTGTTTAATTAAATGAAGGCAAATTAATTTTATATCATAATAAATATATTCTTGAATTTTTTTTTTTTATCGGTTTAGTTTTATTATTGAAATAAAGTAACCAGAAGTGCAATTTTAAAATTATTATTTCTTTATATACCACTTTTTAAATGTCTAAGAAATAATATTATAAATAATGGCTGTGAATTTGTAGGAAAGTTCATTTGTTTTAATTTATTGTATAATGTATTTTTATTAAAAATTATGTAACAACAAATTTAATTGTTTAGGTAATTTTCCCACATTAAAAAATATTTCACTTTTATTTTCCTTTTAGTGGTATTTTCCGTTTTTATTTCATTTTACATTATTGTTATATTTTTTTAAATAAATTACATATTTCATAATTTATGCAGGCTTTGTATACTTATATTTTATACGTGTATTTTAAAATATTGTACACAAGCTGTATACAAGTATGTATGTACATTTGTCATGTAAGCTAATAACGGTTTTTAATTATCATATCAGTAATGAAAATCCAGAGTCTATAAATGATAGGGTTATTTTTGAGATTTTAAATGTGTTTTATAAGGTTTTTACAGTTTCTCAAATTCATAGCCCTAATAATAATTAATTATAACTAGAAACCCAATTTGTAATAATTAGTATTTACCTTATTTTTCATTTCAATCACTTTTTTTTGTTTAAAAATACAATTTTACTTTTTAGAGGGTATAAACTATTAAAATTTTAAAGCAGTTGTAAACAAAAGCAATTAATATGATGTGTATTTGTTTAAAATCAAAGACTTAGACTTATATTTACGAATTAGGTACTTAGTATTATTAATACTTTTCAATAATCCTCCAGATATTGTCATCTGGTAAACTAAATCTAATCTAATCAGTATTAATCATTATTATTCCAATAGCATTACGCATTTGAACTATTCCCACTAAATTTATGTAACTTAAGACAAATGTTTCATACAGATATAAGTTATTTTTAGTATTAATACATGGTTTTATTATAAGAGTGTTTAAATTAATATGGTCTGTAATCAAATGTTTGTAGTTATTATTATTTATTTATATTTTTTTTTTTGTCAAAATCATGACTTGTTAGTATTAATAGAGTTTAAGAAAATGTTATTATGTTGATTAAAAAAATAAAACAGAAAATTAAAATATTTCTTATTTTTTATTTTTTTTGTTTTACAATTAATAAACAATGTAAAAAAGTAACACTGATACTGGCGATGACAAAACTCATGTCAAATTGTTGATATTTTTTATTATGGTCTAAAACAAACTATTGTTTTGAAAATTTGACCACATCTTTAATAAAGAGCCAATGTAAATATTCCATAAAAATTGTATATTTCTTTGATTATTCTTGACAGATAACAATCAAACAAAATAGCTCATACTACTGATGGTCACTGTTGTAAGTGAAAAGTAATGTAAGTTAAGAATAACTTTACATTGTATCTTAAACAATAAAAAAAGTTGTTTAATTTATACGTGTAATAAATATTAGAATATGGTTTTGATTGAAGTTCAGTTACTTGTTCACATGTTTTTAGATTCTGAGTGGAGCTAGAAATGTATTAGTTTTACAATAATGTTTATAATTTACTTATTTCTTTTATCTGAACAACTTTTCTACCAAAGATTTTGATCCAATTTTAAAGTGTAGCACTTTCTTAAAGAAAATGGAGACTGGAGTGGTATTTTAAGGAGGCGTTTTTTTAATTTTCCTAGCTGTTTCCACAATAAATGGGAAAAACCGTTAGTAAAACAGCAAAAATGAATTAAATGTTTTAAGTTTTCAATTTTTTGAATTTTGTTTTGTTTTGATTCATGCAAAAATAGAAACTTGAAAACAGAAAACTTATTATATTTGCCTTTTCTAGACGTAAAATTTTCAAAAAATTGTAGACGTTTTTGTGCTATTTATAAACATTTTAATTTTACAGGTTATTTTTCGATCATATAATATTACATATCATGTGATATTTAATTATTTTACCAAAATATGACATATAAATTGTAACATATTGTTGACAAAATAACACTATTCGAAGATTCGCTAAAAATCGTTATTCGTTAGGAATGGTTATTTGTACAGATATACATTCAATTTTCTTTTGACCTTCTCAACTTCTCAACTACAACAGTGGCCACCCCATCGTGTAAAGTACGTCTGCCTTTTTAATACCAAGGTACTGTAATTTTTATGATTTTCGTAAAAATTTGATCTTAAAACTAATAAAATGAAACTACTGTATAACACTCGCCTTTTTTTTTTTATCGCCAACTGCGCTGTTGGATTTCCGAGTATTTTTGTTTGATCAAACAATTTTATCCACATAATACTTACCTATCAAAAAAAAAAAAAACTAAAATAATACGCATTTAAAAAGCTCAAAATATTTTGAAAATTTTACGCATCTCCGGTGTAAATATCGCGAATTCGTGACCGAGAGATTTTATTCAAATTTTAATAGTTCACGTGCCTGTATACGATTTTATTCGACGACGATCGGCGAGTATAAATTCGCCCCGTGTTATCCAAGTAATCCAATCATCATAGAGTTAAAAACAGATAACTGTCTAACTATAGGTATAGATTTTTATTCACGGTGTTTAAACCTAGCCTAAATCCGTTTTATTATTTTTGTAGATTATACGGAATTATTTTTACGTTACACCTATAATTATTGGTGCCTATTCAGTGGCGTGCCACGGGAGAGCTATGGAGTTATATCCACTCGCCACCCATCGGCTTAAAAATACAAAAAAAATATGTGTAATCTAATATCGTAACGCATATATTTCAGCCACGTTACGAGGAAAAGCTCGATGTATTGATTAGAAATTGGCTTTTTTTCCGGCTTTTAAACTACCAACTTCCATATATATATATAAAGTCGACGATTTTACGATTTATTCACGATTCTTATTTGCCCCATCCCCTCCCATTGAAAATTCCTGTGCGCGCCGCTGTACCCATATGTAAAACTATTATAATAATTATTTCCTAACCGATTCGCTGTCGTTCGGCCCGAACCATCGACGGAGTTTTAAATCTAATTGCGGACACATTTTGCAAGTCGTTCGTGTGTTCGTTTCGCGCATTGCAAATTACATCTGAAAACACATCTAGAAATTCGGTCGACGACGTCAAAATACTCCAGTTTACGGAGACTGTGGGTGCTTTGACGGTCCAGGACCAAAACCATTTGGAACTTCCTCAGTACGACCAGGGGTGTACCTAGGGGATGGTTTTTGGGGTTCAAACCACATCCAAATTGACTTTATTAATTTTTAACCTTATTTTTTTATAAAATAATAAAAATATGTGATGATATATTTTATCCAAATATAAAAAAAAAAACTCTTGAAATCTTAATTACTCTTCCAGTGTCAACTGCGTTAACATAACGACCTTTTTCAAATTTGCGTCGCACAAAAACATACTTGAGTTTAACTATCGGTGAAAACCGTCTCGCAGGACTAGCTGTTCATAATGACATGCCTGCATGCAGTAAGCCAATCAAAGTAGTTTAAACATTTGTTTCAACTTAAACAGGATGGACTTTGATTAAGTTATTATTATTATTAATATTTTTGGATACATAATACACAAGTACTACCTAGTATAAACTATGGAGAATATTATGTAAAACTATATTGGTTTCAAAAAATATATTTTTTTTATTATTATTTTTTTGCACTTAATCCGTGCTAATTTTGTTACTTGCAGTTATTATAATTGTTTAAGGTTAACTCTTAATGATTTATTTATAATATTTAACAGTAATATGAAAAGATTACGGTGTTTTATGCATACACTCAAACAGATTTCTACCTACTTATTTTAATGGTGTATTTGTAAATTTAACGCCCCTGAGTACGACCCTACAACTGCGACTAAAACGGTTGACTGTCGAAGTGAACACGATCAAATTTGCTATTGGTTTTATTAAGGTTTTTTTTTTTTTTTGTTCTAGTCTGCGGACCACGTTTTTTCCTAGTAATCTTGCTTCGGCGTAAAGATGTGGCACCTTTTCCGAAAGCTCAAGTTGTCTAGATCGTAACATACAAATTGTAATTTTTTGATTTTCGACGCCACTTTTTAAATAAAAGCACTTAAGTGCTTAAAGTGGAAAAAACGTAGGAAAGCGTACAATTTAAAGATTTCATTATTTTATAAAAACACGGACGACGTTTTATACCAGAAAAAATGATTTAATCGGAAAATCACAAGACCTCTTTTTCGTTACTTTTTTGGTTTACTTTCTTATGGTGTCATCGCCAAAACTACAAGGTACAATGTACCTATAGTTTTCAAAATTGTAGGTGGTGCACTGCTCCTGTGCACCATAGCACGAGCCACCACTGCTGCTTTTGAGTTTTCTTTAGTAGTTGAATGAAAAAAGAAAAAATAACTGTAAGACTCTTATGTCATATTCAACATCTACTCTACATGGTTTTAGACAATTTAAAGACGCTGGAATCATCAATATCATCCTTAAAACGAATTATTAGTGGCCATAAAATCTTTTAAATGAAGATGTTTAAAATGAAAACAATTATATACAAATTATAAAAATGCATACGAGAATAGTAAAAATTAGTTTGTATTTATTTAGTATATTTTAGTTTATATTGTTCTGTTTGTTATGATATATTTTTAATAGTTCTATACGTGAATGTTTCTTAGAGGACTAGAAAAGGAGGTGCGGGGTTTTTTTTTCAAGAATATTTTAATATCAAATTTTGACGGAAATCGTAAATATCACGGCTTTTTAAAACATTTTTTTTTTTTTTATATTTACAAATATGAATTGAGTATATTTAAATAAATAGAAATAATAATACACTTACATAATATTTATACGACAAATTTATGTTTAATATTTTTAATAACGATATCGCGTATCATAAGTACCAATATATGTATCATCCTGTTAACGAAATCAACAGCAACCGTAACTATAGTAACTATACAGACACAACGGAGATTTAAATCGTTCTAAACTGACGTTTGAAGAATAGATAAGTTAAGGGTTTTCTAACTGGAACAAAGGTACCGTCGTTAGTATAATAATCGAGTATTGCATGAAACATCAGAAGTTCATATCATGGCTTTGATAAACGCAGCACACAGGCAAACTGAACATCCTCTTGCACGGTTTTTGAATGAATCCGCCAATGCTAATGTTAAGTACTTTTAATAAAGAAATAGTTATAAACATTTAATTGATCCGACGTCGTACCTTGGCAGGCATTCGCTTTACCTTTACGAGGTCATATAAAAAGGGTGGTGAGAAAATATCCGGGGTAAGTATAATTATAAAGATTCGGCCATTAGTTCTTGAAAAATATTCGCCTGCCCTATGTTCACATGTCACTGGTGTTGAGTGAAAAGGGAAAAAACTTACAATGTCATATACTGGCAAAAACAGAACGATTTTTATTAACAACACTAATAACATTCAAAAAAAAAAATATTTCATAAAACTATTGTGTTCTCGGTAAATGTCTGCAAAGTATTGACATTGATTTATGTACCGCCCCATTAGCCGCGTTCAACAAACACTTAATGTTATTAAAATATTTAGAAGATGAAATTCAAAACATTTGTACACAAAGAAAAAAAAAAAACCCCCGTGGATGTAGACATTAAACTGGAACGAATTCGGCATGCGGGGTATGAGCCTGTTAAACAAAGGTGCAAGAACTATTTTTCATGTGTGTGGGGGAGGGGAGAAGGGGCAAAAATAGTGACACCGTCTATATTTCTTTAGACCCTCCTCTCAACCTAATGATATACGGCATACATGTAGGGACAGCGGGGTTAATACACTGTACCATTGACAATTTCAATATTTGTCTGCGGTATTCGTAAAGGCGAAGCTGTATTTAATTGGGACGAAAGGGGGAGGGGTGGAGCGAAGTGATACGTCTGTCCCCGTATGCTTTACGGACCGAAGGGACGAGTGTCTCCCTCTGTTTCCCCTGCTGTTGGGTCACCGCGGCTAAAAAAAACCAACGGTTTTATAAATCTGCTGCCGGATGGTGAGGGGCGGGGGAGGAAAACCGAACGAAACTGACGGATAAGCGATGTTCTGTTGTATCGCCGAAAGCTTATAGAAAAACTACGGGGTTTTCTTCTTACTCCTCCTCCTTCTCCTCCTCACAATCATTATCCCGCGCATCGCTCGCGCCTCCTCGCAGTATATAATATAATGCGAACGACGAAATCGGTGCCGGCGGAGAAGAATCAATTTGAAAAAGTGGTTCGGATGCACAATATTATAAATCATTTCGCGCGACGGAGGCGGCGGTGCGGTGCGCGTTGTATTTTTTTTTTTTTCTTATTTATTTATTTATTTTCTGCCGTTGTCGTCTCGGGCCTAAACCGCGGCGGTTTTTTCGCATTCGTCGTGTTTTTTTACATGAATTTTTTTTTTTTTTTTTTCCCCCGTAAGCCGTCGCCGCCGCCGCTATCGATCGATTCCCCCCCGTATCCCCTAATACCGTCTACGGAGGCGGACGGGGGGGGAGAGGGGGGCTGAACGATACGTACACCTATGGCGTTTTGTTATACTGTGCGCGCAACGAGATATACAGTCGATACGACGATAACAATAATAATCGACCACGGGCAATACGTGTCGCGTATCCGCCCATAATATTATCTACTGTAATAATAATACGCGTGCGTGATAATGAAAATAATATATTTCGCGCGCGAAAAACACCGTCCGCGGCGGGCGGCGCGCGGTTCGCGGGGATGATGGACCGGTGCCAAATCTCGTCGCGCGCCCCGGAGACGACGCGGCCGCCGCCGCCGCCGCCGCCGCGCGGACGAGGGGCGGCGGCGGCGGCTGACGGCGCGGGTGACATGCAAAACAAGCGGCGACGCGATTCCTTCCATCTGTAAGGTGCCGATAACGTCGCCGTCGTCGTCGCCGCCGCCGCCGCCGCAGAGTTACACGACCGCGTCGCACGGATGAGCTTTCACCCGGTCGCGGGCGCGGAGGCGGCCGCCCGCGTGATGGTGAATAATGGTCGTTTCCGCGGGCACGCGCGTGTTTAATAATAATATATAATACGCGTATAATATCTTCGCCTTTTTTCTCTCTCTCTCTTTCTCTTTCTCTCTCTGTGTGTGTCACCGGTCCTCCGCTCTCGCTATCCGTCTCTCGGGGGGAGGAGAGCGGGCGCGCGCCCGTGTGATCCGTCCGTTTTCGTGTACAGGGTGTCCCGCGCGGACAAGCGCCGCGGTAACGCTTTCGTTCGATGTTTTCCGCGTTTCGGAGATCGCGTAACAGTTCGCCGTCATATTTGGGGGGCGAGCTACGCGGTACTACGCGCGCGCTATCGCCGCAAAACACTTTTTTTCACCCACGGCGGTGCCGCGCGCATAGCGAACGATAAAACAAAAAAAAAAAAAAAACAACGGTCAAACACCAGTGCGGTTTACCCGAACCGAGGTGAATCCGCGAATGCAATACCGCGGCAATAGGTCGACGTAATACGGCGTCCGGCCGACGACCGCGAAGTTCGGCCGAACCGAATAGTCGAGCCGTGAACCGTAACACTGGGCCGCCCCCCTCCCCCCGCCGCCACTATACCAGGTCGCCAGGCGCGTATTACGGCCGTAACGGTTCTACCGTTTTATACATTTTCTTTTGGACACTCGGACGGCCGAGAATATGACGTAACGTCGTTTTTACAACGACATTCGTTTCTTTCGTCCGCGAACGACTTATTTCTACGACCCGGAAATCGTGCGCTTCCAAGCGCATGGACATATTTTCGAGAGAATATCTCATCCGGGCGGTCGTACTTTTGCTGAGACGATTTCCCGATAATTTCCAAGCGGTTTCCATGGTGTACGTGCACGCTGAAAAGAAACAGCGCCGTACGAACCGTTTTTCGTCGGCAACGGTCGCGTACGGGTATAAATCGAATTCTCCTCCGTATCCTGTACGTTCCCGTTTACCTCTCGTCTACAAAACAGCGGCCCTGCGCCCGTCGCGCTAAGTGCGTGCATATTTTATCCGACAAAACGCCGGTGTTACCGACGACCAATCGTCAATGGTTTTTCGAAATTTTTTTTCGCAAAATTGACGAATCGATTTCTATTCATTTTTCGGAGTTTACGACGCCCGAAACCGTTTTCATCGCCACTAATATGCAAAATACAATAACAATGTCCGCGAAAAATATGATCGTGTTATATTTCATCGCGTTTGTAAAACGGCTAGTACGGATTTTGTAAAAACGCGCGAACTGCGGTTTAGTTGAAACAAAAAAAAAATATCGCGAACCGTACGAAACGGACGAATCGCGGCTTCGGCGTACACAATCGCGTTACGGCAATAACAATAGAAGAACGAAAAACCGGAAAATATCGAAAACGCCGGCGCATCGCGCGCGTGAGTTCTCCGCGGGACACCCTATACGCGCATGTACACGCGCGTTTTCAGACCGAAAATCTCCTCGTCCCGCGCCCGGCGGCAGGAGCGGCAGCAGCAGCGGCGGCAGCAGTAATAATATCGTGTCACGCCCCGACGGATAAATAACACCTTTAGCACGGCTATACGTATACGCGTACTGCAGGTGTGTGCATATATCTGTGTGTGCATAATAATGTACGGCGAGAAAAGAAAAATAACGTCCGCGGTGGAAACCCCCCTCCCCTCATCCGCCCCACGTCCCTCCCCACCGACAGTTACCGCGTTACGACGCGTATCTTCTTCGCGCAACCCTTTTTTTTTCTTTTCTTTTTTTCTTCCTTCTCCCCCCCCCCTTCATCCGCCCCACGTCCCTCCCCACCGGCAGTTACCGCGTTACGACGCGTATCTTCTTCGCGCAACCCTTTTTTTTTCTTTTCTTTTTTTCTTCCTTCTCCCCCCCCCGCCCCCTTTCTTTCTTTTTTTACACATATTTTTTTGGCACGCCAAATGGCGTACGTACCGCGCTCGTATTCGTTCGCGTACGCACGTATACGTGCACGAAATAATACGCGTCGCACACGGTTGCGCCGCGGGAGACGGGTGTACAGTGGAAATCACTTTACCGTCCGGAAACGTCGGACGTTTTAATGTGCCGTGCCCCCGTTACGCCGCACAATACCCGTGTAATAATAACGCGTAGACGCGTACACCGCGGTATTTATGTTCGCGTACGCGTGCGTTATACGGCGGCGGCGGCGGGGGACGCAGCGGCGCGGCCGGGTGATCGTTTTCCGAAAATGCGAAAAATATCCAGCAGCGGTCCGGCGGCGTGTGTAACGCGCGGATTGCTCGCCGCGAGTATCTTGCGCGTTATCGCCGCGCGCGCGGCACGATGGGCGACGCGCGCGTGGCGTTTGGACGTCCGGGCCCGCCGTACTCGGGGGCCGGTGCGAAATAAATATTTCCCCGATCGTTTTACGAGGGGCACGCGCACGCGCGTATTGTGCCGGACGTACGTATGGCACAGCCGAAAGTATTGAATAACAATAACAATAATAACGTCCGGCGCACCTGTGCGTGCCAGTGCCGAGCAGCGAGTCGACCCGGATCCGGAATCCGGATGACGATTTCATAATCCGGATTCGGACTTGCTGTATTTTCATCATAATCATCTGTAGCGTGTACAGGATTCTATCACCACTACGAATATACGATCGACAATCGACTCAATGCGATACGACCCCTAACAACGAATATCCCAGGGTGTACGGGATTTTCACAATTTCTTAACTTATAACGGCCCGGAGAAGCTTTGTCGATAAAGCCATTGGTATTATAATGCACCAAATTATTAGGCGGGTACCTTTTGTACGAGTGTTCTTTATGGTTTTCGGGTAATTCTGTAATATCGGGTAATGGATATGAAACAAAAAACATACAAACCAGATAATATTTAATTGTTTTTAAAACACGTCACAATCCGGATTGGTATTCATAATGCGGATTTAAAGTAACAGTCCGGATTAAGCGGATTGCAACGTCATTTGTTTTAATCCGGATCGATCCGGATTTGGTGTTCACCGCTAATACGGACCACCCGGTTTCAGAATAATATTATAATATAATAGTACGCTACGGATCGCCTACTGATAATACGATTGCAAACTCGATAATCTGATGACGGGTATGTTTCGTCGTTCATCAATACTATGTGTTTATTTATTGCGATTTGTGATCACAGATCGAGCAGCCGGGTCTATTTTCTATTGATAGCATAAATCCATTATTTTTATTTTATTTACGTATATTGTATAATATATTAACGTCTCGGGGGCATAGTATTGATTATAATAATGGATATTGCATTAAGAATACGGGTAAAAGAGAAGAAGAAACAAAGCTAGTAAAAATAATTAGAATAAGTAAAATTTTCGAACTATAGACTGCAATGAATCAAACGCGTACCAATATCGGACAAATTGTTAAGTGCGCGAAAAGCTCTATCAAGTACGGCTGCGTAGCCATATTATTTATAGTAGCATTAAATTTGGCTATACAAATTTGAGGATATCTGTACTATTATTATAAAGAGGAAATAATTCCATGTTTGTAACGAATAAACTCAAAAACTATTGGACCTATTTCAAAAATTCTTTCATCATTAGAATGCTACATTATCCCTGAGTAACAAAGGCTATATTTATTAATTGGAAAAAATAGGGACCCCTACGAAAATTGCAATAATTAGGTTTTTAGGTATTCTTGGTAATTGTTTGTTTATTTATTTTTTTTTGTTTATCCGTGCGTTACCTTTGTGATGTGGATGATAATTTGGTTGTCATGGACCAGACAAATATTATCAGGTATAAATATTATTTACACTGTTATCCAGCAATAGCGAAACATCCAAAACTACGCGCTGTACTGGGCGGGTAACTGAAAAGTGAAAATACGTAAAACGTCATCTTTGGATCTTTGTATTTTTTGGTACATTAATAACACAAGAGTGTACCATTGTGTCCTCATAATTTTAGCGTTATTTTAGTGGATATAATTTAATTTAATAACGTGTAATAATGTGCCGTGCGAGTATCTGTGGTAACACGGACAAAAAAAAAGTATGAAACACTAGAACACTTTTGGTCCACCGCGGACTATCCAACCTATATTCTTTCGTTCGATATACTGACACGGGCAAAGCAATACGGGAACAAAGGTAAAAAAAAAGTATTTAAAAAATTGTCACGGGAAACGCCGGGCGCAGGACAGCTAGTCTTGAATAAAAAGAAGAAACTGCTGAAGATAATTATTTAAAAAGTAAATCTGGGGCATCGGTATAATACAAATATTTAATAATTTATAAACAAATATAACATCAAACTCAACTCGTCTTTCAGTTAGAGATTTAAAATTGAAAGGGTTAACTTTGCAACGAAATGTGCTTATTTTTAAGAATTTATTTCGCGCTCTATTTAACCAATTAATATAGGATATTCGATGGGGTGACTAAACAATAGAAGCGTATTCGAGCACCGAACGAACTAATGACATAAAAAGGGCGTTTAAAGCGTACGCATTGGATGAACCAATAGTATTACGATTTATAAACCCAAGTGTCTTCGAGGATTTGTTACAGACATAATTGATTTGGTCATTAAATGATAGATCGGTAGAGAAAATAACACCTAAATCTTTGGGATAGACGTATAGACGGGAACTAGGGGGGTTCAATTAATACAATATTGAAAGTTTACATGTGAACGAGTACGGAAAAACGATACATAATTACGTTTGTTAGTGTTTATAGTTGAGTCGTTATTTGAGCACCGTCCATGATAATTGTCTAAGCGTCTTTGAAGATCTAGACAATCAGAAGTGTCCTATATAATATCAAGTACCTTTAGGCCATCAGAGTGATAAGCAAAAAAATTACAGGATGAAAAGCATTGAGACACATTATTAATAAATACATTAAGTGGCGTAATTTCATTTGAAATGTGGCGATGTAAGTTTATATTTTTGCACCGCCAGAAGATCATGAAAATGTGTACACCTATAGTTTCTTTTTTTAAAAGTCTATATTTTTTAATTAAACAAGTTTTTCTTTAAATGGTATAATAATAAAGTTTTTATTATTAAAATAATTCAAGATTTACAATATATTAATTTCATAAAAAAAATACAGTACCTACAGAAAAATGAATTGTTTATTAGGTGGTAATTTAAAAAGGAAGTTGGAGTATTGGTGGGTTGAAAATCAAAAGATTTCTCTGTACCATCAGAAATGTAGGCCAATTTACGCCACTGAATACATTAAAAAGCAATGGTGAAATATGCTCATCTTATGGGACACCCGAACTAACAATAATGGGAGAAGAAGATAAATTATGAATTTTTAAAATTTGGGTACCAGAAGTAAGATATGATTTAAACCATGATAACAATGGATCAGATAATATAATTTGTTTATGTAAATCGTCACAACTGCAGTGTGTTCGTACTTTATTTCATAGCGACAGTGTATTTTTTAAAAAATGTAGTTTTTTTTTTTATTCTTTTCAATGACTATTTTAGCATTATATTATTAACATTAGTTGTTATTATATATTATATTAAGTGAAGTATCTACCTATCCGCAAACAAATTAATTTACTTATTCCCCTCAAGAAACATCTAATTACGTCCTGATACGTAGTGATGTATGTTTAAAAAATATTTTCTTTGTTTTCCAATTTGCTGATTATGCCTTAAAGCGTAGATTGTAAATATCCTTATAATAAAGAGAAAAAAATGCCTTAATCTCATTCGAAAATACATGAAACGAATTTGTAACAAAACGATCATCGTACAGTAAGCTTGGCATTGCATTGGCATGGCATTGGCTTGGCATTGGCAATGCACTAGCTTGGCTAGTGCATTGAAATCAAAGCTCAAATCGTAACGTAATAAAACGAGTATGTTGTATAGACTTTATGTGTACTGTGTAGGTACGCCTTGCAGTACATTGGATTTTTATTGTATCACGCGTGGCAGAATGTATAATATGTCATCTATACAGCTGACGAAAGGGGATTTCCTAAACGTTTTGACTGGATACTTATGTACAGTAATCCCCATTAAATTTAAATAATATTCTCGTATAAATTACATTATTATAGTACACAAATAAAATCAAAATTTTTTAAATAAAATCACTAATCCTAACAACAGTTTAGCCGTTTAATATTTTAGTTACTTAAGTTTAGTATACGTCGTTACAAGTTCATTTTAGATTCAAAGTGTAGCGATTGGTTTTACCTTTTACAATAAAATGTTTATTTTTAATTTGTTTTATTTTTTTATACGGTGTACACAAATTTTACCAGAAATCTTGTTTCGAAGTATCAAGTATAGCATCTATTCTTTCCAGGATGGTACTTTAGGGAGGTCAGTTTTGATTTTCCCAGGAGTTTTCCCATTAAATGGAAAAATCACGGAGAAAAACGGGAAAATAGATATAATATTAAACAAATATCACTAAAAAAAATATGATTATAATAATATATTATTTTATCATAATGTGACATATATATATTGTTGAATGGTTGACAAAGCAACTCTATTAATCAAAATCCGCTCAGAATCGTTTGTCGTTAGCGATGGTTAGTAGTTGCGTACAGATATATATTAAATTTCCCCCCTACCTTCCCAACTACTCACATACAACAGTGGCCCACCCATGTGCAAAGTGTGTCCTTTTTTTTCTCTTCTGGTTTAATGTATTTAACTCATAGATCAGTTTACAGTTATTTCGAAAATTCTCCACTTCAACCGATAATCATTTGCCATTTCCTATAGATATTCTGCTGTTCTCTTTCTTTTGGTAGGTCGTCACCTTCCAGATGACCTAACCTAACCCAATATATGCAATATATATATATATATATACTTACGCGTGTCTTATATTGTGTGTCCAATAATTTTCCATCAATCTGCGTTCCTCCCAAACAATATTGTGTGTATTACAATATATTGCATTTTTTCTTTCCACTCAAGTTTCCCCCCCCCCTCTTTCGACTTCAGTACACATAATATATTGCGTTATATTATTTATAACTCATATTTTACACATCCTTAAGTAACAATGTTTCTGACATAAGTACCTAATAAGTTTGGATTTTTCTCTTAAATTTATCATCTATATAATAACTATGCAAAATATAACATAAATCTTATATAAGGTATCCAGATATTTTTTTTTTTTTCATGAAGCCGAGTGAGTTAACTACTATTTACCAGGTATTTGGGGAGGTTAAGCCCTCTATTACCCCTCCACAAATATTCCCCCGCCTCGAATGTACCTAATTTGATTCAAGCGTCTGCTATTATCACACTTTTTACTAATTTTAGTAGGGAAAAGAAATCATTGAATTTAACTATAATTTCAAAACTGGAAATTAAAATAAAACTGCATACGTTTTATTTCGTGTTTTTTTAATTGTTGGAAAAAAACTTAGAGATTTGTAACTTTTACAGAATATCTATTTATATTAGCTTTTTTAGACGTAATTGAATAATCATAACGATTTTTGAATTATTTATAGGGATTTTATACTTTCGAGTTATTTTTAGTTTTTGTTTGTTAGGTATATGGATAAAATTGTTTGACCAAACAGAAATGCTTGAAAATTTACCATGGGGTTCTTTACTAGTTGTACCTACTTAGACTTTGTAGGCAAAAAAAAAAAGTAGAGTGTAAAGTCGTAGTTTGTTGTTTTAAATTTTGATCGTAAATATTATCGTGTATAAATGAACTTCGCTGCGAAACGTATTTCGTTAGCAATGGTTTCTCGTTGCTTGTAAATATAAATTGAATTATTTTATGTATCCTGTATACGTCCCCAACTTCCCACCAACAACAGTGACACGTTCATAAGCAGTATGAGTTTTTTTTTTAAATTGTATGTTTATCCATTATTATAGAATAATAGTATACAATATTAGTGTTATTCTATACGCATTTTAATATTATTGGATTATGGTCAAATGGGCTCGACACGTTTTTGTTTTTGTTTTTTTTTTTTTTTTTTTTGGAAGCCGAATGAAATGCGATTATTTTATACATTGCGTGACAACCGAGTATTATGCGTTTTTATTACACGATGATGATGACTTATATATTATATAATGATACCTACCCATATGATTGCGTTCGCCCCGGTCCTGTTGTTTAATGTATTAATTTTATCCCATGCCTTTGAATATTACATATAGTGTCACCCCCTTTTTGGAGCAACCGCAAAAAAAAAAAATCACACTTCAATTGAAGGGGTTATGTATTGTGTATATACGATGTGTATAATATAATATATTTTGTTACATTGATGCTGCAAAACCGAGGCCATCATTAATGACGAGACACTTTTTCAAATCTCTGCCGCATCATGTGAAAAAACCCGTATAGCTTTATAACACTACTCTCGAGTGTAAAACATTATACACACACGTTAAATAATTTATAATGCGTCGTTAATGACAGATTTCACAAACCGCAATCCTTTCGGGTTTTTTTTTATTTTTTATTTTATTAAAATAGCGAGGTTCGAAATTGTTTGTGCCTCTACTCATAAGCAATATAATTATATCTATAATATATTATACAAAAAGTATCTAATACTATATTTGTATGTTATACGACAATGTATTATAATATATTTACATTATCATCCGTGTAATTTTTTTTTCATACCTGTGTGTGTTTTTTTTTTTTTAATCCTGATCAATTCAACCGTTAAATAGCAAGGTAAACATAAAGACTATTGTGAATACTAAGTATAAACTATGAAAAATATTTGGTTGAACAAATTTCTCGATTTTGAAAATATTGTGTACAATTTGCTGCAGGTATGCGACAATAATCGACCAATGAACGCCAAACCGTCAAGTCGACGAATTATAAAAAAAATTGTGTTCGTTATTTCATGGCTCTTGGGGTAGGTCACCTAAAATAATTTGAACTACACCAATTTTTCTTTGGATACATGCCACTGAACCACTGCAGTATAATACGTTTGTCGAACTAATAATAAATTGTTTGAATTTTAAACGGCGGTTAACAATAGTAAACTACATATTATGTGTGATAATGCCGTTGGCTTTTCGCGAAACATTAATCGACATGAAACTTTTGAACGCAATCATAAATTAATAATAAAAATAAATCTATACTTAATGTAATAATGCCGTATACTGAATTTATAAAAGTTTGAAAATAGGGATTAAATTTATATTATACAGTGAAAATTTGATTCAAGATTGTATAGTATTTTTAATAGATTTTTATACATTTAAAGAATACTTTTAGAATTTATGGTAGGTATACTTATAATAGGTATTTAAATAAGTACAATAAATTATTGTATACAAAACTTAAATAACAACGTTGATCAAATATTTTATACTTGTTTTAAAAACATAGTTGAAAAATTAGTTCTATTACAGAGCTGCTAAAATGCGTGAACACAGTTACCGACCAGAAGACTCGTTTCACTCATCAACCATCGGAGTTGGTTTCTGGTTGCAAACTATTTGTTCAGGCGGTGTTTTACTCATTTTTCGATTGCCCGTGTAATTTTCTTCATAACGAGGAAAACCGAGAGTATTAAGGCAATACCGGTTTCTGTTAATTTAAATTTTTTTGTAATTCATTGAAAAATAATCGTAAACGTGATATTTTTACTGAAAATATAGATCCATACTATTATATTTAACATTTTCGATTCGTGACGTAAAACAATAGCGAATCTATTATAGAATATACTCGTACGTATGATTCATACGTGTGTTTCTATTGGCTTTCAGTTAATTTGTTTGCACCTTTACGTCTCGTTCCGGTTTATCCTATTAACACGAACCCAATGTTTAATGTGCAATTTTTCCCGATAAACGTTAAACTAATAACCATGTCAACATCTATATAGGTACGACTAATCTTTAAATAAATTGTTTGTTCAAATTTTGATGCGTTTTCGGCGACCAATATATTATATTGTATGGTTTTGTAAATCCGATAATGTGTAACACGCAATAATCGTCTTTTTCCCCCCATATTATATCCGATACGGTTCCGAAATCTGAACCGTTAAAAAAAAAAAAAAAATGCGCTACGCCCCCCTAAACTTATTTGATGTGTTTTAATTGACACGTACGGTGGCGTTGATATGGCAAACGATTGTTTAGATCAACCGATTAATCTGATCTGGTATAATATAATATATCCGTGCGAGCTAGTTTTATGTTTGTGTGTTTTAGCACAAGTTTTCCGTCATTCGTTTCCAGCCCTCTTTCTATGATAACAATAATAATAATATGTGCAGTATTATTTCTGATAAACGGCGTTAAATTATTTATATAATAGACCAGATGTTTTACGCGATTATACCGAAAATTCGTCTCGGGCCTTTGGACGAACACGAGCCATAACTAAAAGGTTTTTATACGTGTATACGTAAGTATACCTATGTGTGTGTGTGTGTGTATATATATGTATACATTTTTTTTTTTATTGAAAATGTAATATTGTACGTAGATGGATGGGCTGCGCGTTTTATGCGGCAATCGCACGTTTTCCGGATTTGTAATTGGAACAGCTGCTCTGCCGAATCTAATGCGCGACCGTGGTCGACGGCTTATTGCGAAAAATTAGCTTTGGCCACGTAATAATGTGTTTGAATTATATTTTAAAAGTAAAGCCCGCAATGTGTGTACAGACCTTTTGTAGCTTATCCGCCGCGTAAGACTGTGCGGCATTTATTAAATTTATAAAAAAAATCCGGACGCATTCTCCGGGCTCCACGGCTATCACGTCGGTATTGTAATAGATGGTAAGTGTGAAAGGTATAGGACGTATTATATAGGGTATTGCATGTATGGTGTACCGAAAGCAATGATTAATCATTGTAATCAAATAACGATTGCACGTGTTTTTTTCCCGTTGTAATCAAGTAAATAATCCGGAAATTTGATAAAAAAAAAAAATCTGTTGGAATTCAAAATTTAACCCGCTATTTTAATATGATAATGTAAAACCAAAACTAGTGAAGTTAGTAAAAAAAATCCAAGATTAAAAGCTAAGTTAAAAGTTAATTTAACTAGGTATATTAAGTTTTTAACTAGTTTATACTCAACCTTGTTGTTTTTTTCTATAATAGAATTTATTCTAATATAATATAATAGAATTTATTAATTCTATCGAATTTAAACATTTTTTTTTTTCATTTAATAATACCGAGCTAATAACCGATTACACTAGTTTTCACTACATATTATATAGTCATATTTATTTAGAAATTTGAAATCATAAAACAAAACCCGTACGCCTAATGATATTTACAATTTTAATTTTTCGAAAAACGCGCTACGGTATAAAATTACAAATCCTATAACTGTGTAACTAAAATTACAAGTTCGCTAGAAACGCAATATTGTGACATATTTTTTTGTGGTTGTCAGGCAGCTAAATAGTTAAATTTGTTTAGATAAGTTATTATAACATATTATGGGTAGGTACTTAAAATATTATAATACCATATATACCTATAGTATTATTTTGTTTTCCTTCGTATAAATTGTATAGATATTATGTGTTATGGCAACATATATAAGTCCCCGTCGGCTTTTTATAGAGTTTTGTATTAAAATTTGAGACATTATACAGTCGTTGTATATAGTTATTTATAATATTATTATATTAATCATCAAACGTGATAATTATTTTTTTACTGTGTAGGGTTTCTTCGATCAATAGAATATTATGGAGATTCGGAGACTGCGCGTATTATAACCAGCTATACGAGTATACCAGACGGTGTTAATTCGGTGGGTACCTATATAATATTCTCTATACTTAACGGTATTATAAATACTCAGTGCTCGAATTAAGGGAGGGGGGGGAATAGTGATGGACGCTGGTTACTTGTTAAGAAACCGTCGTTCCTTAACGTTCCTGAATGTTACAGCTATTATAGAGACCCATGAATACAAAGTGACTTTACTTACTTATACATAAAAAAGTAATTAATTTTCTATAATAACAAAACTATCTACTCGTAGGTGATGGAAGCCACCTAAATTTCCAACGAAATCGTCCTTTGGTTAGTTAAATTAAAGGTCGTTACCTTATCTATTCCTAATTCGTGAAAAAAATTAAAGGGGATACTATTTGTCCACTGATGTCCATATATATATTTTCAATTTGAGCACTATTTAATTATACTCGTAATAATAATGCGTATAATAAAGCTATAAATTTCTGGAAAATAATTTTACGATGATTTTATGCAAATGAATATTGTATTTGTAGGTAGGTATATTAGAATAAAAGCCATATTTGATTATATTACATAGAAAAATCGCAAAACCTTGAGCAGGCATAGTGATATTCTGTTGAATTTACATGCAGGCTTCACAGTTGCTTCCTAAAATAATTGTATTTACAATATTCGTAGAGAAATTGCACAATTTAGATCTCTCCACGCTCCTCTTAATCTGCTAAGCTTAGGCATACGGCCTGACCTTTCACCGTCGACTAATGACTATACAAATGACAAATTAATAAATACAATTAACTCAGTTAAGATAAGCTGATTGAACAAAAGTGAACGAATTTATGAATTAACTGAAGTTATCGCCTTGTTGAATATTATGATTTTTTGAAAATAAGCATGGCCAATGTTAAATACATGTGGTTTATTTCGGGAATATCAAATTATATTTATTATTTTGAACTAAGAATTTCACATAGATTTTGTGATCAATTTAAACGATATTCGAAATTAACTTAACGTGAATATGATTCAAAATCAATTTGTTATTTATTAAATTAGTTTAGACAGAAGAAAGTTCAATTATAAAATAAAATAGCTACAAAGGTTAAAAGTTAAGTTAAGAGGCTGCTATAGTGATATTTGCGGATTTGCCGTTTTTTCTAAACTAATGGGCAGTATTTATAGCAAACATAAATTCACATAAAAAAAAAAAAAAACAAATGCACAGACTTTTAAAGATAAAACACCTATAACACAATAATTGTATGAATGGAATTATTATAGGGATAGCCTATTTTTTACATCTCTATAAATATTCAATGCATTATCAAAAGTTTATTGTTCGAAATTTACATTTTTTTTCTTTAAGATCTGTACACTTTTAAATAATTCACACTGGTGAGTGTTATCAACAAAATGTAGTTATTGACGAATTTTTTAATAGATGTTTTTGATTTTTGTAACCAATTTTAAAGGTCTTTTAGTTTTTTCGTCTTTTGCTATATTGTCTGTTATATAAGATATTCAAAAAAATTCAAGCAATTATCGCAACACGTGAAAGGTTATTTTGAGCTATGATATGGGTGGAAAATTGAAAGTATAGTGCAAAACTATTATTCTAATATTTCTATTATATATAATGAAAGTTATTCAGAGTTTACTATAAATAATCAAACAATTATTTTTTTGTAAAAAAAAAAAATACTTATGTCTTATTTTAGATGAACCGATCTCAATGATTAAGAAAACTATTTAGAAAACCAAAAAATGACCTTATTAATGTACTGACTAGATAAAATTTAATCTAAGACAAAGTGCTATACTTGATACATTGGAGCAATAACACAGAAAATAAACATCATTGTAATTCCAATTAACTCCTTGCTTCGCTCAGAATCTAGATTTGTAATAGCAAAAAATAAAAACCGAAGAAACTTTGAGGAATTTTTATGTAAGAGATAACAAAAAAAAAAAAAAATCAAAGATAATATGAAAATATAGGTTCACAAAACAGTATTTTATCACGATTAAAAATTTAAATATTATTTATTATTATAATAATGATTTTCTATTAAAATATTTCTGCAGCTAGGTATTCAATTCAATGTTTATTTTTAATGTTTCCTACTGTTTTTGGAAAAATAATATTAATTTAAAAACATCATTAAATAAGTTATAAAGTTCACCACTGCGAATTAAAGCTAATTTCTAAACTTATTCGTATTTTTCAAACAAAAAGGGATACACATCATTTGAAGTATGACTGGGATAATCTACTCCTTATCTAAAGGTTTTCGTTTTCTCAAAAATATGATGACATGCTGCATTCCTAAGAAAGTAAGTGTGCAACAACTGTTTTTAATAGAATTTATTTTGTTTTTGTTGTTTGTATTAATACAATAAGAAATATAAGTATGATTAAATTATGATACATTATTTTCAGGTTAGGCACTCAAGCTCTCCCGCTAATGGATCGGAGGATCGTCCTAATGATTGTCCCAGCAATTCAAGTAATTAATAACATATAATATTTAGGTTTTATATTATTATTAGGATTTCAAGTATTATATAATAAAAATAATTCCCAATTATACATAATATATATTTATTACATTCATCTTAAAATTATAATTTACTCCTAGTTCAAATGTTAAATTTTCATTAAAAAAAAAATCGCATTGAATAGATTTCAATTTCATAAAAATCGTTGTCTTGATATGATATGAAACAAAAATTAGGAATTTAAACAGGTCTTTATAATTTGTATGGTATTACTATTTTAGTAAAGTCCAAATCACATTTGGAAACAAATTTGGAAGAACGTTTAGTTGTAGAGTGCCGGATTCTAGCTGAAGTTGAGGAAGATAACGATTTACTAAGTTCTACGGTGGATGATAAAATGTCGAATATATCCATTGAAGATTTTAGACTTCTGAGTGTATTAGGAAAAGGCAGTTTTGGAAAAGTAATAATTATAATTAGAAACAATTAGAATGCAAGTAAGTAATTTGTGTTTCATTTACTTTCCATTCTTATTATAGGTAACATTGTGTCAATACACAAAATCCGATGAGTACTTTGCCATTAAAACGCTTAAAAAATCCAATATAATTGCTGAAAACGGAGTGGAGTTATTAGACTCTGAAAAAAATATATTCGAAGTTGTTAATAATATCCATCACCCATTCTTAGTGAATTTATTCGCCTGTTTCCAGACAGACGTAAGTATACTAAAATTTTATTATTTATTTGTATTTTAAAATTGTNATTATATTTAGGTCTTATATTATAATTGGGATTTCAAGTATTATAAAATAAAAATTATTCCCAATTATATATAATATATATTTATAACATTCATCTTAAAATTATAATTCACTCCTAATTCAAATGTTAAATTCTCATTAAAAAAAAATTCGCCTTGAATAAATTCCAATTTCATTAAAATCGTTGTCTTGAAAATTACAAATTAAATTAAACAGCACATTTGTTTTTACTGATCAAACTTTTTTTAACTTCAAAGAATTAATTA
The DNA here is from genome assembly GCA_902439185.1 of Cinara cedri. Taxonomy (NCBI): domain Eukaryota; kingdom Metazoa; phylum Arthropoda; class Insecta; order Hemiptera; family Aphididae; genus Cinara; species Cinara cedri. Next base: position 822,130 of record CABPRJ010002378.1, read on the forward strand.
ATATGATTTGAAACAAAAATTAGGAATTTAAATAGGTATTTATAATTTTTATGGTATAACTATTTTAGTAAGGTCCAAATCACATTTGGAAGAAAGTTTAGTTGTAGAGTGCCGGGTTCTAGCTGAAGATGAGGAAGATAACGATTTACTAAGTTCTAAGGTGGATGATAAAATGTCGAATATATCCATTGAAGATTTTAGACTTCTGAGTGTATTAGGAAAAGGCAGTTTTGGAAAAGTAATAATTATCATTAGAAACAATTAGAATGCAAGTAAGTAATTTGTGTTTCATTTACTTTCCATTCTTATTATAGGTAACATTGTGTCAATACACAAAATCAGATGAGTATTTCGCCATTAAAACGCTTAACAAATCTAATATAATTTCTGAAAACGGAGTGGAGGCATTACACTCTGAAAAAAGTATATTCGAAGTTATTAATAATATCCATCACCCATTCTTAGTGCATTTATTCGCCTGTTTCCAGACAGACGTAAGTATACTAAAATTTTATTATTTATTTGTATTTTAAAATTGTTCGGTTTATTGTTTACAGGCTCATGTTTGTTTCGTTATGGAGTATGCGGCTGGAGGTGATTTGTATACGCACCTAAATAACGGGGTGTTTGAAGAGCCAAGAACAATTTTCTATGCCGCTTGTATACTTTTGGGCCTACAATATTTACACGGAAACAGTATCATTTATCGGTTTGTACAATGTTAATTTAGTGTTTATAATTTTTGACGTTGTTATTAAAATTAAGCGTTCATTATTTGTTAGTGATTTAAAATTAGGTAACTTACTGTTGGATACTGATGGCTATGTTAAAATAACGGATTTCGGTACATGCAAAAAAGGTGTGGGTTTTGGCGATCGGACCGCAACATTTTGTGGAACAGCCAAATATTTAGCTCCTGAAATTATTACCGAAACGTCGTACACGCGTAGTGTAGATTGGTGGTCTTTTGGTATAGTGATATATGAAATGCTTGTGGGAGAGGTAAATATATTTTGGATATTAATGTGTAATATAACACCGTAACTAATATAAATTTTTATCACACATAGTGCCCCTTCGAAGACGCCAATGATCTACAAAGCTTGTTTCACTGCATAGTTAACGATCAAATTCCATATCCTAGTATGCTATCTTCTGAAGCGATTTCAATTATGAGCAAAGTATGTTTTTTTTTTAAATTTATATTAGAGGAAACTATATACTAATTTGAAATTTTTTGTTGTTTTTGTGGATATAGCTTTTATGCAAAAATCCTGAAAAAAGGTTAGGTTCAAACGAAAGAGATGGAGAAGACGTAAAACTACAAGAATTTTTTGGAGAAGTTGTTTGGGAGGATTTACTAAGAAGAAAGGTTAAACCTCCATTCGTACCGACCGTTGTAAGCATCTTAAATATATCTGTTTTGAAACCTATGATAGTTCTACATCATAAATTATACTTACATAAAAAAAAATTAAAATAAAAAATTAGAATTCGCTAGAAGATGTAGGAAACTTCGAAGAAGAATTCACATCTGAGACGCCACAATTGACTTTAGATCCAAAATTGTTAACCAATGAACAACAAGAATTATTCAACAATTTTATGTAAACAGCCGAATGGTTTTCACATAAAGATTTTTTAAAATGGAGAAAAGTAACCCTTCTATTCATAAGAATGTGGGACGAATGTGTCTTGTCATAGCTATTTTTAAAATCTTTAACCTGTCAAAATCACTATGATAGATTGCACTGTGTATCAATTTTGTTATGTATCATTTTCGTCGGCGTCCGACTTTAAAAGGATAAAGCGTCAAAAACAATTTATCCAGTCACTTACCTCTTAAATTAATTTAAATCATTGAAGGTTGCAATATATATAGTAGTATAAAAAGGTTCCTTCAACGGCAGACGCAGGTGCTGGTGCAGACTGGTGCTGGTGCAAGGTGGTGCTGGAGCAGGGTGGTGCTGGTACAGTGTTACACGGCCACCCGAATTGTCCACCTCTTCATCGAGCAATTAGGCCACGCCCACTTACTTAATTCTGAGCGACATTATCACTTTCTTATCAGCGACATTATTACCACGTTGTTATACCTATTGTTATCTTATAACGTACCTACAGTTATCACGGTTATCATATTACAACACGAAATTACCTGCTACGAACATTTAGACTGTTAGTGAATTATCGGGAATATGATGACTATTTATCTTTATATCCGAGCGCGCGCGCGCATTCTTCTACCCATACCTACCGTTACGGCTTACTTATAAATTAAAATATTATATTATATTATATTATATATTATAAAACACACATACACACACACACACACACACGCGCACACGCAGCTGATTGCTATTCATAAACGATAATTAATATTTGTGGTCACAGACATCCCCGAACGATCGATCGTCAGTAGTGATTTTTCTACAAACCCGTACTCAAGTCTTCAGTTTTCTCTCCGCTCTCGTTTATTTTTCAAGTTTTCTAAGTGTTAATTTCATTTCGTTTATTTTTATTCTCCGTGTATAAAAATGAATACGTTCAAATGCACATTCATCGGGTGTGAGAAAGTATTTAACGTTAAACGTAGTATGACCCGCCACGCTAAATCGCACGACGGCGTAAAAATTAAATGCGCTCTTTGCCATAAGTCGTTTTCACGTAAATACAATTTTGAAGAACACGTTAAAATTGCCCACCGGGACGGAAGAGTCGCCTCGCCGACTATTGCTCCGCAGGCCGGACCATTGTGTATTACCCCCGGTTCGTCAACTCAGACTTGGATTACCGACGACGAAAATGACGCGTTGTTGGCAGTCGTATGTCAAGCCATCGATGATATGGAGGGATTCGAAAACGAAGGTAAGATTTCTTTTATTATGACCCACCAGATAGGAATTAGCTAGGGAAATAGTTTTAATTTAGGTTTTTTTTTCTTTCTGTTTCCTTTAGGAAGGAAACGTGCACTCAGAGAAGATACCGCTGCTAGAGTGAAGAAAGCAAGGATGGAGCTAGTGAACACGCCCGGCTTTACCGAAATCGACTCTACCATTCCTATGTAGACTACTAGTACCTGCTCATAAGCCATTATTATAAATATTATTGTCTCCGCGCGTTCTTCTACCCATACCTACCGCAACGGCTTACGTATAAATTAAAATATTATATTATATATTATATTTCGTCAAACGAAACCATTATTCGGACCACAATCGTAGCAGCTAGTCTTTCAGCGCTCAGACTATACATTTTTACTAAGTGTTTGAAAATTTTGCATAAGTGTTTAAATATGGCCCCTTCAATCGAAACAAATTTAACTGCTAGCAAGAATCAATTATTTAAGTACGTCGCACCGGCATCACCTCCGGATCTTACCGAATGTTCTTTATTCACTATCGATTTTCCATCACGCAAGTTTCTACAAGTAGGGTTTGATCCGACCCAACGCATAGTCATCCTGCTAATCACCCCGTTCAGACATATACTTTTAACTACAGATTTTTTTCGGTTAGGTTTTCACCAGTCTGCACCAGCACCAGCACCTGTACCTGTCGTTTAAGGAACCTTTTTATACTACTATATATCGTTAGATTTATGTATCATAAATTCAAAGATATTCTTTCATTCAAATATAATTTGATAAAATATTTTCTCTTTAATATTTAGCATGATTGATCCATTAATACCAAATTTTATTGTGAAATATATTAAACAAATGACGTATAATTTTTGCAAATCATTAATAAATATATTTGTTTCTAGAATGTTAAATAAATATGATATATAATTAAACGGTCAAAAAGACCTTGTATGACCACACGTGTTACAAATAATGATGCGACTCATCGCGGATTAAAGAAATTTGTTAATCCCTTAGTCCATCAGTGATTGATATTAAATTTTCTTTGCATAAGTACCGAAAATTGATTTATTGTGAATAATTTATTTATAACGCCATTTTTGGTAGCTAATATACATGAATTCATTGTCTATTATATCTAACACTACGACTAAAGTATTTCAAAAATCCATTTTACTACAATCAACACCTGGAACTCGAATACGGACAGTTTTTCCATCTAAAATCTGGATTAATAATAATTGTACTATTATTGTCGCCTATCCGAAAACAATATCGGCGTTACCAACATTCACCAAAATCGTTATACACGTCGACATACACGATTGTATGTTTAAAAATAATAAAAATCTAATCATTATGCTAACATTTACCAATAACTTTGGTGTTAACACAGATTCATCTATTCAGAACAAAGTCAATGTGTAATTCTAAGATTTTTGTTCAATTTTTTTTTTTTATTAAAATTTTGGGTTTATATCCTTCAAGAAATTTAGTTATATGCAAAATAATTATTTAAATTGTGTACAATCATATTAATAATATACGGACATACCTCTCACGTGGGTGGGCCACTGTTGTACGTGAAAAGTTTAGAAGATAGATGTGAAATTTAAAGTATATCTGTAAGCAACGATTACTTAACCATTGTTAACGAAAAAATATTCTGAGCTGAGTTCAATTAATAATATTTTTCTATCAACAACAAATATGTCACATTATGGTAAAATAGTAACATAATATGCATTATATATTTTCTTTAATAATATTTGTTTAATATTGAATTTATTTTTCGGTTTTTTCAATGTCTTTCTCATTTATAGGGAAAACTCCTGAAAAAATCATAAAATTACCTCCCTAAAGTACCATTCAAGTCATATATCTTTTCAGAAAAAAAATACTGTCATTGTAATTCGGAGCAAAATTGCTGATAGAAATATTGTTATCAGGGAAAAAAAGGTCGTTATATTTTTTTTATTAATAACTACGTTTCTAACATTTTTAAAATAAGGAAACTTGATTGAAAACCGGGAAATTCGACTTCCTAATTTCTCTCACGTACATCAGTGGCTTATCGTTTTTTTTATTTGATAATGTGTCGAGAGTGTTGATGCAAAGTCCTGATGGCCTAATTTTTATATATGATTCTAGCACTCTAGCATTCTAGCATAAATTTATCGTAGAGCATCGTACCACATCGTCTCGGCTTATATAATAACTAATTTCGGTCATTATTTATACTACCATAATATAGTGTTTATCAGTGACTGATTCAGAAAAAAATAACGGTCTTGAGGGGAGGGGAAACTTTGAAAATGTATACAGGTACACATTTTAATAACGAGCTCAATGTTGAATCCGCAGGTTTATAGTCAAGTTTGTGAGTTATAACTCGTATAATTAGGAGCCTGAGAGATATTGAAGAGTTGTTTGTGGGGGAGGGGGACGATTGTTACTATCACCCTCCGGATCCGCTATCGGTGTACGTGTGTGAGTGTGTGTGTATACCAATCAATTAATTAGTTAAATCTGCAAATCTGCTCAACGCGTTTGTTGTTATGATACTACGCGGTCGCGTAAAACCGTAGTTATATTATTTTTTTATCGTATATAATACAGGTACATAGTTTGTATAACAGACTAAACTGCCGTAATACATCGTCAGCGAATTACCAGAATATAGTTGGGTATGGATAATTATGTACAGTACCTGATGCCATACTATAAACGAGCGCCACAGCTATATAGGTAGTGTGTCTATAATGTGTGTCCAATAATGTTCCAGTAAAATTTAACGACCCGTACAAACATTACGACCTAAATGTAATATTATTGCTATTATTTTTTATTTTATTTTTTAATCTAAATATGATTTTTTTATTATTATATTATATAATATACCTATATAGTTTTGTTTCAACGGCCCCGCGGCCCCGGGCAAGTATATAGATCCTAATATAATAATCGCGTCCGCGTGTCCAAATTATAGGGTTATGCGCGCATTACATTATATTTTATAGGAATAACACAATAATCGATCGAGGGAAAAAAATAAAAAATATCTTCGGTTTTAACCCGCAATATTGTTGTAGCAGTCTGCAGTGCCTATGTTGTATGCTGGATAGGTATGGTTACCTATATTATATAAATATATAGGTACAAATGGTCGCGACAATAAGTAGGCGCAGTTTGTTATTTATTTATTATTATTATTTTGTTTTTTTTTTTTTTTTTTTGTATACGATACAGATTTTATAAGATATATATATATCAGGTATTCACCTACATTTTTTATTTTTTATAAATTACAAAAAAAAAAGAAGAAAAACGCTGTAATAATAATATCAGAACAATGCGACAAAGACCATTTATTGTAATAGCATTGTAATAGCAGTTTTGACCGGGGACATAATAATAAAATTGTAATCGTGATCTGATGCTGCGGCATCGGTCGCGATATAAATGACGGTAGTCGATGTAAAAAAAAAAAAAAAACAAACAAATAAAAATTGAGATAAACGGCGTCGCGATATAAACGACGGTGGTCAATGTAAAAAAAAAACAAATAAAAATTGAGATAAACGTCAAAGACGAAAGGGATGGGTATAATAATATGTACCTGGGCGTTTATATTGCGAGCGAATCGACACAATGAAAAATTAAAAAAGAAAAATAACGCGTAGCGCGTGACAAATTCAATCGATAAGAGAACAACTATGCACTTATATCTACGTTTTTTTTTTCGTATCTGTTTAGAGTATACGTCACACTTATAAATAATTATACCCGGGTCATTGAGTCTAATAATAATTGCAGGTACATCGTCTCCGTCGCCGGTACTATTGCATGTAATTGTCTCCAATTTTTGTTCCATTTTACGATAATTTATAGTAACTGCGGCTGCAGACAGCAGTCCACAATGACGTGTTATTATTATTATGTGTTTTTTTTTCCCAAGTATTCACGAAATATATTTAGGCGTGGAATTGTTATGGCAATTATTCGCGAATATTCCGTGGAATCGATTCAATTACGTCGGGCATGTATACTCGCTTACACGTGTTTTGAACGAGATTTCGTTCTGTATTGTGTCTGTTGTGCCCCGTTACTTTTGAACATGTCTGGCGGTTCCCTCTGAACGATATGAGCTCAAACTCGGGAATTAGAGCTGTTTTGCGGGCGGATTGAAATGATAAGAATCTGGTCGAATTTTAATGTAGTGAATCTAACCGTATTATTGTTACGGGTGGGGGGGGGTATAGTTTTAGTTTTGTAGACTCCCCGGAAGAGTGAAAGGGAGGTGAATCCAGGGGGTGAAATTTTTTGAAAATCAACTTTACCCCATCCCCTTCCGTCATACAATTTGTATGATCAATTGTTTTGGAAATAGGATATGGAATTATACAGTGTTGCATTATTATTATAATAATATTCGGTGATTTATTGTTTTACAAAGAATATTTCTGTTTCATATACAAAATAGGCGGGAGAAAATTTGGTTCAAGTGACGGTGCTCTGCTGCTGACGGGTGTTTTTTTTTTTTTTTGGTGGAAGAAACTTTTTATTTTCATTTTTTTTTTTACTTTTAAAGTAAATATATTATATGTGTAACTTACACAAGGTTAAATGCGTATTATTATAACGCGGATTTATAATAATGTAATATATTTTAACGGACCACCGCTGTGTGGTGCAGGAAAATCGCGAAACGAGACCGCGATCTGACAGTGGCGTCGGCGACAGGGCGTCTGCTGTAGTGATGGCGACTTAGTTGCCTTTTGCGGTTTTTTTAGGGAGAGAGAGAGAGAGAGAGAGAAAGACTTTCAGACCTGTCAAATAATATCCACGCACAATAATACGCGATCCAGACGGTGGATGGAGGGAAGGAAACCGTTTTCACGTCTTTTTTTTAATTTTAAATATTTAATACGCCCCACGGATGAGGATAATGTCAAACGGTCGCCGTCGTCGTTGTGTCGACGACGACGCCGATTCATCATTTGCCGCGGCACAGAAGAATCTTTTTTATGACGCCACGTCCTGCTCTTGTGTGCAGCAGCACCAGCAGCAGCGTTTCAATATGATGCAAATTTCCAATGTGAATCGCATCATGACACGCGCCTCTACAATGGTTTGAATGACAGCAGCGCGGGGATATCGAGAGACGGAGATATTCAATTTTTTTTTTTCTACTCGTTCGTGACGCTTCAAAATGTACAAGAGACTATCGCGGTGTCGTATATAATATAGGCACGTATTTCGAGCACCCTTCTTCTTCTTCTTATTATTATTATTATTACCTACTATATACGAGTTCTCGGTTTTGCCGTTGTTAAATTATTTTTGAAATATCGAAAAAAAAAAAATAATAATAATAAATAAATAATACTATGAACGTTGCACATATTATTATTATCCTCGAATATAATAGACAGTTTTTTTATTCCCCTCCCCTCTCCTCTATATAATATTCCGATAATAAAATATTCAAATAAGCCATTATAATAATGCGGTACATTATCATTATTATTATACATATATACATTATATTATACAAGTTACCTATTATAACAAACTGATATATTTTAATTTTTTAATAATTTCGTTCTTGACTAGCTCAAATAATAAATATTCTTCATCACCATACACATCACTGGTAGAACTTATAATCATTGAAATTTGAATATGATTGCTATAAAATATCGCTTATGTATATATTTTATAATATAGTAAATATAGATATGAGTAAATATATTTATGTATAGTGTAATATCTGTATAATTTATTAATATTTATTGTTTAGTTATATCGTGTATAGTAGGTAGTAACTAGTTATCTTATTAATTTGAATGCGGATATAATTCACGCAATGCGGGGTGTAGTAGGCCACTGTTAAACGTTAACTAAAAGTATACGTATAATATTTATACTAATTTTAAATCAACGATAAATCATATTGTATTTGAAAAGCGATATTCACAAAGTTGTCCTAGGGTAATGGGGACGGGTGCAGCCACTGTTATAGGTGAGAAGTTGGGAAGATAATAGAGGGAAAATTTAATGTATGTCTGTATACGCAGCGATAAAACGTTGCAAACGAAAAAACGATTCTGAGCGGAGTTCGGTTGATAGTGTTGCTTTGTCAACAGTATACATGTCATATTATGGTAACATAATTACGTATGCATTGTATATTTTCTTTAATAATATTTGTTTAAATATTTTACCTATTTTCTTGTATATCCTACGTTTTTCCCGGTTTTTCCAATTTATCGGGGAAAATCAAAAACTGACCTCCTTAAAGTACCTCTCCAATCAGATGTCCTTTCAGAAAAAGTGCCATCATTGTAAATTGGAGACAAATATATGGTAGAAAAGTTGTCCACACAAAGAAAAAAAACAAACATCATTGTAAAACCAATGCATTCCTCGCCCGTAAACGAAACGCAATAATTCCATTGAAATATCGTACGATATAATTATTTATTCTAATGTTTCGTAATGTTTTATTAATCGAGTCGTAGTCGAAGGATAAAATAATACAATTGTTTTTATTATTTTTAATTTTTTTTATACGCTGTTTGCGATTATAATTTCAAACGAACGCGTCGACATTGCCCATCGAATTTGAATAATATTATACTTTTAAAAATTGTACAGTGTAACTATATAGGTATAATTATATTTTATCATATTATAATACACTATAGTGGATTCGGATATTTTAACTGTATCTTTTTCTTTTTTTTTTTTTCACGATACTATTTCCACGCGTATAATATTAATATTATTTATATAACATATATTTATGTCCAATATAAATATATAAATGCACATAATTAGCGGCGGCTGTAGGTAGTAATAGTTTTTTTTTTTTTTTTCTACATAAACGCTCAATAGTCTTGCGTCGAGTCTCTAAAGCAAACCGAACGCGCGTGGTTTTCAAATTTAATTATAGCCTACAGTTTTAGTGGATATACAAAACGCTTTTCGACTATAATACAACTCGGTAATGCGTTATCAATCATTTCTACCTGTTATGGTCATAACCAATATACGCCCCGGGCCAGTATTGTGTTATTATCGACATTTTCAGTCTACACGGACTATATTTTTATTACCCTCCGAACCGGTAAACCGATTTACGCGCGTTGAAAAAAAAAACACTACCTTGTTTGGTTTAAGACTATGTAGACGCTGTATAGACGCTGTTCATCGTTACACATTTCGACTCTTGTGTTTCGTATAATTACCTACAAAGTCTCAATGTTAATTACGTATTGACTTCTGTTGCGTCACAGGGAAAAATAATAATTATTATAATAATATCACAATAACTTTAGTATTCAGACTACAACATTCCCAAGACGATAACGGATGTGCATTATTATCATTATAAAAACGTATACAATTAATTTCATATTATCATTTAAATATTATTTTACACTATTTTAGGTGTGCGTTATTATTCAATAATTTGTGTAGGGAAAATGAATTTTGTCGAAAACACATATTCCTATAAGAACAAATCATATCGTTTATGCAACAAATTTCACATTTTTTTTTTTTTTCACTATACAATAATAAACTTTTAATAAACAAATAGGTATTGTTTGTTTTGTAATATAGAAGAAAAAAAAAATCAGATTATGTTACACGTATAAACCTATGTCCTATACCGTTTCAAAGTGGATAAAGTGAAACTCGAATTTCTTGATTTGTGTCCAACGCTACTTGTATAGTATTCTATAATTATTTGTTTTAAATCGCTTGTATTCTATAACATAATAAAACGCCTTTTTATTTATACACATAATGTTAACCTGTATTTGCGTTAAGATAATACAAGCGAATGAATTAAGATAATAATTATTATTAACATTTTTGGTGCCGAGAAAAATTAACGCTTGCGCATCAACAAATTAAAAAGTTATATAAGTGAAGTTAGTTTGAACTTTTAACTTAGCTTACCTTTGATTTTTGCAAATTGTACTATCACGTTTAATCACGTTCAATTTTTTTTAATTCAATCAATATGTTAAAATATGTATAATCTATACGCTATTCGTGCATAGGTAATATATCATAAAAATAATATTTTTTCATTCAATAACGTGTGTACTATGTAAAGTTCCGAATTCAAAACAAGTGTAATTTGATATTTCCGGAATAAACCCACTGTGTTTGACATTGAATCTACGTATTTTCAACAAACCAAAACTTGAATAGATTTAAGCATTTTCACCGTAATAATAACAATCAAAATAAATCAACCTAAACAAACATTAACTCAATTTGAGTTAGCAATTTAATGATATTTAAAAAAAAAAATGTAATTTAACCTGGTTTATTGATAAAAACTAAAGATGAGCGATATCAAAAATTTAGAATTCAATGCTCAATACTCGATACTTTTGTTCGGAAATCAAAACATACAACAAATATTATTAGTATGTGAATCATTAATATTATTTATTTATATGAAACATGAACTTTAACTTTAAATATTATTATTATGAAATTAAAAAAATACCAAATTATTTAATTTAATTAATTTAACCACGACGTGATTATCACGTTATCACTTGCCATTTTAACGTAATAAATAATAATGTGATTAATATGGGGAGGCGGACGCGAGGAAATTCGATCACCTTATACCTTTGACTGCGCTTAAAAAGAGTCTTCTTTAACGAATTCTTCATTGGGGTACGGTGCGTATTAGCCGTTAAAAGTAATCATGTATTTTTGAAATGTAACGATTTTAGATTTATCAAAAATTGTTTCGTTAAATGTAATATTTTTCAGTTTAATCATTGTATAGTATAATCGTGATTTAAACTGTATCTATTGTATTCTATACGGTTTGTCAGGGTGTCACCAGTGGGCGGACTTTAGAACAATCATTTATTCACTTTTATTTATTATACTACATTATTGCAACAATGTTTGTAAATTGTATGAAACAAATAAAAATAAAAAATATAAGATATATAAGATTATATAATTTTGTGTAATTATTATTTTGTAACTTTATATAACGTAGGTGTTAATGATCACGCACAATGTAAGTCCTAATAGGAACATACATGTTACTATAGACATTATTTTGTTGTTCAATTTTATTTTAGATACGGAGCGAATCGAGGATTTATTGGTTTCACTATATGATTAATTTTTCTGACACGTATTTATTAACATTTGTGTAAACACATTAGTAAAACTATTATGGAATATAATAGATACAAATGAAATAAAATTAATGTTACTATATTACATTCATATTGTTAATTTTTAATGAAAAGAATGTCTGGTTTTTGAGCGATACGAGAAACATTTTTTTTTTTTTTTATTTTATAAATTAATGGATAACCTTTTCCTCGATGATTCCTTAATTTTCCGAACATTCGGGACAATATAGTAGGTACTGCGTGGAATGCTCAAAATATAATAGGGATAACAATACCATCCTAAATTAAAAGTTCATTTTAACGTATTAATTCGTTTTCAATCGATTTAACTATAGTGCATCTATAACATTGTATCATTATTATTATTATTCATTAACTTGCCCAGCCTTGAGAGAAATCCGTTCGATTTTACGTGAATGAAATTCTTAAATTTATTTTACGTGAATGAAATTCTTAAATTTAATTTTTGCAATTTAATAATAATAATAATAATATAGTTGTTATGATAACAATAATCGCGATATATATTTACGTGCATTTCGCAACAAACTGCAGCATTATACCATTACACGCGTGGACTTGATTATCTTTCTTGTGATGTGTTTTATCGCTGTATACCGCATAAAATCAGTAAAGATACGTAACCCTCTTTTTGTTTCTTATATTCTTTTTCCGTATATACTCTCGCAACACTCGTGATGTAAATAACGGCGGTCGGGAAGAGGTGTAGGGAGGGGAGCGTATATATATAAAAACGGTAGTGATAAGAAATGATCATCATAATAACAACACCGTAGGTACCTATATATATGTGCGATATATGATTGCTCAATAAAGTGTTTTGCTGGGAAAAGGGGTGTGCACGCAAATAAAAACAGAGGGGCGGTAGGTGGCGGATAGGAAAAATGAAAGAGAACGTTTTCAATTTATTATATAGTAGTATTATGTATATGCTGTATAGATATACACTGAAATAATACTCAAAGGCGTGTTATATTGTCGCTAAGTCGATGATACTTATTTTGATAGTCTGCTATACTCATACACACACACACACACACGCACACACACACATTTATATACACACACTTTATACGAGAAGATATGTATGTGTACATATTTTATAGTTTTTCCTCCATCCTCTATATACAGGGTGTTTCACGAAGGTGTGACTAACGTAATACATTTTGTTCAGTTCGAGATTATAAGGTTTTTATATTTTTTTGAAACAATTACTAGAGCCTTGCGCTATGATTTGTCTATTTCGTGTGTTATTATTTTGAAATAAAATATTAGCGTTAAAATAAACGTTTACTATTGACTCTCGGGTTAATTTTTTTACAGTTTACAAAAGCAATTTTTGTCAATTTCATGGACAAATAATTGATGGATCAATTGATATCGCGATAATGAAAACAGTTTAAATTATCTTAAACTCCAAAAATTGTACAGGAAATTAACGCGTCATCATTAGTAAACATTTGTAATACCGAAATTTCATTTAAAAATAATCGTGAAACATCGGTTTGGTTGTAAAAAAAATGTACAAATATAAAAACTACGGCGCAAGGCTCTATTATAATTATTACGAAAAAACAAAATCTTAAAAAAAACATCGAACAGAACAAAAGTTATTGCATTCGTCATGTCTCCGCGGGACACCCTGTATAGTGTATTATAGTATGTATATATATATAATATATGTTATATGCACCCATGGGACACTATACACAAACACACACACATATACGCATACAAACATTTATTTATATGTACGTAAGTTTTTATTATGTATGTTTTTTTATCGCTCTCCATGACTTCCCGTACTCTCGCGCGCGGTAAACAGCCATAAGTTATACTCGATAGACTTTACACGTTTTCCGTATTAGCTCCGGCGGTGGAGGTAGCGGCGGCGGTATCGATTACGGCGTTTTTATTGGTAACCGTATTCGCGCCGAGTGGAGAATATAATATTATAGGTACGCGGGGAAATAAAAAGAAAAAAAAAACAGGAAACGAGCACTTTATGGACTTTCGAAACAATTCTTTCGACTAAATCCTACGGCTAACGCGCGCGCATTCCCAGTGTGTGATATTATATTATGTGTTGTTTATCCGTATTGAAAAAAAAATAACCCCCGTAAATCGACCATATATATAATATATTTATGTATATATAAAAAAATAATAATAACGCCGACGCACCATAATATAATATATAAATACGAGTACCTTAACAGTATACAATATTGTATTATACGTACTTACATTCTATTACAAGGCCGGACAATAAGTTATAATGAATAATAATAGTATGAATTGACTCGTGCCTATAATAATAATATATAGTGGGGTCGAGTTAATTTGAAAACAAAAAAGTTCATGAGTAAAAGCACGTTAAAAGTTTTAATGGATTTGTTTTAATTACAACTAAGTAAAACTAAAAGTTAATTTGAAAATTTAACTAATTCAAAGGGATTGCAGATAACGGTTTTCCGAAATTGTTTCCAATTTTATAAAATTTGAATATTTTTTCGTTTTGATTGATGATGAGATTTTTTTTACATAAATCTATTGATCGACACCCGTTTAAGGGTATTTTTGCCGAAAAGCCGGACAATATTAATCGCGTTTGACGGATGTCAATTTTAAAAAAGCATTCTGATTCTTTAGGTTCTTTACTTGGGGATACGTTGGAATTATTTGTTTTGATTTTAATTCTAGCTATTTATTATAAGTGAAAGGAAAAATACTTAAAGCGCCCACATTTTTCAAAATACAACCAAATTTGTCAGCGATTTCTAGTGAAATAATTTTAATTCCATTTCAAATATATCCATGTAAATAACCTAAAGAATCGTAATCCATTTTCAAAACTGATATCTGCCAATTACAACTCACAATAACACAACACTTTTGTTTGAATTTTATGTCTAAATCGACCCAAATGTCACCAAACTCCTTTTAATAACTTAAACTAATAGTGAATTTTGTTATAAAATTTGTATTGTCTTCGTGAAAATGCCTGAACTTCGAGTATTGTGATTTTTTTTAAAAAATAAATATGATGATTAGCAGGGGGTTTACCAGCTGCGGAGTATAAAAAAATAGTACATATTTTTAAACTCTTAACTTCTTAGAGATAATTGATGTATACAAATAGCGTAGAAATTATTTTAATTGCAGGGTTGAAATTGAAATGAATTGAAATCAACCTTAAACTTAATAAATGGTCCAATTCAAAATTAACTCGTGATTGATCAAGTTGATGTAAAAATAAAAAAGTAAAACTAAAATTTGTTTAAAACCAACTATAGTACGCCTACAGTCCTATAAACATTTTATACTACCGTTAACAAATTTACCAGAATACGAAATTAAAATAAAAAAGAGGACAGTTATTATTCAATAATCAAAAGTTAATATTTAATTGTGGTACCCGTAGTAAAATGGATAAAAATATTTAAGAATTCGATTTATTTATTAAAAAATGCCAAATAGATAATAAAATTTATCGTAAATTATATTGAAATATAAATACATACCTAAATATACAATACTATGTATTGTTTCTTAAATGCTCTAGAAAACAAATTCCGGAAAAAGTTAATAATTTCTGAGATAATGACTGTGTCCACTTAAACGGATAATCCGGTAGTACGTATCAGTCAGAATTACAAATTAGTATACACGTGTTACTGTATAATATCAGTGAAACTCTCACAAATTAAAATATGTTTCAATAATTGTGTACAAATTCGATTGGTCTTAAATAATTTTTTTGGTATTATTTTTACATAAAATAATTAATTATTTTAGTTTTATACTTATATATATATATATAATCTTATATATCCCATATAAGATTCTGTATAGCGTATGTATAAATAACTTGTTCGAAGTTAATTTTACTTTATATACTCGAATAAATATCGCGAAGTGTTATATTATTATTATATACATCGCGTGCTTTATAATTACAAATGCAAAATGGCTTGTTATTGGTAAAGTTCTCGCCGTGTAGCAGTATACTCGCGGTATAAGTAAGGTATATACTAACTATAATTCATTAAAGCGCATTGTGCGTTGCTGATCTCCCGTATATACTAAATTGAAAATCCGGTTAAATTCTCCGAAATTTATTGGTGCAGCTCGGTTGTTCGTATAAATAACACATGTTAAGTCACGTAACACAATTATTATCGAAATATTTCAATTATGACGCGTTATTATAATTTATAACCCGATGATAGGTATAACGTACCAACGTAATTTTAATACACGATTTAAACAATATAAATTTACATTAATATAGCTATGCAGAGATAAAAATAATTACGATATAACAATGAAAAAATATTACATTTTTTTCTACTTACAAAAATAAATAGCCGTTAAAAAACTAGACACATACTTCGCACCCAGTGGGCAGACCTCACACTGATATGGATGAGTTCCGAAAACTCTAATTCTTATTATTTAAATCGTAATTATTAACTTATAAATAGCCCACGAATGTTTTATATCCTAGTACAATATACGGTATATTATACTCGTATATAATTAATAAACCTTCTAATAATATTTGGTATGTGTAAGGCAATTATAGAAGACGATCGAAAACAATTATTTTTTAACATCGGTAAATTTGAGTACACCTATACGTATAAATGATAATGATATTATTTAGGAACGCTTATTACATGAATGTAAATTAATATTTAAATAGTACGTGAAACTTGAATGCGTTTTAATGTATTCATTGTGCGAAAATGTATACGTGTACGTCAGACTAAGATTTTACGAATTATCGTGGGAGATATTTTGAGATTAAAAATGTTTGATACCATATCGAGTTGAATGGCTTATTATTTGTATTGCCTCGGCATAACGGACAGCGCAAGTAAATTATTAGTGTACTTTAAGGGTTTATGAAACCATAGATTAAATACGCATATCGGTCGTTCTATTGAATATCATGATAATAATTAGATTATTGTTATTTTAATACGATTTTCAGTCGAGATTTAAATTAAACTATACGCGTATGGTTTATTATTATTCTATATTCAGTTTTTCGTAATTTCGGAAATCAAAAAATGACCCGTATTTAATGTAGGTACTTATATATATATATTTATAACATAATTAAAATCCGCGTTTAATTGCAACGTCCAAAAAACTTGTACTTGGATTATTATAATTAATTATAATTGCGGATCCACGCGAACAGCTAATATGCGTGCAGGTAATACTGCTCCAACCGTTTACAATCTAGGATTAATAATTAGAGATGATGGTACCTGCAGATAAACTATAATATGAATGGATTTCGAATGGCGCGGTAACATTAATTAAAGCGAAATATTGTGGAAAAATCGGCGGTTAAAACGACATTTTTCATTCGTTCGTTATCGGCCTATGAATCCAACAAACAATCCATTTCATAAAAATAAATATACGAATATAATGCGTTTAACGTATACAATATTATCCATCGAATCTACGAGTATAATCTATGATCGTCTCTGTATTTGTTTAACGCGTACATACACACACACATTATGGGGGAAAAAAAAAAAAATAAAAAAAAAGGTAATTGCACCGTATAGTTGTAAACCAATAATACGTATATTTTATACTCGAACAGTTCGATCGAAAAAACAAAAATATTACACGGCATAGAGTAACGCAACATCAAACAATTATAATATAACACTTGAACATAATATTTTCTATCTGATTTTGCATTATGTGTTAGGCAGGTATATCTACTTGCACGGTTGTTAATCAAATAATTGGACGATTTTGGCGTTTGTTTGGCATGATGTGAACAACATTCGGAATATTGTATTTAATGGTCGAGATATACGAATAACCATTAAAAAAAAAAAAAACAAAAAAAACTAGCGTGCACGTACGGGCCTATATATAAATATGTACATTTGACGCGAAAAACTGCTATACGGTATTTTCCGCGAGACGGCTCACGGCCAACGATCGCGTTTTTAACCAAGCTAGAATTATTAATATTTAACGAAATTTGTTTTTGTATTCGATTTGTTGTGTTCCCTTTTTCTACAACAACAACAAAAGAAAAAAACAACAATAATTATGCATTTTAGATTCTGAATAACGATAGGCGAATATATTGGTTTTACTATATAATGACGTAGTGCACTTTTTTTTCTAATCTTACTCTTAGTCTATCGACTTTAGAAATAGTTTTGTCGACGAATTTAGTCCGATTGGAGATAATTGTTTGATTTTCCATATTCTTAATAATTACGAAAACTATAGGCAAATTTACGAAAATTGTTTGTACCTAATCTAAGTTGTTGATGATCTTTTTCTGGTTATTAAAAACCCAGAATTCGTTTACTTTTTGATTTCTCGTAGGAAGGGGGGGGTTGGACACCCTCATTCCCCTATAACTCCCCTAAAATTAACACGGGTAAAAATAATATTTTTGCCCAAATAATTAATAGCTATCGGTTAAAAAGTAGGGTATAATGGCTAGAATGGCCAACTGAATTTTTTTTTATTCTTGGTAAATTTTTTGTAAACTTTGCTCCTATAGATATAGTTGAAATGTTTATGAAAAACGTTTTTCAAGTAACAAACATGATTTAATTCAAGCAGCATCTGTCAAGTATTTTAAAATTGTTTAGAAGTGTTTGTATTTGTTATAACTCATAGGTATACAATTATTGTACATTTTAGATTCTGAGTGTAGCGAATAATGTATTGGTTTTACTAAGATGTTTCTTTTTTTTTATCCTGTGTACACTAATTCTACCAGAAATCTTACTCAGATATATACGTGCAACATAATTTTTGAAAGAGAATGTTGTCCAGATGGTACTTTTGGGAAGGGCGTATGTAATTTACGTCAAAAATAACCACAAATAAAATATATTAATGTAATTTGCGTCACATCTAAAAATGAATTTTGATATTTTGTGCAACTTTTTAAGGTTATAATTTGTGCCACATAAAACTAAATGAAAGGGCATTATGTAATCTGCGCTATCTTGTACTCACACAAATTGTAATTTGCGCCATTGTTCACCTAATTAAAATCGTAATTCACACCACTTTAAAATAACTAAACAATTTTTTTTTTAAATTATTGATCAATTAATTTCATTTTAATAGTTAGTACTTTATGTTTATTAAATAGGTAATACAATTTCGGTTAGTAATAAAACATAAAAAAAAAATCAATAATATTATCATTATAATTAAATGTAAATAAGTATACGTACTTTATGTATAATTTGTATTAGATTAAATTTAGATAAGACGTAATCGATTTCGTCTCTACTTATTATTAGTAGAACACAAGAATATTATAATATATCGATGCAATATCAGTAAATTATTATCAGCTGGTAAATTCCATCAATTGTTGAAAGTGTGTCGCAAAATACATGTTATATTTATATATGTTGGCGCAAAATACCTTCTCCCTTTGGGAGGTCATTTTTATATATATTGCCGATTTAAGAACTATGGTGAGGTTAGAACTAAGCGGACTGACTAAGTTTCGAAATCATAGCTTTTTGAAGTTCTGATATTATATGTTATGTTAAATAACTCTATATTGTCCTTCATAAAGCATATTTGTCGTGATCTAATGGTCATTTATGCTTAATCTTATCCTAGGAGTTCCAAGTTCAAACCAGTGTGACGAAAAAAAATTGATGCATTTTTTTTACCTTTTCACCTATACAGGGAAAAAAAATGCATTTTGGATGTTCCCGGGGACCCAAGCCAATGGTACCTCGGACTATTTTAATCGCAAAATACCCCTAGATTTGTTGTTTAGACTTTTTTACCAGAAATATTGCTCTAATATATCAAGTGTAGCTTATTTTCTGAAAAGAAATTTTATTTCCATGGTAATTTAGAGAAGTCGTTTTTTGATTTTTCAAGCGATTTTCATAATACCTGGGAAAAACCGAGATAAAATGTCGGAAAAAATGGAAAATGTAGTTATTAGTAAAAAAATATTATGGCCCTTTCATTTTCTGAGTACAACTTTGCTACGAACAATTTCGTTCCGATTGAAAATCATAGCACTTTTTCTGAACGGAATTCTAACTGGGAAGGTACTTTAAAGAGATTGTTTTTCGATTTTTGCAAGAGCTTTCCTAATAAATAAATAAAAAAAAAAACATGGAAAAATCTATACAATATTAAAAAAATATTATTAAAGAAAATATATAATGCCTATTTAATTATATTACCATAATATGATATATATATATTCTTGACAAAGCATCACTTTTAACTGAACTGCGCTCAGGATCGATTTTTCGTAAGCAATACTTTATCGTTACTTACCCGTCTCCATTATCCTAGGACGTTTTTTTTGTTTTAAATTTGATGACAAACATTTGATAAATATTGTCTAAATATTTAATTGTTAACTATAAGAATAATCATATGAGCGTATTGCATAGATATGGCAACCTTCGACTCAAGTAGTTATCTGGCAGCAACCCTGCCTATATTCAAATGAAAAATAAAATCGCCTAACTTGTTTCCAACGTAGAAGTTTCGTATAAGAAAAAAAAACATAACATATATATTTAATTACGAAACTTTAAAATTTAAAATAATTCTTTAAAAACTAATAATGCTAATATTGAGCTGTAAATTTAATTTAACACTATGCACAGCGGACGTAAAAAAAATATTGTTTTAATTAAAATTTAATTAACACAACACAGTTATTTATGAAAAAGCGAAGAATATATAAAATGACTGAATTTATACGAGTAGAGTATATACAACAGCTGTGCACATTTTGCTAAGAATATTAATACTTTTATTTCCTGCAGCAGTATATTAATAGCTTAAACTCGTTTAAAATATTCTATAACATGGAAATTCTGTTTTTATGAAAATTGTAGTATGAATTTCGATGCAGCTAGTAGTAACATGTATCTATACATTATACCTATATAATACGGACGGTAGGTAGGTATGCATGTACATTTTTCGTTTTGTTCGACAGCATATAAGAAAAAAAAAAGTAGATGTAAACCAACTATACATATACATTGATGAGAGCCACGCCTTCATTTAATTGTTATTATATTCGAATCGCATGATAAAATGTGTAAGAAAATATATTACACTAATTCTATATATGATGAATAAAGTATAATTTACTTAGGTATGTATAATAATGTTTAAAAAATAAAAATCTATCCTGTCAGTCTTGTTTTGAACCTTAATTATAATTTTTTTTTTCCACATATTCATGCGATACCTATACAATTTATTTTGCTAAAAGTGTATATTTTTTCAGTAAATTCTGCATTATTATTATTAGTATTATTATCATTATTATTATTTTAACTTAAAATATACAAGAGGAAACGTACACGCGCATTATGTTATGGGTATTGTGTTCTTTATTTCAAAGAGTTTTCGGTCAACATTATATTATATAGGTGTAGGTATAGTGTACACTATAATAATATAATGACGGCGAGGTATCCGTTGTTCTCGGCAGAACACTCGTAGGTATATTTAAAACGACTACAAATTGTAAGGAAAAAAATAATATTATTATGAAATTATTTTCTATTCACAATAATATAATATCACGGTAGTGCATTGGAAGTCTTTGGGTTATAAACAAAAAATAGCGGACCTATTTTAGACTTATACATTCAATTTTGTTCAGGTATAAAAATATATTATTAAAATGTTCATGTTGAAATCCATTCACGAGAAGAAGAAGGCCGGTAATTTTTTACTCTATTTAATATATTATATTGTATAACCTAACCGCATATTTAATTTATAATAAGTATGTTTTTTTTATATCTTTATTCTGTATAGTCTATTCCGAAATTTGTTCACCTTATAACTTCACAAAACGCTCGTACGCTGCAATATTGCACACGAACAGACAGACAAACATTATAATTTACTTATATAATTACATTTATTTATCGACCTCATTTTGAAAATTTTGCTATACTGATCACTGACACTACCGCCATCGTTACTGTCCATTCATTAACATTATATTTGGATCGGATCAACTGCGTTTTTTTTCTAATTGTTTTTCACTATTATAATCGGATAATTATTACTCTTCTTGTGCCAGAATTGTGATTCAATTCGCCATCGTTATAATAATTAATCCGTTAAATTGTAACATTACTATCGTCATTGTAAAGTACAATATATAACTGAAAATGTAATATATTTTTAAAATCAAAAACCGGCCAATTTTAAAATTGGACTTTGTAATATTTTCAATTGTACGAAGATGTTTTTTTTTTTTTATCACGATCCGGCGACCTTTTCGGATGATTTTAATTAAATTATATTTTAGTTTTGTTTTTCTCAATCATTATATGGAACTGTTAAAGTTTTTTTTTTAAAACATTTTTTAAATTTTTACCCCCCATTCATTGAACGATAACATCAATATTCATTTTTATTTTTAAATATCAGCGAGTTAGATAACCGTTTAAAATTTAGACCGGAGGAATACATGAAAAGCGTAATAAATTGCATAGCCATTTCAAAACGAAAACTTTTCTCTGCTGCTCTGAATTTTAAACTTATGTTATAATAAATACTGAACAGTGTGTACTTAAAATTATAGTGTTACGCGTATAAAAAAAGGTATTCTCTTTTCGAATTCTATTTGAAAATCAAAAATGTTTAATATATATTAGTACACGGTACACTTACGGAATAAGGGTGAGATTTCTAAAATATAGACAATAAAATCACGTTCTAAATGATTGATGATTATATATAACGTGAATTATATGACTGGAATGGAACGACGTTAATTTTTATTAGACATTTTCGTGACGGCTACGAAAGTCGCCGTGTATAGTAATCAGGGACGTCATTTGTGTGATTCAGACTATACTTTGACGGCCTTATATTTTTAAATGTGTTTTTGGCCCGCGTCCCTGTTGTAAAACTGAAATAACGGCCCTGTTTAGTAGGGGCGTCATAGTACGCTGCAGTAATATAACATTACGCGGTTTTATCGAGCGAACGCATAGCTCAAAACACTGTCGCGGCGGTGGATTTACAGTGACAAAAACTATGTGTATGTATTTATATATATATATATGTATATAATTTTCGTTAATAATTTTTTTTATAAAATACGCGGTGACTTTACGTAAAATAACGTTTTCCGTCTCTATAATAATATATGAAACGACGGCGAAGGAATAATATATATATATATATATACAAAAGTGTCTGTGTAAAGAAAAAAATCGTATATATTTTTTATACACGCACGTATATATATACGTAATAATATTATTATTATATATATACAGAATATAATGTATATAATCGTTTTTCGGGGGCGCAAAAAAAGGGTCGGGAAAATCGACCGGCGGCGTGACGACGGAAGATAAGTGCTCGCCGCGCGGCTTCGAAAAAGTCACACGAGGGTAGCCCGGCCGTACACACACGCATAGTGTCGGATAATGGCCAAAAAATTGCGCTAAACGTCGTCGTCGTCATCGTCACCGCCGCCGTATAATATCGTCCGTTGTCATCGCCCGCCGCGGTACGCGCGTGCGTGCGCGCATTTACACGACGACGGGTATAAAAAGTCGACGTCCGAGGTTTTCTAGCTTTTTTTTTCCCCCTCCCCCGAACCGAACGCCCTCCGAGGGCATTTAATTACGAACCTTAGGTCTCTTATCGTCGTCGTTTATTATATTATCGTCGTCATTTTTTTCCCCTGCGGTTTTCGGAGGGTCATCCGGGCGTCCGCACCGTTTCCCCGTCGTCGCCCGCGCGGTTAAAATAATATTCGCCCGCGTTAAACGTCTCTCTGTCCATCTATCTCTCTCTCTCTCTCTATATATATATAAATAATACGACGCGTTTTACGTTCGGGGACGAAAAAGGACGGCGACGAGGGAAATCGAAAAACTAACGAATAACAAAAATCCATAGTCTTAGATTCGCGCACGTGAGTATACACACGCGCCGTTGCGTACGGCCCGTACAGCGAGTAATGCCGACGATGTAACGAAACGTAGGTCGGGGTATTCAATTGATATTATATCCGTTAGACCTCGTTTGTACCGTGTTATCATTGTGTAAGTAGTACAGTTATGCGTGTATAACTTAGAACAATAACGGGCGGATTTAATGGATCGTTTTAGTGAGCACATCGGGGGACGTTAATTGATCAGTCTTAAGTGGACGCCGCAACGGCATCTGCTGTTTTCCGTTTCACAAACGCGATACGTGGCAACTTCGCGCTCGGCAGGACGCATCTTGTGCCGTTTGTTCTCGTAGTAAAGCAAATAATGACTTATTGCCAGACTTAAAGGTAAGAATAATATTATACGTGCCCTGGCGTTGATGGTTTTTTCGATATTCCAGTTTTCAAGCGAGTAATAGTCATTTTTAAATCGTCCTGTTGAACATTAGCCATGTCCCGTTTAAAAATAAAAATCATCAACGCTGGGGCGTGCATTATCTACTCACCTTTATGTACGGTAATACATCGATTCGAGTTTAACATTAAAACCGACGGCGCAAAACGTGTCCGTACACGCGGAAATCGTCGCGGACACGCACACAGACATATGCGCGGTGTGCGCGGCGCACGGCCGTTTGTCGCGATCACGGTACGCGAACGCACGTGTGGAAAATTCAAAATACGCACGGATACGGAATAAAATGCGCAGGCGTACCGTACAACAATGCCGGCC
Source organism: Cinara cedri (assembly GCA_902439185.1). NCBI lineage: Eukaryota > Metazoa > Arthropoda > Insecta > Hemiptera > Aphididae > Cinara > Cinara cedri. The sequence continues at coordinate 846,930 of CABPRJ010002378.1, forward strand.
GGCGGTGCAGGCACACACATATATAAATATATAGGCGAATAAATGAATTAGTTTCGTGAAATTATGGAAAGCAGTGGCTGTCAAAATTCTGTTTGAAAATATGAAAAAAAAAAAAAAAAAACGCGCGCGCACGCACACCGACGACGTCACGTGTTTTCAGCTTTTCACGTGTACGCACGCACACACACACACGCCTTACCCACACTGTGCAACTTTGTCTATACGTGTGTTTTATTATTCGCATACGTATAGGAAACGGTGTACAATGCGCGAGCGAGCGTACGCCATACTCGAACGTTTTCGGATTAGACACCTGCCCGGCATTATAATAATAAATTATGTGTTGACCTGGTTGTTTACTGCGCTATTATTGTTGTTATTATTATTATTATTGTTATTGAATAAATAAAACGTGTCCGCGTCGTCTTTTGATAAAACTGTCAATATCGAACTATACGCGCGTACGTACGGCAACAAAGGACTGTTTAATTAAAAATATATGTATGGGTTATACGAGCGTGGAGTGTACGTAGTCGCGGATTATTATATATTATTATTATGGATATTCTACACAAATATGCGAACGTACAGTAAAATAACACGTGCGCGACCCGCGATTTTCATGCACGCCGAAAATCGTTACGTTACCGATACGGCCATTATTATTATTCGTGTTCGTACGCGGCCCCCGTGGGACGGTCCCGTCCCGCGGCCGATGTCTTCCAGTCGTCTCGCGTCTCCGCGCGCGCGTCGCCAGAACCGTCAAATTCGCCGTCACTTTTATAACCCGCGCGCGTTATTTTCGTTTCCGACCCGTCTTCCCGCCGCCGGGTCCAACGGCGGTCCTGTCTCGGCGCTGCCCGTGTAGGACCGGGGTTACGGCTGCTACCGAGCGTGTTGTGACCGTTCCGCCGCGTCCGTTCATTTTTTTTGTTTTATCGAGTCGCGGCCGCCATCCCGTCTCGTCTCGTCTCCGTATAACCCTGTAGGATACTGTACGTCGGCTGCGGCCGTTCGTTCGCCATTTGTTATTCAGACCTTCGGTAATTTGTCCGTCCGTTACATCCGTGTCGTGGGCGTCCTTGCACCGGTCTCATACTATTCCGCGGGTCCCGATGATTTATACTGTAGTTCTCGAATCGTATATGATCACGTTCCTGCGCTCACCATCGCATACGCAGCCTGCAAATCGTATCGTTTTACTGTTCAATGTTGCCAACTATATATATATATATATATATGCACTTCTTCCGTTATGTATTTCATAAATCGTTGGTTTTCGTTCGTTCATAATATATTATTCAGTGTTCCGATACAGTTTCGAGAAAAACCGACGCGGGTTTTTTCACACGAATATCTCGTTCGTGTTTTTTTTTTATGGCGGAGAGATGTAAGGTTGAAAAGATTCAAAAGTTTTCAAGGGGAGCTTTTCATGAAATTTGTTTAAGTCTCAAGGCTATTGAAACGAACGATATTGAAACTTTTCAGTATCAAAAATGTACAAATTATAATAAATGTATACATTTTAGTATTACACGAGGATGTACAATTATTGAGAACTATTGAGACTTTGCAGTAATAATTAAAAATCTATACGTTAAGTACCGTTAATATTTTACTTGGCTATAGTCTTAAATAATTTGTTTAAAAAGTTTTTTCGTTAAAATGTTATAGGTTAATTTTTTTATCGACCTGTTAGATACATACCTATACATTGTATGATTACAAGGGTAATTTATATTTTTTAATGTATTACGTAAAGCTGTAAAATTGCAAACTATTAAAATTAAAATTGCTAATGTTTTGTGAACTTTCCATTATCCTGGTGTTCGATATTTCGAAGGTATTTATATCTTATTAAACTTACACTTTACGCGCGCACATTTTTTTATGCCTGTTAAAAAAGTCGATATTTTATCTGGTTCTAGTATTAAATCGTAACGACCACTATAGATAACTGTATATCAAAACTGAGTATTTGCTATGATATAGTATAGACATTGATCGTGTTTCCAATAGCTATGTAAAATACTATTCATTTAATAATTGTATTATTTGTTAAATTGTTTAGTTTTGTTATTATTTTTATTCGTGGTTTGGTACATTCTTAAAAGTTAATAATATAGATTCTAGTGGAAAATCAATAAAATTATACCAAGAAAATAAAGAATTAAACACGCGGAGTCAATGTAATTATTGTTTTTCAATGATTATTACCATTTAAATATAATTTATAGATCTATTAATAGCATATATTCGCACATTGTATAAATCGGTTTTAAATAATTTGATTATAATGTTTAGGCGTGCAAAACAAGAATTATTAAATCATATACAAAACAAATTAAAAAGGTGTAAATGTGTTAAATGAATAGTTTCAACAGATCATCGGTAAAAATATGAAATGTTACGTTTCTGCGGCGAACCACGTCCAACATGCATAAAGTTTCATGGAATGAACTACCGTGTACAAACACAGTGGCACACATAGATAAAGGGTTAGGGGGTTAACCCCCCTCCAAAAAAAAATCTTCCTTTGCTACATGTTTTTAAATCAATACATTTTATATTCAATAACATAATAACTTATACCGCGGAATAAAATCAAATTTAATTTCATCTAAATTAATTTATTCAGTAATAATAGTGCGATAGTACAGTACTTGTATAATATGTGCAATCCTTTATCTAGGAAATTATTATAAACTAAATCTTTTCCGAAAAAAATCCTGTTTGCGCAACTGTTTGTACATACATATATATTACGGTGTTAAGTAAGATTTACTGTGATTTATCTTAGATTTAAATTCCGTTCTTAGAGCAAAGACACGTACGCTGCGTTAGAAGCTGGACGTTTGGGCGTTCGTTATTAATTCGAAACGAGTTATATTTTTTTTTACCGTTTGGACGAATCGATGGTTTTTTTTTTTTTTTTTAAATATCACCCAGCCAACACGATACACATATTCATATGCTATATAGATATCCAAGAAGTGAGGTATTTGTACTGCCAATAACGCGGTGTTTTTTATTTTCATTGTACCACGTCGCCCATAGAAAACTCTATTCGTACCTATACATTTTTCTCATTGTTAATTTTTTTTTTTTTTTTTTGTATACCTTCAGGCACGAGCTGAGCACGCGATTAATTTTAAACCATTTTTCAAACAATCGCCGGTGCTTTTCATTGTTCCAAATTGTTTTTCGTGAAAACCGTCTTGTGCATATAATATCAATGACGGGCAGCGTCGCTGCCCGGATGATCCGCTAGGTCATCTCGTAACCCAAAAAAATAATTTCGTCAACCGCTATAGAATGAAAAAAAAGAAAAAGAAAAACGTAATCATTCTATGCGCATGTGAATACCTACACTCGGTACAGGTGTATTGTACTTTTTTCTCGTATTATACGTTTACATATTCGTACCTTTATGGAAGCAATACCGGCAGGTATAATATAAGTATACGGAGGATGGTGAACCTCTTGTTTTGTTTTTTCTATTTGTTTTTTATTAACATAATAACTAATAAGTAAAATATAATAATAATATTATATACTGTGCAGTGATGGCGTTGTTTATGATTTTTTTTTCCCCCATATAGGTTCATAGCGGATAATATCATACTGAATCATATAATGAAACTATGATATAATTATAAGTACAATTATACATTTCTGGACTTTCGATAAAGTGTTCGATTTCCTAATCGAAACCTTAATATTAAAACAACAGTATTTTCGCGTGCGTCTGCAGGGGAAAAGTATGGGTATTTGGCCCCTTTGGATTTATTTTTACCATAATACATAGCATAATGATGCATATATGAAAATTCGAATTTTAATAATGCGAATAATTTCCATTCGCTTCTTTCCCCTCGATATATTTTTGTGGACGCCTTTAAAAGTGTTTCTTATAAATAATGTTTAAAAAAAAAAAATTATCGGCTACAATGTTTATAATTTATTTTTGTTAATCGTTTATAATGAAGACATAATGCTAACGAAAATTTCCATTTACATAAATTCGGCAAATATATTTAACGGTATTAAAACATTTCAAACGCATTTATAATTTATGAGAAGTATATAGTGTGAAAGCCGGATCGAGTAAATAAATCGAATAGACGGGTTTTTGTTGAATAGACCATTTTTTTTTTTTTTAAACGAAAAATAAATATATACAGCTATGTTTATATCTTAATATTTATAGTTGATTTTTCAAAAGTGTCTTATCGCGATGTAAATATAAAATATCCCAACCAGCTAGACATCTGCAGTCCCGCAGCAATTACGTTTTCAATCTTAACTTTTAATTTTTTGTAAATGTGAGAGGGTGGTTTCTGCATCGTTATATATACGTATATACATATATAAATATAAGTCCTTTAATAAATAATCTCACAAATAAATATAAGGGACGTGAGGTTAAGTGATCCATATAGGGTGGCCATACGGTTTTTCGGAATTAGGTGTTAACCAAACGATTCTCTCAGCATATATATATAAGTATAGACACATATATATATATTTTTTGTTTGAGGTACAGTATGTGTGATGCACGTGGCCCCATCTCGCTAAAATAAACAGCGTTCTTCTTAATTTAATAAACCAATACACGCGACATAATATTATATAGGTATGTTTACTCGTGAATTTACGGTCTTCCAAAAGGTTTTTTTTTTTTTTTATCACCAACACTTCTATAGCTATATAGAACAACATTTTGCGACAACTATCGAAATGATTGATTTATATAGTGTAGGTACATAGATATATAGCTGCAGCGGTCGTAAAAAAATATTCGGACGATTTTCGATTGTTTTTATCAAGTACACAGACATTTAACAGTACTTAAAAACTTATAAAAACCGTCAGAGACCGAACAACGCACTTCGTCTTTCTCCATATTTCAACGTTATCTTTATCGCAACAATATATTGTTAACACCCGAAGTCCTTAATATCTTAATTTCCCCCTATATTTTAAACAGCTCATTTTAATTATTCTTTAAATGGTCTGGTATCTATTCCCCCGGAGGAGGACTATTGTAGGTGTCAATAGAAATATTTATGATTTTTTTTTATACGTTTTTATATTTTGAATTGAAACACGTTTTGACATTTTTAAAACATTGTCCACTATTTTGGCTAATAAAAAATATGTTTATATTATACATAATATATATATATATATATATATAACAATATTTTTACCAAATCACATAAATAAACGAAAATAAATAATAATCACTCAATCGTGGGAACATTGATGTAATAACTGTATCATAGCCGTTATACTGCTTCCGACTGTACTCGCCATCAAAAATACTGACATCTAGACATTCCCTGAATCCCTTTATATCCAAATTGATATGAACATATAATATTAATGTGACATACGCGTTATACTGCGTCCAGCCTGTCGAAGGCGGACTGCCCACCCGCCGACTGTATCCGCTGCAGTCTCCTGTATCCTGGCTCTAGTTATAATAAACCGACGAACATCTGTGTATATACCACTGTTACAACAAATAAGAACCAATAAAACTACGGAAATGTGTATTATGTAATTAAAAATATTTGTAGGTTACATTTTTTTTTTTTCGACAACATTATAATATCTACGAGAGTAATTGTTGTTTTACTTTGGCTTTGTTATTTATTTATTTTTTTGACAAGACGGCGATATAATGGACGAAAATATAATAATTATTATCAAAATGTGTGAAATAATGGAGAGTTTAATACTATTTTGTTGTTATACTTACCAACAATTACTTATGTTGTTTAATTTTCAGGGTATGCACTATTAGGTGGAGCAGCTGTCCACTATACACACGCACTTTTTCTTTTCGTTTATATTATAATATATAATACTACACATTCAAGATTTCGTTTATATGAAAACACTTTTTATTTAATTTAAAATTTTACTAGTTTAAGTTTTCAGCTAACATATTTTAGATTGTATGTGTAACGAGGAAGAAGCTATATGAGTTTTACAAAGACGTGTTTTTCTCGGAAAATACTTTTATGGTTGGTGTAGTAAAATGCTCAGATTTTTCGTGTCATACCTTAAGACAGCGATTCCTAAATTGTGTTCCGCGAAAACTAAGGGTTCCGTGGAATAATCTCAGGAGTTCTACTCAGGTGTTTGTGAATTGAGAAAATTATTTTTTAATAAACTTGGCAAAAATAAAAACAGAAAACGTAGGAAAAAACATTATTGAACAACATTTGGGAAACTTGGAAAAACCATTGTCTCAGTACTTTCCCGATAATTATAACGACATTGATTGGATACAATATCCTTTCGTGAACAAAAAAATACCTGCCATGTGTTATCCGTGTTCGAAAATGAAAACCTTATTGAAATCAAGAATATGTCATCCTCAAAACATACATCTGAATCCGGATCTTTAAACGAGTTTTGGATTCGACGAATACCCATCTCTAACTGAAAAAGCTATTCTAACTCTACTGCCGTTTGTAACAACCTACTGTTGTTAGGCTGCTTTTTTCTCCTACGGTTATACTAAAATCAAGTACAAAAATAAATTGGATGCTGCTCCAGACGTATGAATTAAACTTTCAGATACTATAAGACCCAATTTTAAAATTTTTTAAATCAAACCATGAAACAATTCCATTCATCGCATTAAAAATATTACAAGTGAACATATATTATAAAATCGAATTAATTATATTTTATTAAAAATACATTTTTTTAATTATTAAATAATAAATATTTGTTATTTTAATAAGTGAAATGTTAGTTGAAAATTAATTTTTTTTGACCTACAATTGTAATAAACAATAATCATGAATATCTTTTAAACATTTTTTGGAGTATTGATTTTTCAATAAATAATTGAAAAATTAGGGTTCAGAATTAGAGTTGGGGTTCCACAAAACGTAAACTTTTTCCTGAGGGTGCCATGGACGTAAAAACTTTGGGAACAACTGCCTTAAAAGACGCGCATTTTTCGCCTAGTGGTTTTTCCGAAACATTTAAAAATGTTTTAAACAGCTCATCTCTAGGTTTTTGTTTTCTGAGCGGAGCGATATATTATAGGAATTTATTGGTTTTACTATGTGTGCCTATTTCTTTCCATCTTTTAATTGTAATTATTTTCAGTTCTAATATGTATAAATTTATGTTTATATAAACATATGTTTGTTTGGATCCAAATTTATGCAAATAGTATAAGAAAGATTATAACACCAGCGGGAAAAAAGTTTTTCCGATACATAGTTTAGGTTTCGAATTCCGAATTTGTAGTTACGAATGATTACAAATCGGTTACTAAAGTATGGAACCAATCTACAAGAAAATAGTTTAAGTTGTGATGTCAGTGTAACGTACTTTGATTAATTCTGTTTTTTTTTTTCGAAACTCGGGTAGATTACTTTTTAAAGATATTAGAATACTTTACAACAACAGTTTTTTAGAAATATATGCTTTAAAAAAAACAAAAAAAAATGTTAGGTGAGTACAGATGACTTAATAAAATTATATTTATTACATTATTACACGATAATACGTATACATGATTATATGCATCTTATTTTAACTGTTGAGAATTTCAAAAATTACGCATATTTTAAATAAGTGATGAACAAATCAAAGCATTTTTGATTTTTACCAACCGATAAAGTGTTTTCTAAGAAAAATAAAGTAATGCATAAAACACTCTAAACCGAGATCTGAGAAAAAGATTTTTTTTAAAAATAAAATACTTTTCAAACTATTCGAAATACTATATAATCGTGTTCTCGAATTTATGCGCTTTCACATTTTAATACTATCAATTTATATTATAAATGCAATGGTATCGTAATAGTTCTTATATTGTTTCGATTTCGAACAACGTGAGAATAATATTACTAAATATATAAACATATGATACGTTTATAATGTTAGTTTTTTTTTTTTTGGCTAAAACAACTTTTTTTTTTTTTAACTGAATTAAAGATTATTAGGTTATATATGTCGAGGATATTAAATATATACATAATATAATGTAATATATTTACGCGGTGGCGCTGTCGTCGTATTCGGACCGAGCAGTGTATAATATGTGCCCGGGGACGCGGCGCGTTCGGTAATATGCAAAACGGATTCCGAGTCAAAGAACTCGCTAAATGCACCCGCTGACCTTGATAAAAAAGTGATTTAAAAAAAAAAAAAAAAAAAAACTGTTCCGGTAAGTAGCCCGAATTAAAATGTGCATACTGTACATAATATATAGTGATGCTTATAACTAATGTTTAAAATGGTTATGAGATATTATGTGCTCGTATATATATAATTCTATAGCTGAATTATAGATGTCGTTCGTATGTACTACAGTGTTTTCTAAACACTGTAGTGCATAGGGGGCAAGGGGGGGGGCGTGAATAAATTGTTGGAAAGGCGCATGCAGTCATCGCGAAGCAAAATGTATATATATTAAATTATTTGTATTTTATACAATGTATAGGGAAAAAATAAAAAGTAATAATGACCGGTTTTTGGGTATCAATATATAAAGATTACGAGCAAGGCCGTGTTTAGGTAGTGGTGACAGGAGGCAGTTTGTCCGGGCGACTTTAATTTTCGTTAAGATCTGTTTGCTTTTTTTTTTTGCTCATCATTTTGTTGACGAGGGGAAGGGTGTAATATTTTTTTCAAAATCTACAAGAGGGGCGTAGAATAAAAGAAGTTGGGAACCATTGCAGATACAACCATATCGTTGTTGAAATGTAAGTATATAGAGGTTGCAATATGAGTGTACACAACCAGTTGTGTTTTGATAACGCAAGGGGAGAAAACTCCTTTAAAAAACGGAGATGCACGAACAAAATTTAAAAAAAAAAAACCGTATAAGCACTCAAATCGTCCTCTAAAATATGTATTTTATCCCTTAAATTGGCAAACACGGAAAAAGAGACCTAAAAATTATAGAGTATGATATTTCTGACTAATTTGAGGCCGCTTAATCCAAAAATGTTGGCAAAAAAAAAAGAAAAAGAAAGAATATGATTTATAGTTATTGAACTATAAGTATTGTATCTTGAGGGATACATTGCACAGTTCATACGTTTTTATATTGTTGTATCTGACGAGATATATTTCCAAGTGTAATAACACAATTTAAAATTATTGTTTTTAATGTACTAAAAATAATCGAGTCAGTCTTGACATTAATTACATCGGTACTGTTTTAGCCTTTCCGAAAAGCCATCATATCTCCGTCTGTGAGTACTGTGTGCCTATTTTAATACACCCGCTGCTCCGTAGTTTGACGTTAACAGATACCATATTATATAAACCCGATATATATTCGATTATAATAATAATATTATCTATCCTAATACAATCTATACGAAGGTGCAAACAACATAGTAATTCCTTGTAGCTCTTATGTTGCTATAACGCACCGTATACATGAAATCGGATAGAGTTTAATATAAATACGAAAAAAAATAATACTTTTATTATAATATTATTGTTATTAAAAACCGTTACGCTTATTTTTAACCGCGGTATTTGTACCTATATAATATGTATATTAGAGGTTTTTTTTTTTCATCTCCGCTCTCTCTTTTTAATGTCAAAACATTTTTCGATTAGCCCTCGTGCAGTGTGTGTAGATAAAGTATACATAGACATATATACCGTATATACCTGTATACATACTCTGTTGTGTGTACTGCAGCATTATTATATTATTATGCTTTCAAAAAAAAAAAAAAAAAAAAAAAACCTATAAAATAATAGAATACGTCACATATAAGCCACATCATACACGCGACACACACACTGCACATTCTGCAGCAGTAGTAAATCAAAATGTGTTTTAGGGAACAGCAATTTTAATGCTAGTATATGGAGAGAAGAGAAAAAAAAAAAAAGAAAAAAAAAGGGAAAATGTAACCGCTTTGTTCAATTGCCCCCGTGTATGACGCGTACAGTATAACAATATTATAGGTGGGTACCGCAGGGTATACTGCAACAGTATTATCATATATAGGCGCATTTTTTTCGCCCCCTTTTTTTTTTTTTTTTCGATTTCGTATTATATTTTTATAATAATATGTTTCTTCGCATGCAGTTCAGATGCTTATATTATTATATATGTATATATATATATATATACATATTATATTATACGAGTTTACGGGTATACTATAGAATATAGTATTATACGCATTGTATAACATTATATTATTTTAGGTACATATAAATACGATTCAAAAACGATTCGCATAATATATCACATATCCCCCGTGTGTACATAATGTAATAATAATATTACGAGTAGTAACGTATAGACGAAATTTTTACTTTGATTTATTACTATTATTACAGGTATAATAATCGAATATAGATTATTGTGTAATTGTATATGTATAAACATATATCGGTGCCGTAGCCAGGATTTTTTTAAGAGGGGTGTTTTTGTTTCGCGTTCAGACGTAACTTTGTAACCTTATTGCGAGTTGAACGCTACACATAGCACACACGCTTAGTAATAATTATCGATGCGTTCACAACACATCTGAAGTAGAAATCTGATGCATAACTGCATATCGTTAAAATTATAATTTTCGGCCTAAATATTGTCAAAGAAGGGCGTTTAAACACCAAACCACGGTCCTCCTCCCCTTCGCTATACCACTGATATATAATTATATATTATGTGTTCGAGGGCTAATCAAAGAGTATCGAGACTAATAATATTACTCGGAAACCGGGAGCGTTGAAGAACAAAATGATCGATAACCCTGGCTTCTATGACTGTATATATTCTTCTGAGCACATCATCTATATTCTTGTAGAATTTCCATAGACTCATTCGTTTTGATTCAACGAGATATTTTCCTAAAATATGTTTTTCGTATGAACCGCGATTTTGTAATGAATCCAAAGAACGCTCATATGCAGTTTTTCGATTTAAATTTTTTTGGCATCAACCGCGAAATGGTCTGTCTCTCTGAAACTATAAAAAAAAAAAAAAATGCAGAAAAATTCTCGCCAAACTCGAAAAACATATTTTACAAAAATATCAGTGAAACCAAACCGTAAAAGTTTATAAAGAATCGTTAAAAACAAATCTGCTCAGAAAAAGTCATAGAAGCAATAGTGATACTAATCCCACTGCTCTTCAATGCTCATGGTTTTCGAGTAATACTCAGTGGCGTACCGATAGGGTGACGTAACGGGCAATGAGCCACGAGCCCATGACATTGAAGGGCCCTAAATCAAGGCCCAAGGCATTATTTTTCAGTGGATGGACATTTGAATAAGAAACAGGCGATGCCTATTGTTTTGTTTATTATAAGTAACATGAGTGGACGGACAGATGTATGAAAACAGATCTTTTTCTTCTTTTTTTGCACCAAACTGTGTAAATTGGTCCCCGACTTGGATTGTGCGCTTGGTCAGGGCCGGCGCTAGCAATTGTCAATTGTTGATGAGTGCCGGGGGGTGTACTGTACACATAAAATTATTTTTTTTTTTTTTTGCTAATTGACTATTCTGTTTTGGTGTTTATGTTAAAAATTCAGCATAGCATTTTTTTCTTTTTTTTTTTTTAAGCGGCAGTTTTGTTTTAGGCGCTGCCATAGCGCTCTCTATGCGGTGAGATATTTGGCCACGGCATTAGGAGTTTTAGTTACGCCACTGGTAATCTTGTTACCAGTCTCGATACTTATTGATTAGCCCTTTCGTGTGTACGAATAATTCGTCTTGGGAAAAATAGCGAGAACCGCGTAGGGACCGTAATAATATCGTACAACATGATACGATATAATTAATCTGTAAAGATTATTTCGATTCCGGTCCGCCGCAGTTCGCGATATTATTCGTTTTTGGAAACGCTCGTCCCGTCGCACGTGTACCCGGCAACCGCGTGCGTAATAGTATATCATAACGATATTCAATGTGTAAGGCGGTATACTGTTTGATTATACGGTTAGACTATAGCGCGTTAAATATTGGCATACACAATAAACAATATGCTAGTACAGGGCATTTGTACAGGGCAACAAAACGATAGAGTAAAAACAAAAATTATTAAAACTGTTAATATACCCGTGAATGATTATACCATATATACAAATACGTGCATTTTATACGAACCGGATTAAATACGCGGCTTGAAAAACAAATGAAACGTTAAATCAGATTAAATATTAAACACAATAACAATAATATTATTGTATTACAACACGCGTATGTGGTATAGCGTCATAATATTGCGATGGATAAGCAATGTTTCGTACAGAATATTATGCATGTACACACGGCCGTATATAATTATAATAATATTATGTGCTTACGATATCGTAATGTTTTTATAATATAATAATATGATAGGTTTACGTACCTATTGATAATAGTTTCGTATTTTACGCGGCCCGGCGTGAATTCATAACGGATTTACCGAACAGATTATCACCGCCGTAATAATGACGTCACGGGTAAACTTTTAATTGTGACGACTTTATTCGCAATTGTACACACGGTTAATTGAATTCACGTACCCATAGATGGGCTATGCTTCGATATAGACTTATAACGTTCGTGAAAACATAACTTGTACCCACGCGTACAGTTTTCGTTCGTGCCGATTTCGTGCCGTCGGTATTAATATGTATTATTTATTTAATAATTTACGCCCACGGTGGGACAAGAGTACAATATAATAGTACACGTAACATTTGCATAAAAATTGATTAATTAAATACTAAACCACTAAATACTGAGCTACGTCAAGGTTACGTAGTTTTAATTTAGAGAAACTAATCGGTAAAGAAAACGAAATTTTATTCGTCTGGTTTGTAATGAATTCGTGTTGTACTGGCGCTCGACTACAGAAGCAGGATAACCGGCCGAATTAATTTTACGCGCTATCGTGCGAAGGAAACGCCGTTGCACTTTTTCGATTTCGGTCGTAAGGCCTAGTCGCATAGGGTTCCAGACAACTGAACGAAATTCAACACCAGACCGTACTGAGGCATAGTACAAAGTTCGTAAGCGGTGTATGTTATTAAACCCATCACAGTTTCTATTCAAAAGTCCTAAATGTCTGTAAGGCTTAGCACAAACAGTGTCAATATGCTCATTGAAAGAAAGATCAGACGATAATAAGACGCGCAAGTCTCTAATTGTTCGCATTCTTTCTAATTTCGCAGTATTTATGACGTATTTTACTATCGGAGGGTTCCGATTTCGATAAAAGGCAATTTGCCTACATTTGTCGATATTAACGTATAAACAGTTTAGAGTACCCCATTCGATAAAACGATTAAAATCGTTTTGTAAATACGATTGGTCCTCGCTGTTCTCGACGACCATGAATATTTTCAGGTCGTCAGCGAATAACAAGTATTTACAGTGTTGGAAAACAGTACTTAAATCATTTATGAACGAATTAATTATAATCTTAATTATAACGAATTATTGGTCTATAATTATTATAAAATTAAACTTAAAGGTAGTAATAAGAAAACTGACCGTGTTTGTAGGTACACGTATAGGTTTCTTGTGACGTTTTAATTTTCAAGCGATAGAGACGATAATGATGATTTGTAATATTCTATATAAACTCGCGTATCTCGCGGTTAAATACATTATAGGTACATATTTTAGCGTTTTATAAGGAACATTTAAATAAATTATATTTAAAAAAAAAATGATAATATATATCTGTGGCTGGGCGCGAAAAGAGCCAATAAGTCGTTTTTTTTTTTTTTTTTTTTGAAAAAATTCAGTTAGAAACATTTACGTTTAATAAAATACACAGGGCCATTATGGGAATATACAATTTTTATTAAGCCCGTTTCCCGACAATCACAGTAGTGAAAATGTGACATTGGCCATTTTCGCACCAAGCCACAAATATATAATGCAACTCGTGAACGTTTCAGCTCGACGGATCATTATAAGGTATTTGGTTTATGTCGATTAGATCGACATTATATTTATAATAAAAAAAAAAAAAAAACGTGATATTGTTTAAAATTTTATCCGTGTCACGAAACGTTCCGTGTATACAAAAGTATACATACACTTTTTAAATAATTATTATATAATTCTAATTTATAGTTTTAATTTATCGAAAATGTGTACAGCGAATAGTGTTTTTATTTTTTTTCAGAAATATGCCAATTCATAGATCTGCAAGTTTAGTTGTGCACCTATATAGTTATACATTTTCTCTCTATCATTATATTTTTCCCATTTTGTAATCGATCAATACACGCGTTATGTATACACATAATATAAAACTGAGATTGTTTGTCTATGAAATATACAAATATTTGGTTTTATTATATTTTAGTACCACTCGAACGCGCGATGTTGTGCAATATAAACGTTCACTCCTCAGACCTGTGTGTGTTTATGTACGCGTATAAAAGCGCTTAATTAATAGACATAATAATAGGTACTTTACTATGTTATGTATTTTTTACCGGCGAATCAAAATTAATTAGAACATCGTGTATACTATGTATATTATAGCCCGTAGGTCATTATAACACTCCTCCTTTCAATATGTCTCTGAAAACTCGACAAAATTTCGAGCTTTTGAAAAAGTCTATATTGTGTACGGCGTAGAGAAAATAGTGTAAAAGAGTGAAAAATATAAAAGTTACTTGAGATTTTTCTTTTTTTGCGGCTGCATTGCTGGTTAAGCGTACAAATAAATTATTGGTTTCGTATATTCGCATGTTTTATTTACTATTGTCAGTTTTTTGGGAAAACGCGTTAAAATACAATTATCCTCTTCGTGTGTATATATATATAGGTACACATCATCAAAACTTTATTTTATATTTATTGTTTCGTCAATAATAATATCGCGATTTTCTGTAATACAGCACGACAATATCAAACATTATACAGTACGTATATTGCAGTGCCGTATACAGCTAATTTCTATACAGTCGTNCGGCTGCATTGCTGGTCAAGCGTACAAATAAATTATTGGTTTCGTATATTCGCATGTTTTATTTAGTGTTGTCAGTTTTTTGGGAAAACGCGTTAAAATACAATCATCCTCTTCGTGTATATATATATATAGGTAGACACCATCAAAACTTTATTTTATATTTATTGTTTCGTCAATAATAATATCGCGATTTTCTGTAATACAGCACGACAATATCAAACATTATACAGTACGTATATTGCAGTGCCGTATACAGCTAATTTCTATACAGGATAATGTTTTCGTCATGGATCAGAAATTTTTTGATAGGATTGTTCCGAGAAGATTTTAAGTGAACTGTGAACTGGTTATGTTAACACACTGTTTTAAATTCTGTAACCCTACTCCTTGTACCTGGAATCGGTGTTCGTTTTGGATTTTGAAATAGCGACCCCCTTTCAATCGCAGATTCAAACGGAGACGATTTTACTAGACATTTGAATGCGCATACACCGCGCTATAATATCGGATTTACCGCCATTTATGAGTCATTAAAGTTTAAAGTTTTTTGACCGGTGGAGTACACGCACAGAAGAGTTATCGATTTGTCGTTTAAAAACAGATATGCGATTCATACAGTGACCCTTCATCTCTACAACACTCCCGGGCAAAAACTTTAAACTGTTACAACTATAACGGCATAATAAACGGTAGGCATAATACACTGCCGGTATAATACACGATTACAATATTGGATTTTATACCGGATTCACGAGTTATAACAGTAGGTGTTTACAGGATAACGCGCGCGGTCGCGATAAAAAAAAAACAAAAAAACAAAACAAAAACAAAAATCATTCTGCGTAATATTATTTAGATTATATTTTTCTTTATCCTATACACACTCGTACATTGTTAACGTGCCGTACAACGAAAACGATTTTCGTTTACAATATTATTATTACTGCGTGCGGCAACGGCGCGTGTAATACCGTTAAAACGCGCACGCGCAATGGACATTTGATTTATCTAACGACATAATACATGGGCGGCATGTGCGCACCACGGCCGGTACCGGTACAACGGGCAATGTTCCCTTTAGTCCCCCCGACACTCCTACGGCGTCCTCGGCGGGTCTCGCCGTGCCCGTACCCGACCGTTTATCTATAATTTTATTGTCAACGCGATATTTTATTTATTTAGCCGCGCTGACGCGTACACCGCCGGCGCCGGCACCAAAGCGCGACCCCACACACGCACGCGCGTATGTTATTCACAATACTACGGTTATTTTTGTATAAATTACAATTCGGAAAAATCACGATCCCCGGCGTTCGCAACGTGTTGTGCCCGTGCGCGTACGCGTCCGCGGAGCGCGCGGAGGCGGACCGGCCAGAGGAGACGTTTAGCGGGTGTGCGATACGAGATCGTTATTATTATTATTATTATTATTGTTATTATGATCGTTATTTTTTTTATTTTTTTTTTTCGCTGCTCGTATTCCGGCCCCAGACGACCTTGTACGCGGTCTTGTTCCGAAGGTGATGTACGATACGGGAATGGATACGCTGAAATACGCGTTTTGCAACGAATCTCGAACCGTGTTCGATTTTATTTCGTTGCGCGCGTCGCAAACCTTTTTTTTTTTTTGTTCTTTTGCAAATGAAACGGAAATTATTCCGCTACGTATAACACGGCGGTGTTGCCTTACGAATATACGGATAATTAAACGGATTGTTTCGATTAAAAGCAGTGTGCGTACACCGAAAGTAGAACCTAACCTAACCCAATCTAAACACCCGCGAAACAACTCGAGCGAATAATAATAACGAAAACTAAAATCTACTCTTATAGTGCGTTCTGTATACACCGGCGGTTCCAAAGTACGCACCGTGGCGCCCTGGAGTACACGTCGGTGTCTGTATACGGGCGCCGCGACACCGGTTTAGAACGCTTACTGGTCTAATGATAAATTTAAAATTCGAAAGACAGCGAAACGGTGTAAACATGCCCCGAGTTCGTCGCGCTGTACCTCGGAATACGTGAACGTCCGTTGTGGTAGCAATACGACATTATTTGAAAAAAAAAAAAATAAAAAATAAAAATACGTCGAAATTCCCAATATTTTTTTCTGTAAAATTTCTGAAAAAAAAAAAAAGCGAGCTGACGAGCGATATAACCGTTGATGCATTTTCACCCCGTCGGTTGGATAACCTTGGCTGTGCAATGGCGCTCCGGTCGGAATAGGTTTTCGGCCGCGGCGGACCGCGAGGGCGCCCCGAGTTATCGCGAACCGAACGGGATTGTTGCGCACCGGCGTACGCCGTACCGCACACCACAACACGGATAGGTATGCGCGGTCGTAGATAACGGCGCGGTTCGCGCGTTCGCGATACGAACGTTGGTAAACGGGTATGCAGATTACGCGTGTATATAAACACACGGTCGGAGGCGGGCGGCCGGCCGGCGCAACCGCCGGTTGGCCCGTTTTCCGCGTTCGGCGCTTATGGTCCCCCCCCCACCCCCCAACCCCCCGGTTGGATACGGCGATTTTGTCGGTTTTGAAAATCGAGTTGTCGGTTTTAAATCGTAATTGACGCGGCGCCGCGGTCTCGCGGGATTATTTCGTTTTAACGACATCGGACGTTCGTCGTCTTAACGGAGTGCGAGCGCTGTATCATTCCAAAAATAAACGATACACCGGCTACTTGTTGCCCACAACCAGTTGGCAATCGTGCCGCGACACAAACATTATGGGTTCTATTTTTAATCCGCGTCAGCAGCCCTGTCATCGGCAAATCGGCGTACATAGCCGGAGAAAATTATACCATTATGCAGTCCCGCGAATAATACTGTTCAAATCGTATTTGATTACAGATACGAGTACAACCATTCGGGAAGCGTTTGAAACGCGTTTGAAACAATTTTAAGAACGAATATAAATGTTCAGAACGTATTTAAATACATTTAAAATACTATTTCGAAATGTCCGATATAACATTCAGTATTCAACCATTCAAACACCCACATATTTTTAGAACTTTGTACCATATGCATCCTTCATTTAATACTGACGAATGAAAATAAATAAATTGCGCCGCATATTAATTCCGAGATGATTTTTTATACTTTGAATGAACTAAAACAAATTGTACATTTATGATTTACAAAATTTTGTATTGCACTCGGGAAACACGGTTTGTTCAAATGTTTAGTATGAAAAATAGTTGATTGTTACTACTGGGTAAACCTCTTTAACCTCTAAATTCACTGTTACTTATATTTTCTGTCTTTGATCAAATCCACTTATTAGGCAAAACTGTATAGATTGTAGATCCGTTTAAAAACAACAATAATAAAACAAATACATACGAAAATGTTTGTTGTAATGCCTCCCGCGGTAGTTTAATTCCTGTCTCATTCGTCACTAAACTGTCAACAACCGGCGTCTGTCTGATTTCGTTCTCCGCGGTTTATAATTTTTAAATTTTGTTCGTTTACGCTCCTACAACGTTTAAATAAAATATATTTATAAGTGAGAAAATGTTAAAACGACTGTTGTAGGAAAAAATATTACTATATTGAATGAATAACGTTGACTATGTACACGAGTGGGATAATATGAGTACATTTAATGATAATCAGTGGTCGGTTAACTTAAAAACGTGTAATCAATTGCATTTTCGGGGTCGTGACAAATATTATGTTTTTTTAATAATGTATGTTTAACGGTTCGCAGCTTGGATGTACACAGATATAGGAANACACATAATATAATCGGTTAAAAAATAAAATGAAACGACTATAACATTATAACGGGACGCACAGCCGGTATAATACTGTATGCGCTATACGCAGATCGTCGGCTAGTGGAAAACACATTAACAACGTATTAGGGGAAATGCCGGTGCGAGTTTGGGGTCTTAAACAATCGTTCTCCTCCTCTAGAAAAAAAAAAAGAAAGCGTATTCCGTAATTTTTAAATTTATTAAAGACGCAAGTATCATTATGACAAATACAATTATAATGATATTTCTATTACATACAATTACGCACGTATGAGTACGTCGAATGGTTTCGGTTATTGGACGTACTCGCACTACTTCTCCGCCCGACGCCCCCGAAAAAAAATCACACACACACACACGCGCGCGCGCGACCGCAGTGGCGTGCCCGCGGGAATTTTCATTGGGACGGGACGCAGCGCAAATGAGAACGTACCCCATCGACTCGACTACGGGGAATCGGTAATTTAAAAGCCGGATCCTAAAAACGAAGCGCGCAGACGTCCTAATCCGATATGCCGAGCGCTATTTCCCCGTGTTACCGCCGAGACGCGTGCGTTTCGGTTTTAGACGATTTAGCTCGTGTTTGTTTCGCCGTGCCGTTTGCGAGCCAATGCGATACAACCCCTCGTCCCGCGGCCCCGCCTCCCCCGCGCGCCCGCCGGCATATCGTTACGGACAACAAAAATTATCGCGTTACACACCTGTCCGCGTGCGGTCGTACCGTTCATGACGGTACACAAGTCGTTTCGAACGATGCGCCGGGCAGCACGCGGCGCAACCCGCCGTAAGTCGATTCGTCCGATTCCGCGGAAACCGGCAGCCGTTCGGCCGCGCGCCCGAATTGACCGGTTCGCGGAACTCGGCCGCGCGGTCGCGTATTTCAACGAATCCGACGAACCCGGCAATGCCGGACGGCATTCGCGAGCTGGCGACACTGCAGCGTACGTAGAAACGACGCGCCGCGGCCGAGAGCCCGCGGATACCGACGCGTACCCGTTAAGCCGCGTCCACACTACGCGATCGACCGTACGGTGTACGTGTCGCCCGGCATTGTCGAAACGCGTCGAGTCGAGCCGAACGCAACGCGCAATCGAGTCGGTACGGATCAAAGCGGATCGAATCGACGGCAGTAGTGTAGACGCGTCGACGAGTATGTTTGTTTTTTTTTTTTTTTTTATATTAAGTACAACAATAGCGACTTTAAATTTTTTTTACACAGCCGCGTTATGTTTCGTCGCCCTTATTTTCGGGTGTGAAACACTGTGCGCGATTTTGATTTACAAAACAGCAATCTGTGTGCACAATACCGCAAAAACATGAAGTTTTTGGTCCGAGTATAAAGTTGGCCGTTGACATCTTTACAATGTCCTTCGACCCGCTGACGCGATATTCCGTTTTTATTTTTTTTTTCGTTTTATGGGCAGGGGGACATTAGCCGGGCACCGTTCAAACGCCGTCGCGTACACGCCGCCACACGGACGGTTTATATTGTATAATAATACTATCTCGTCTCCGTATACCGACAAAACGACGAGCTTAAAAGCGGAATATCTTGTCGGCGGATTGGCGGAAATTAAACAAGACGTCAACGTCAAAATGGAAAAAAAAAAAAAAAAAAAACGAATAGAGTTATTTTTGTAATTTAAACTGCTGGCTGATAATCAAAAATGACATAGTTATGTGTAGGATTGTCGTAATGAGCGGTTTCACCGACGAAAATTACCGTTAACATGTCAGAGCCGCTTGTTTTTGAAATATTATCTATAAAAAAAAATAAAAAAAATGAATTCCGAAGAAATAGTCAACGGCTTTGTCCGGGACAATGCGAACGTATCTATTACGTTAATCAGCCTCTAAAGGTTATTATAAACAACATACAATATTGTATACAGTCGCGTGCTGTTTATCACACGTATTTTATTTGTTTATTTAGGCATTTATTTTATTTAAATATATAATGACACGCAGCGTAAGTCCCGCAGTTCACAATAAGTTGTAAAAACATTAAAATCATTAAACACGTTTACGCACAGTCGTAAATACAGTGCGGTGTGATAATTTTTTTTTTTTCGACTATATTTCGAAACAAAAAATCTGTAAATCAGTATGATTACAATGAGCTCGAATGCGGAGACTTCATATCGGGATCAGTGTTTAATTTTGATTAGGTTTTCTCGGGGGGGGGGTTTCTATTAAGAGATTTGGGCGGTTTGTTATGGTCGCGAGAGCGGAACCGTTTTCGTGTACACCGTGTGCACACGTCAACTAAAAGTACGCTTTCGCGATTTCTTCCGCCGCGCGTGTTTTTACGTCAGCGTGAAGGGTGAGATTTGATGCGAGGGGGCGATCGGGGCGCGTTTTTCGTGATCACGTGCGAAGAGTTCGTCTGATTGAAATGTCTGGGATTCCGGTAAACGCATTTGGTTTTTCGGCGGCTCCCCCGTACCCGGATGCCCCGCGCGCGGCCGAATGGACGTCAACAGAGTGCCCGCGGACGAGTACGCGTGACGAGCTCAGCGCGGTGTTGAACGAGAACAATTGGACGCGGTACCGGCGCAACGGGACGCAACCGAAATATCAATCCGCAACGGTAGAAACGTTTTCTGAAGCGGCGCGCGGGACGAACACACAAAAGAAAACAAACCAAACACGCCGTTGTTGTTTCGCGGGCGTTACCGCGGTACGGGATCCGTTTGGACGGGGTCGGCGAGACGGTTGTCGCCGGTACAATGCCGAACAACGTCGTTGTCCGGCGGCGCGGCGATTGAGAAACGCCGGCGGCGCGGCGATTGAGAAACGCCGGCGGCGCGCAGTGTTACCGGCTTTTGAACGGGCCCGCAAAGCCGAACCGAACGCCGCAGCGCGGCCATTACCGAGGACGACACCGGCACGTTCACGCGCGCGGCCGCAACACATTTCACGGGACCCCGGAGAGACGAGAACGTGAAACGCCGTCGTTTCGGCTGGCGGCCGGTCGTCGAAATGCGAGCGCGCCGGCAGGTTCTCGAACGGTGCCGTTCGAATAGCCACGCGGCGCCGACCTAACCGACGAGTGGAAAATCCGCGCGTGTTTTTTTTGTTCAATGCGCACGTATAGCCGCGTACCATACGTTACGGCCGATGTTCAACATTGGACGCGCAATGTCGACTTTTCGTCCGACAAACCGATTTTGCGCCGTTGGTTTTCGTACGCGTGCGGAAGCGTGCGAATCGCGGCCTATTGTCTAACCGACAACGAGACAAGAATAATAACATTTCTGTTAGTTTCCCCTGCACCCCGACATCAAAAACGGTTCGGTAGGATGTGCGGGCACGTGTAACATTACGGATTAAAAACCCTTGGGTACGGGCTCGCTTAAATATTACAACGGCGAAAAATAAAAATAAATACAAACCACAAACCGACTAAAGCGTACGAAAACGCGGGCCAACCCCCCCTCCACCCCCGCCTCTAATAGCGAAACACCGACGGCGCGGAATCGGTTCTGCAGAACGAAAAGAGGACGTTGTCCAATTTGTCAACACTGACGCCGCGCCATCGTGTTCTACACGAATGCCTATACCCACTATACCCGCGGCCGTACCCACACGCGCGTTTCATGTTTTCGGTAAAACTTGTACAGTTTCTTCGTTAAACTTACTCTTTCCTCCCATCCCCACCCCGGGCGGTTTTACGAAACCCGAAACGGTTTGTGTTGTTTGTTCGACAACTATTCGAAAAATGCCCGTTCTTTATTTCAAACAACACCGGCGCGTCTATCGGTGCGTAATTACAGGCGTTTAAAAAAAACAAAAAAAATAAATAAATAAACAACGTGTAACGCAAAATAACGCGTTCGCGGGGTTTGTGTTTGTGATTGTGTTTTTTTTTTTGTCTTATCGTTTTTAACACGACGGATAATAACAAAATATTATTGTATGATAAAAATACATTTCGTACGATCGCTGGCCGGGGCACCGGGGAGGGGGGGGAAATCGATTCGGCCGTGTATATATATGTGTGTGTGTGTGTGTGTACGAGAAACTCTCGGGCGCGCGTTAATTTTTTCCGATTCCCTCCCTCCCTACCGCTATTGTACGTATATACGTAACGCCGCCGCAATGTATTGTATTTGACCCATTTATTCTTTTTTTTCCCGTCGGTCCTCGCGCGACGCCGGCGCGAGGGGGTGGAATTTTCGGAGCGTGTCCGCGCTCCGGCGGGGCGAGAGGGTGAGGGGGAGCGGGAGTCGGGGTTTTGCGGGCGAACGATATCCATTCGCGCGAAAGTCGCACGTGATAGTACACCGCGAACGTGAAAACATACGACGGCGTCGCGACGCGTATAGAGAGATAAAGAGAAAAAACAAAAAAAAAAAAAAAAAAACACGAAACGTACAAACGCCCAGAACGAAATGTCATTGTATTCGCCTGTACGAGTGTTTTGCCTACGCGCGTGTGCGGTGCGCGCGGCGCGCTCGTGTACGCGCACGCTCACCGTTCGGGCGCGCGCGGTGCGGAACGGTGACGACGGGAATCGTCGCCGTCGCCGTCGCGCGCGGTCGTTTTCGTTGTCGTGGAGCGACACGCGCGCGGGTCGCCGTCGGCCGCGCGAGGGGGGCAGTGGATGGGGGGCGGAGCCGCGGCGCGACGACGGCCGGACGGGACGCGGGTCCGTCGGATGGGCGTCGCCGGAACGTCGGCCCGCGACCAATGGCGCGCTGTCGGCGCGGTGGGGGAAATTCGGCGAGCGCGTCGGCGACGAACGCGGCGGCGGCGGCAGCAGCGCAGCAGCAGCAGCAGCAGCCAGACACCGCCGCAGTCGGCCGCGCCCGCAACAGTCGCGTTCCAACCGTACCGCCGTCCGGTCGTAGCCCGCCGTCCGGCACACCGCGCACAAACAGTTTACAAAAATATTGTTATTAATAATCCGCCGCCCGTCGCGTTATATTGCACACAGTACACCGTGTACACCGTTATAATATACCCGCCGGCGTATTCCCGTGCAGTGTGCGCCGTACAATACGAATACGTACATAACCCGCGTTGCCGGACGCCACCGCCGTACATTGTACCTGCAGCCCCGGCCTGTGTCTCGGTTTTTCGCGCGTATGTCGGCGGTCCGTTTTTCGATTCGGAAATCGTCTTGCCGTCGTCCCGCACCGCTCGTCGACCGCCACGACGATTGTACCGTTTCCGTGCGCGCGCGAGTGCCGCGAACCGCCGCCGCCGCAGTGTGATTGTCGCGATACTATTACGATTCTGAGACATTTCGAACCGCTACACCGTCGTTATTATTATCGTCGTGTTATTGTCGTATTCGCTTTTTGAAAAACCGCGCGCGTGTGGCCGTAGGACATTTCGCGTTGTGCATCGCGTAGGTCGTGTGTACAGCCGCGACGACCGGCGCGCATCGCCGTCATGATTATGGAATCCTCGAACGCCGCCGCGGAATCGGCCGCGTCCGGCAGCGACCGCAGCAGTAACGTGTCCACCAGCCCGCCGCCGCCGCAAATGCAACAGCAACCGCAACTATTGCAGCAACCGTCCGTCGGCGGCGGTCCGTCGTCCGTCGGCGGCGGCAGCAGCGTCGGCAACAAGGACGGCAGCCCCAGGGACGAGCGGGGCAACAGCCCCATGATGAGCGTCATCAACAGCGCGTCTCAGCAGCAGCCGCACCACGCGATCATCACGCCGACGCGCGGCCTGAGCCCGCCGTCCGCGCAGACCGCCCAGCCGGTCCCGACGCCCGCCGTGTCTTCCATGAGCACGCTCGCGTCCCGCATACCCATGGGCCTGTTCAACTCGCTGGTCCATCACTCTTCACCGCTCGACCTGATGGCCATGGCCCATCACCACCAGCAACAGCAGCAGCAGCAACAGCAGCAGCAGCAGCAGCAGCAGCAGCAACAGCACCCGTCGCTGCAGCAACAGCAACAGCCGCTACAGCACCCGCCCCGGTCGTACAACAGCCCGCCGCCGATCAGCAGCACCGACCCGGCGGCCAACGAGTGCAAGCTAGTCGAGTACCGCGGCCAGAAAGTGGCCGCGTTCATGATCGCCGGCGACACGATGCTGTGCCTGCCGCAGGCGTTCGAGCTGTTCCTGAAGCACTTGGTCGGCGGCCTGCACACCGTGTACACCAAGCTCAAGCGGCTCGACATCGTGCCGCTCGTGTGCAACGTGGAACAAGTGCGCATACTGCGCGGCATGGGCGCCATACAGCCGGGCGTGAACAGGTGCAAGCTGCTCTCGTGCAAGGACTTCGACACCCTGTACAGAGACTGTACGACGGCCAGGTAAGAGGACACCCGATATAATTATACCGTCTTGTATGTTTGTGCGTATGTCGTACACGCGGGCGACCTGTCGTACGGCAGCGCGGGGTAATAATAATGTATCGGATATTATATTCTTGGCGGTGACTATACGGTTATACTGATGGGGGGGGGGAGGCAAAGTCCTTATGCACACGCGTGGGAAAAAGAAAAACATCGCACGCGTCGTTATAAAGTTCTATCCCCCTCCCCCCCACCCCCGGTCGGGTATAAAACACATGGGCGCACGAAATACGCGTTAACACGCGGGCGGAATACGTCAAAAGGACTTTAACGCGTCCGCGCTTTTACCGGCGTGGGCGGATTTCGATGTAAATATTCTATAACGCGTAGAAAAAAATAATAATAATTCGACTTATTGTGCGTCGCATGCGTAACGTCCCTCCCCC
Source organism: Cinara cedri (assembly GCA_902439185.1). Taxonomy (NCBI): domain Eukaryota; kingdom Metazoa; phylum Arthropoda; class Insecta; order Hemiptera; family Aphididae; genus Cinara; species Cinara cedri. Next base: position 872,344 of record CABPRJ010002378.1, read on the forward strand.
GCCCCTGACCCTCTTCCCCCCACCCCCGTTCGTTTATATTACCGCTGCGGTTTGCGACGGGATATTTTATAATACGCGTGCCTATAATAACGCGTATACGTGTACATCGACCGCGGCGTGTATAAATGCGCGCGCCCATAAACCCGGCGTGTACCCTGTAATTTTCTATTACCGGACAATACGAGAATGTAATTTCGAAATAAAAAAGGAAAAGGTAAAAAAAAAAAAAAAATTAGAAGTTATTCGAAGCGTTTCCTGTTTCTGCACGACATACGCGCGCGAGCGTTTATTATTTATTACGGGCGCGCGGGCATATAAATCGTCGTCGTACCGTTTTGTTGCGCTCGCGCGTATTTCGGAGCGGTGCGACGCCTTCGGAAATTACAGGCGTAAACTGCACCCGGCCGGGGCGTTAAAGTGTCCGTCCGCACACACACGGCCGGTTCACAAGAACGATGGCACTGCGCGATTATAATTGACGGTTTAAAAAAAAAAAAAAAAAAACACGGAAATAAATAGCGATTTCATAGCGATATCGCGCCGACGAGCGATGCACAAACGGCGTGGCGATAAATGTATAAAAAAAAAAAAATAAAAAAAGTGAAAACAGACGCTCGTTTTATAGGACGGGTACATGGGACAGCGACGATCGGTTCGTAATGTAATAATATATTAACGTACATCGCGATAATAACCGAAACCGTGTAGACTAAGGCCGATTAAAAAAAAAAAAAAAAAAAAAAAAA
>CABPRJ010002378.1:873274-892268 GCA_902439185.1 Cinara cedri
ATGTATAAAAAAAAAAAAAAAAAAATAGTAATCCGCCGTCGGTGTTATTTTGATCTTTTAACGATTTCAACTCGATTTGTACAGGATTATTGTTTTCGAACATTTTTGCAGAAAAAAAAAAATATTAAACCGCCGTCGGTGTTATTTTGATCTTTTAACGATTTCAACTCGATTTGCACGGGATTATTGTTTTCGAAAATGTCTGCAAAAAAAAAAAAAAAAAACACGAAAAACGCCGTAACTCATTGTAACACATGGTCGCCGAAATCCGTTTGAAAACGTTTTAAATACATCGACCGTTATTAAGCCGTCGGTTTTGTCATTATAATTATTTAGTTGTTTTTTTCACTCTCGCTCTCTTTCTCTCTCTCACTCTCTCTCTCTCTCTCGTTCGGACGTTTTAAACGAGTTAACCGACTCCGCATAATACACGCGCGGAATTATCCGAACGGCGATTTTCTCGCCCCCTTTACTGCGATATAATTGTACGCGAACCGCGGCGGCGGCCCTTTCGAAGTTCAGCTTTTCAGGGGGGTTGTCGCCGCGGCCGGGAAACACGTGTTGCGTTCGTACGTCGGCGAGTCGGCGTGCTCGCCGCAATAAGAGCCGGGACAATAAAACGTTACGCACCGCGCGCGTAACGACGAGCCGGCCCCCGCGCGACGATTTCGTCGTCAAATACGCCGGGGCCGGGATTCGTTTGTTTTTTGTTTTTCCGTCTTTCGTGTCGTCTTCGCAGCGGGACCGCGTAATATAACACGGCCGAACGTCACGTTCGATCGACCCGTACGTTTTACCGGGCCGCGGGGGTGGGGTGGGCGAAATCGCTCCCAGTACGTGTAAATAACGTTCGCGTTTGTACGTAGCGCGCGCGGACCGTGCGCGGCGATCGAATTTTCCAAATATCCCCCCGGGCGGGTTTTCTCGGTCGAACGGCGTTCGGATCGAGTTCTCCGCGCCTCTTCTCGAAATTGTTCTTCGGGAGTTTCGAGTCCGACGGGGAATCGTCTTATAGAAAAAAAAAAAAAAAAAACGTTTTCTCCGCGCGGTCTTCTCTGCGGGTACTATACGCCGGACGGACGACCCGAATCAGCGGAACTATAAAGGGTTTGTCGGTTTTTCGGCCGTCCGGTAAAGGCCCGGGAAACAGTGGATAATTCCGACTCTCTGACGGCACATCTGCGCGGTTGCCGGCCCGAACAAACGGCATTTTTCGAATGCAACGTAGATACGCCCGTTTCGAAAACGTGCGCGGCGGGTCACAGCGTTTTCAGACGAAAAAAAAACAACCGGTGAAAACAAACAACGGTTTTAAACGTCGTGCGCCGACCAATCGACTCGGGCGCCGTCTCTCGTTCCCCGGGAACACCGTATTCGTTCGGATATTGTAACCGTGCACGTTTAAACGCGGTTATTTCCGTGCACACGGTACAAATACGCGTACGCTCTTTTTTTGGGGGGTGGGTGGGGGGTTATAAACCGCAGAAATATCGGAAACGGTTGCGACGCCGCGGCCGGTGCAGACGTAACACGGGCATAACGTGCGCGCGCAACAATATACGGTTTTTTAACGTAACCGGTCGTGTGCTCAATAGGCGTAGTAAATCGCGTACGTGTACACACACACACACACACACACAGTAATAATATATATATATTTATATATGTATACATTAGCGCCGGCAAATGAGTGCATAGCGGCGGACCGTAGTATAGGTTCGTCTGTGCAACACAAACGCGAAAGACCAAAAATAATCCTGTCCCCGCCGTGTTGTGTCGCGTGACGCGGTGGGCTTGTCGCGCGCGTAGGACCGACGGAAATATTGCCGGGCGGCGCGCATACGCATCCGCAAACGTACACGCGTAACGCGCGCGTGTGCCGGGGCGGGGCGAACGTTAACGAGGGGTGGGGGTGGTGGTCGCCGAGAGGGTTTTCGCTGCAGACGTGCCTGTGCGATACGCGCGCGCGACGCGTATTTCGTTCTGGCGGGGCGAAATACATTCGTATGTGCGCGCGCGTAAAACGTCGTGTTACAATAGAACATTGTCCGACGCGCTGGTCGGCTATGCGCGTGTATAGCCAGTACAGAGCGGTATCGGTTTATTTTTTTTTTTTTTGTTTTTTTTCCCCTACACGCGGTAGTTTTCGGTTTTTTCTACGCGTAACATATTATATATGTGTATGTGTGTGTGTGTGTGTGTGTGTATTGTTTTTACGGGCGCGGGAAATGTGCGCGCGCTGCTGCTGCTGTTGCTGTTGCTGCTGGTCGCTGCTGGTCGCCGCACGACCGCGGCGGCGGTAACGAATACGAATATATAATATTATTATAATACGGCGGCCGACACATTATATTATGTGCGCGTAGCGAAATTGCGTCGGATCACGCGATTGACGAGTGGCGGCGCCGCATGCTATAGACCGATTAGACCGGGGGGGTGGGGTGGGGGGCGCGGCGAAAAAAAAAAAAAAAAAAAAAAAAACCCCCGAAAATTCGACTCGAAAACGACACGCGCGGGGCGAATGTTACGGATCCGGAAAACGGGGAAAAAAAAAAAAAAAAGTTCTTTCGTCCGCCCGTGCGGCGCGCGTATTTATTGTTAGCTGCTCCGTACGCTGCGCCCGTGGTAATAACAACCGCGCGGGCCGTTCGCAGCTAGCGTACATTAGTATGCGCGGTTTCCTTGTGAATTACACGCCCGCGCAATTATCGCGCGTTACAATGTGCCGTGCGGGCGCGCGAAACGTTCGAATGAATTCCCCCGTAAAAACGGATATTATTTATTCGTTACGATTGTTTCGCGCGCTTGGAAAAAAAAAAAAAAAAAAAAAACCCCCGAAAATTCGACTCGAAAACGACACGCGCAACCTCACCTCCCTCCCACTTCCCCTCCTCTTCCCCGCATGTTACCGTTCACGAAGTGCACGCGCGTATTATATCGCAGTACACGCGTACAACGTACAGATACGGATCACGCGCGCGCTGCCCCTGCCCCCACGCGGTAATTTTTAACATTTTTCGCGGGCGTCGCGTGCCACCGAATAATATGACGCCGAAAATGACGCCGGCTCGTTGTCCCGCGTGGATTCCGGACGACGCGCAGCACGCCGGGATCCACGGGCGCGCGTAACGCGACTTGCACTGGAACGCGTTTGAAATGAAATATTTAAAAAAAAACGACGTGTTTTTGTGTTTTTTTTTTTGACAATATGTATTCTGGTTTACACGCGCGCTTTTCCGTAAAACGCTCGGACCCCAACACGATTTCCGACCGAATTTCGCGGACACGCGTTTCCGGTATACGGGCAATAGTTTCAAATCTCTCCCCCACCGCCACCGATACCGCCATTCTCCAATCGTACGCTTTCCTCTAAAATCGGCCGCCATACGGGGTTATAAAGCGGCGTGCGTGCAGGTTACCGCGCGATTTGTGTTTTTCATATGCGTTATATTGCGCATAATATTTAGAAAAAAAAACAAAAACAAATTCATACGTCCCTTTTCGCATACGAAGTCTATCGTCGGAACGTTATTACGGCCGAAAAACTCGCAGCGTTAAAACAATTAATAGCGTTTCGCGCCGCCGTAATAAACTGATAAACTGCGTATTGTTTCAGCGTTCGTTTTACAACACGTTGTCGTATACAACCGCGACAAATACCGATTTGTTTTTACGTAGCACACAATAATGTTGAGTCCTAGCTGCATCAAAACGACGCACGCGGTCCGCGCGCAACACGCACGCCTATACGCGTGCAGTCGTCTCACAATTCAGTCGGTTAGGTTCTCGAGGCGAACGAATGGAACGGAAGAACGACAAAATGACGGCGTTATACCACGTACGCCGGCTACAATGTACCCGTGTTTACCGTATTGCGCGCCGTCGCGTACAGCGTTAACCCAAACGAACAAACACAAGCGGCCGTTTGTCAATTCGGTTGCCCACAAGACGGGATTTCGTTATTATTCCGTTTTCGTCGCGCTGTTGCCGGCGCGATCGTCCGAAACGTGCACCCGGGGTCCCCGGTCCGAGGATTGGCGGCCGGACCACACTCGAAAAACGTGAAAGGAACGGACGCCGCCGCGCGATACCGCGTAATATCATAATACGGAAACGCGTTTCCGAACGAACGTTTTCCGTACGCGACAATAACGGGTCCGTTCCCCCCCCCCAACCACCACCATCCCCCGCTCACGGTCCCTGATAATCCCGAATCGCCCCGAAAACCGCGTGCCGCCGCGTCCCGGCGGGAGGGGCGTTTTTATAGCGGTCGCGTATTTCGAAAAAAAAAAAAAAAAACGCGCGTGATATTCTGGGAATCTCCGATAACCGCGTTGCCGAGAAAACGCGGTCGTCGAGTACGCGGGGGATACCCGGCCCGAGAAATCCGCGGTTCGCGTCCGACACGCCGAGCTCTTACCCCGTCCCGAACCGTCCGCGAAACTCGACGCACGTTGTGATTTTTCAACACGGACGCGCAACTATACCCGGTGTACACACGCGTATTTGTACGAGAAACCGCGGCCGGTACGTTTCCAGCGTAAATTTTTTTTTTTCCGTCCGACCGACGGGGCGGGGTGCTACGACCGCTAATCCCTCCTCCTCCCTGCTATACGATGCGCGCGCCGCCGCCGCCGCCGCCGCCTTCCGAACGCGGATGTTACCGCCGCCGCGGTCCGCCCGTGGGTCATCACTTCTGCGATACTGTACGCGCATTTACGGATATCGCGGTCGCGGCGACCGAGAACAACACCGAGACGAAACCGCGCGTCCGTGCGCCGTGTGCCACGGAAAACGCGAAAAACGGCGGCGATAATTGTTCGCGCGCGCGCGCGCACGCCGGTTTCGGTCCCGACGGACGCCGCGGCGGTTAAACGGTTTTTCCGTTCTTTCTAGTGCCGTTTCTTCTCGTTGTTCCCGCCGTCCTCTCCCCGGCCTGGCCGCGTAGTACGTTCTCGTCGTTTGCCGCGACGCGCGCGGCGTTTGGAATTTACGAGACGGAAATCCGACCAGATTTCCAACATTGCGACCGTGCCCGTCGCGCACGCCGCGTCACTTGTTCGCGTGCGGACGCGAATGATAAGTTCTAGTTTTTAAACGTTCGTCTCTGTAACGTGTTATTACGGTTTTCAAGTTTGCTCGACTTTGGTTTTTTTTTTTTTTTATTTTCGCTATCGACTCCCTGTTTAAACTCTGAACGACATGAGGATTTTTCCCGCGCGCGCGCCAAACCCGCCGCGCCCAGCCGCGTTTTCAACCCGACGCACCGTCCGTCCTTGTTTTCGCCACGTTTAGTGATTTCGTATTTGATTCTGTGCGGCAGAACAAATTGCGAACGGCAATGATAATCGCGCGAGAACAAATGGCCAATACCGCTGAGTTGGGCGTGCCGCGTTTTCGAAGGGAAGTGGTATGCGAGGATTACGTAACGCGGGACAATTCAATTTATGTCCGTAAGATTATCGACCGATTGCCGCGGAAAAACGGTTCTGAACGGAGTGTATATTTAAAAGCGGCGTGTTAGTCATAATCACCTTGTTGCCGGGGTGACCCGGAAACCAACAAAAATTACGCAAAAAAGGTTTCCCGTTTATTTTATTGATAAAATAAAAAAAAAAACCGCGTAAAAAAAGCCAAGACGTCTCTTCGACATATTCCCACTGGACCGATAAACGCTACAATAGAAAGCGTTCGGATGCGAGTTTTTTTGATAAATATCGTTTAGACATTGATATATTATATCGCGCGGCAAAACCAATACATCAATCATCGTTTTGTTCACGAATTTAAAACGAACGTTAAATTAATAAAAACAAATTAATTTGTACGCGTCAGCCCGTTAGTTGTTTTTCAATTAGACGTATTGACGTAAACGCGTGGCAAATGCGCGTAACGTTATCGATTGTGTTTTAACCGGCCCGGCGTTTTTCCGTCTCGTAAAACCGCCGAAAAACCCGCAGACTTTTGAAACCGATTATTGCCGAACGAACGTTAATGTAATATACAACACCTTGCGTTGTGCTTACGCGCGTGACAATCGTCTTCAACACGAAAGTCAATTATAATTACAGCCGTTTGCAATATTATCATGTCCGCAGGAGGTACCGATAACACGAAGCGCGTGGCGTATTCGTAACATTCATAATTGCGTACGCGCAATAAAAAAACGACGGAATACGCTCGGTGTTTGAACCGCCATTTTAACGCGTTTCCGAAACCGACTCGGCGGATTTATAATAAAAAAAAAATAATAATAATCCAAACAACCGTAGGCATAGTCTACGCTCTGTTATTAATTATACAGTAAATGACGGTAAAACAACATAATAATAGTGTAACGCGATAACAATACATCCGAAGTAATCAATTTAATTGTCGTTTCTTTTTTTTTTTTTTTTTAATTTTTTTAATTACGGATCCGTGAATACAACATAATACGGTTCTATTGATTGATAAAAGTGTTTCTGCATATCACACACAGACGCGTCGCCATAATAGTGCAGCGCTCGTGTGTACCGACCAACAAACAAAAGCGCATAGAAAAAACAAAGACGACGGGGACAATAATCGTTGAGTTTTCCGAACGCGCACAGCAATACGCGGCGTCGCGAAGACGAAATATAACGAAACGTTCCAATACATTCGTACACACTGGGTAGTCTTTCGCAAAACTCGTCGCGGTCTCGTGCGTGTACGCGAGGGGATCCGCGAAACGTCGAGACGGCGCGAAAAACTTTAGTTGAATTATTTTCATCTCGGTCCGCGTACATCGTCATTGCGTTGTACGCGTTTTCCCGACAGTAAACCGGCAATGATGTACAAAAACGAGTTTCGGAAATCTCGACGCGGCCGCGACCTCTGCAGACTGTATTACGCATTGTCACGTTTTTCGGAATTGTTTAATTACCGCGCAGAGAAATGTGTCATATTCCCGTTTCGCGCGCGGCGGTTCGCCCTTACATTGTACACACATTAGACCCGTGTCGCGAGACCGAGAACACGTCGTTTACGGTCGCGTTCGGCCCGATCGAAAAGTTCCGCGGTCGTCGCCGCCGAATCGCCACTGTCGCGTCGCGTGCAATAACAGAAAACGGCGACAATACGGACCGGCCGTGATAATAGTCTAATCCGGGCGCGTACACCATCGCATATTCGCGGTATATTTTCGGGTCGACTCTATACCCGGGAGCACGGAGAGATTTTCGACGGTAATACAAAGTGGAAATCGCCCGATTCCTACCGTACGGTCCGCGTAACCTATTGTTTATCACGCGCGCAAACCCTAGCGAAGGGGCCGGTCGAAACGCGCGCGCGAAACGTCTGTACATTTGTTGTTTTTTTTTTTCCCGTCATTTCCGGTCGTCTGTCCGTATAGCGCGCCCGCGCCGGTCGAATAAACGGCAAAGGCCCCTAATCGCGCGTGTAACGCGACGGTCCGGCCGGCGAACCGATACTTTGAAACGCGCATTTCCGGAGCCGTTCGCGGGCGCGGCGCGGCTACAATATTACCGCGCTGTATCGTATACACGGCACGATTGTAGCGAATGAACGGCGGCGGCGGCGGCGGCGACCAGAGCCGCGTGAATGGAAAACGCGGCGAGAGACACAACAACAATAGTATTACGATATCGGCGGCGGGCGGGAAAACCCGAACGGAGGCGTATACGCGCGGCGGTGCGGCCGGCCAACAGGTGGTCGGCCAGACAGACAAACAGACGGACAGACGCGACGATAGTAGTAAAACGCAATCGTATTCGTCGGCGGCGTTATGAATGGGGCGCGTGTGCGAGAGAGCGAATGAGAGAGAGAGAGGGAGAGCGAGAGAGAGAGAGAGAGTGAGAGAGAGCGAGAGAAAGTGTGAGAGAGAGACGATCGCGCGTCGTCGCGGTGTCTCTTTGGCGCGGCGGCGCGGTACGATATTATTGTACGTTTCCATTCCGAATGTATGTGTGCGCGCCGTCGGTTTTTCCGCGATTCGTTTCCGCGGTCCGCGACTGCGGCAGTCGCGCCGTACCCGCGGCCGCGGTAGCCCGCCGGCCGTTTTCTCGCGGCCGTCACGTTGTTATCGTCGCGGTGTGCGCGCGAAGTTTCCGCGACGAGATTTCTCCGTTCGTTACGGCCGCGCCGTTCGAGCGGCAGTGGGCGCCGCGGCGTACGCTGTCGGCGGTAGCGACGAAGACGGACGAAATATAAGAGTGGGAGGGGGGTCGGTGAGGTGTTGAAAAGCACGGGGACCGCGGGATTGTCGGCAGGAGCGTCCGCGGTGTCGTGCGTAACACGCGCCGGTGAAAAGGTCGAGTAGGCGCGCGGAATGGCACGCCGTAAAATAACGGAACGGTCGACTGGGAAAGACGTGTTACGGGGAGAGTATTCGGGTCCGCGGCGTTTAAAAAAACGTTTGTATCGCGCGACATTTTCGATAGGTAAAAAACGCGCGAAAACTTCGCGTACTCCGGTCGATTCGAACCGCGCGAACACGTACGGGGTTCGGAGGGTAGTAAATATTAGATCGCGCAGACTCGAGGAGAAGACGATAACAATATGATTTATTACGTGTGCGGACGACGCGTTAAGGTGGTCCGACTATTGTATTGTTAGTGTCCTCGCATATCGGTTGTCGGCCGCACGCCGCGGAGGTTTTAGATGGGGGGGGGGATAAAAAACCGTAGGTGCACTCGCGACCGCCTCGGAAGTTTTACTTGTTTGAGACGTTACCACTAACGAGTGTTTGGAAGTTCAAACTGAATGCGCGAGTTTTCGTGGACGTGTTGCCGTTCGACCGGCGAGGCGCGCGAGTGCGGTCCCGCGACGTCGCGGGTTACCTGTTATCGTCGTCGTCAGTTCCGCGGCCGCGGAACAGCACCGCGGTATCGGAGCGGCGAAATTCATCGCGTTTATCGGCCGCGGTAATCGGATATTCGGACGGCCGACGGGTATCTCGACGACAACGCGTCGCTGCCGTACTATCAACGCAGAGGAATACCGCGATTTCGCGTTGTTATTGCGCGTGTATCACCGCGAATAATCGCCGATCCGCGGGTACACCGATATCGCCGTGTCCGGCCGTGCCGTCATCACGATATCGCGATAACGTTCCATCGTTAAACGGTCCTATGATTCCACCGCAAACCGTTACCGGCCGCTGCGAACGACCGCGCGCGCAATATTACCGCGGATAACGTCATTAACACTATAACGTATGTGTAAATATATCGTTGGGCGGTAGTTTCATCATCTTTCCCGTCCCGTTCTGTTGACAAAAGAAAATTATAATATTGTGCGAGCGGCTCTGTTTGGACAATACGCGCGACAAATCGGGACGAGAACGCACGGTACCGATACGCATTGTATTATATCATTATACACACACACAACGGCGAAAAATTCCGTTTTGACCGCGTCGCATCACGAGTTTTTTCGGTTTTTCGCGTACACGAAACTCGCGGCCGAGGCCTGTGTGTGCGCGCCCGGATTACGTGTCGTGTTTTTTCGGCAGAATGATTCCGTAAACGTTTTCCTACGCCAACATATTGTGTTACGCGTGCGGCGTACGAGTATATAATATTATTACATTTTTATATTGTCGCGGGCTCGTATTTTTTTTTTTTAGACTGCCGCGGTCGTACATGTAGGTAATGTAAATGTAATAATATCACGTTGTACAGGACGCGCGTTATCGCCGCCGCCGCCGTCGTCGCGAAACGAGAAGTAATATTATATTTCCATCGTTTTTTTTTTTTTTTTTATCATATACCGTGTGCGTCGCGGCGATAAAAGTAAAGATTTCGCGTTAATTAACGCCGGCGATGTAGGCATACGGTCATTGTAATATATCGCGCGGAAACATAATAACACGCGCACGTGTCGATCGGTTAGACAATCGTGTATTATATATTGCGGAAAACTCGATCCGCACAGATATACAGTGTATAAACCGTTTCGAGGCGATAATCTACCGGTAATAACAGTATTGAATCGTACATAGTTGTATGGACTTGTCTGTAGACTAATACGAAATACATACGTAGACGCTCGTGCGATTTAAACAGAAAAATGTACATGGGATCGATAATCTTGCAAGCCGTCAGACGAAATCGTATCATTTATTTATTTATCGTACGCGGCTATTCACTATTACAATCTTAAACGCACAGCGAAAAACCAAAATATAAATAAATTGTCGATCACAGATACGACAAGTACAACAAGTCATAAAATCGTATATAGTTATAAAAACAAAAATATAATAAATCCCTGCAGTCTACGGTTTAGTTATTCAATCTATACGGCTCTCTCTGTTAGGTCTAATGGTTCTCTCGTGCCACCTTTGAATTTCCTTTTCGGTGGGGAGGGGGGCAATCCATGATAATGTGGTCAATTCACCACGCGTGTGGTACGCGTTAATAAATAAATATCCAACAGAAATGCCAAAAATCCACCGAAAGTCCCGCGACTTCCTATCCCGGCGACCAAAGATATTTAGTACGCGGGTACAATACCATATAAATCACTATAACTGTATGCGTATAATATACAGTGACCATGCGTTGTTGCGACGTCTTGGTCCGACGTTTTCAGGGGAATTATGACGCACTGCGGATTTGTCCTCTTCTCTCTATAACCGTCGCCGTGATGTACAATATATATCTTTTATTGCAGCCGCCGTGTATGTATAATGTCGATTAAACTACACGATCGACTCTTATCCGTGATGCGCAATTATGACGGAAAATGGTTGCATCGTACATGCAGGTACCTATTATTATACAGTGTATAATATGATTTCGAACGGAAATCAGATTATATAGCTTCGTTCGCGTTTTATAAATGCAGAAGATGCGGTAGCATCGTGTATTGTATAGTTCGTCTAAAATACTGCAACACCGTAGCAGATGATTTTTTTATTTTTATGTATGCGCGAACTCCGTTTGTTATTTTCTCTTCGTCGGCGGAGGTGATGGCCATAAAAAAAAAAAAGAAAAAAAAAAGGGTTAAATTAAACTTATTCGTACAGTTGATGTATGATGATGGTATACGCGCGCTACTGCACAGCATCTTATAAATATATACATGACGTGTACACCTACTGCTGCAGCAATCCGATTATTCAAACGTTAATACCGCATCACGTGCTACAGAGAAAGGGGTAGAATATTATAATGATAAGCCTTAAAAAAAAAAAAATGCATCGCCTTTTTCCCGGCAACGAACGCCATTTTTTTTTTTTCACGCAACAATACTATAATACTATCTAAGAGACGACGAGCGCAGCTGCAATGTAACACACATAGCAAGCGTGTTTTATACGCCGCTGTCCCGATTGTGTTCTAATATTTTTCTACACACACGCATATATATATATATAGGTAGGTACATTATTAATTAACTATTATCGTTTGGTCGCGTTCCCTGAGATTTCCGATGAAAAAATCTAAATAACGTTTTGAGAAAAAAAAAAAAAAATCCGTTATAAGCAAGTGCTGAAATTTGCCACGAGCGCGTGTGACCGGGGGGGGAGGATGTGTGATCGCGGTCGTCTGGAGACTTCGGCAACAATCCTTCGCGATACGCGGTAACGACAATTCGTAACGATTCGTTCGTTTTTTACAAAAAACCGTTACGCGGCCGGCGCGGCTGTTATCATCGCGCACGGATTTAATGTTTTTCCGCGGGCGCCGTTGGCCGCCACAATCACGGCCGCAAAAGATTCGTCCCGTACCGTGTGCACACGCGCACTCGCGGCCGGCAATTGTTCGCGTTTCACGTCATTTCGCGTTGTCAACTGTCGTCCGGACGAGTTTTTAGACGATACGACAGATACGAACGGCGCATTGCGAAACGCGCGCGTCACACGTGTGCGCCTTTGCGTTGTACGCGCTCGCGCACGGTCGAAATAAAAAATGGCCGAAAAACGTTTTGACATTATTGTGTAGCGCGCGGATACATTATTGTAATACACGAACATATAGATATACATTTTATTTTATTACGAAACGCGATGCGCGTGTTATAATAATACATATATATTTTATTTTTTTTCTGTTGTTGTCGTCCGTGCGCCGAGTGGTGTCACGACGGTGTCTCCCTCCCATATCGTTGTCGTGTGTGCGCGCGGGTCTTTTTTTCTATGTCCCCGAAATGTCTCCGCCTCTAATATACATTCGGAGTAGGCACCTATGCACAATAGCGGATTACCATTTCCATTGTGTGGCGCGTGCGTGCGTGCGTGCGTGCGTGCGTGCGGAGACGCACAAAAATCGGACGCCATGTTTCGAAAAACCTTTTTGGAAAAAGAGAAAAAAAAAACCCACGTATTATGTTATGCCCGTTTAACGCGGGCACGCACGAGTTGGATTTGGAAAAAAAAAACAACTAGACAGTAGCAGCTTGTGTGTGCGCGTACAACAGGAGGAACGTATTATTTTACTGTCGTTATTGTATTATCGCAGTCGAAACGTATAGGGGGAGGGGGGGGAAAGAAAAAAAAAAAAGTATATTTCTCGTCTGACTGGCCGCGCACAACAATAATACGCGCGGCGGCGGCGAAAGAGACACGCGGACGAGCGCGTTCTGTATATTTTATTATGCGCGCCGCAGGTATACGTATACATTATAAAATGGCACAACAATGACGCGCGTACGTACGCGCAATAATAACGATAACAATGGTGATAACGGCAATGGTCTACGGGCCCGTCGAAAAAAGGGGTGTCCCGATCCCCGCGAGTGGGGGCAAGGCGCGCGCGTCGGCGAGGGGTTGTTGCGCGGCGGAAATCGATCCGAATCTATCCCCCGCGTCGCACTCGTAACCCAGTTACAAACGTTACGGGCGCGCGCTCACACACACACACACACTCGCGCGCGCGTATGTATACGCAACACGGTGTGCAGCACACACACGCGTATTTTACACGCGGCTATTACGTGTTTATATACGCGCGCGCAACATACGTACTCGCGGCCGTACGCACCGCGTCCGCGGCTCCTCTCGTTTCGGGTTTTCGGAAACAACGTATCGACTCGCGCGCGCACACACGCACACACACGCACACACACACGCGCGCCCGCTGTGTATGCCATGACGTACGCGCGTATATCGCCGCCGCCGCCGCCGGGGATAGATGAATACCGCGGCGGCTCGTCACTATCGCAAGCACGCGGATACACAGCTACGCTATTATGTTATTAGATCGTATGAAACGCGTGTTGCGTGTTACGGTACGTGTGCATGTACGCGCGTGTATTATAGGTAAGTACCCTATAGTGTGTTGCGCGCATCGCGGTGGTGGCGCGGACGATACCGTCGACGCGCACGTTTAGGAGAGCCGGGGCGAGTTGCTGTCGGTTCTGCGAGGCGGATGCGGATTCCGTCGAGATGCCGGTCGAAGAAAAGAAAGCTAAAAGAAGAGGAATCGGCCGGTTGCGGGAAACGAAAAAAAAAAAAAAAAAAAGGGCCGCCTTAATGCTGTTTTCGCAATAATATTTTGCAAATAATAATGCGCGCGCTATACTTACGTGGTTTTACGCGAGAAAACCGTCGTACGAATCCGCGAACTTTTAAAATATTATTGTTTTTTTTTTTTTCTAATTTCGTATACGTCTAGCAGCCAGACGTGTATGCAATTCGACGTGGCTAGACTCTATAGCTACCTCATAGTGTTGATTTATTACTACATAGACTTACACGTCGAATATTCAACGCGTCTTGTTATAACTATATATTATTCGCGATTCGTAACCGGTTTTTTTTTTTTGTGTCATTACTCGCGTTTAGTACAGCGGCAATTTTAGTAAACTTTAGTATTTATATACCCCGGGTTAGGTTCGCATCTTTCCTACCCGGGTTCTTCATTTTTATTTTTTTTTTTAGCTTTCGTCCCCGCAGTAGTACGGTTAATAAATTAAATTTTGAAACGCACTATTGTACAACTCACGTATTATAATAAATCGCTTATGCACTAATTTGTATAAATACGCATATATGCGTACACTTCAGTCACTTGAATGAAAAAACAACGAGAAAAGAATTACACAAGACAAAATGGTGAAAATAAAATTGATTCGTGTCCTTTTTTCTATGGGGTTCAAGATACATATATATGTACACGATATTGTGTATTGAAGTTGAGAGTTTACCGTGTATGAAAAAAGTCGTTTATATTTTCTAAACCGCCTTTGCCCTCTCCCTTTTGAAAAAAAAAAATGTCTGCAATTAACGTCCGCACGTTATTATAGTGGGTACACAGAACCGTCGTCGAGTTCGTTGTACGGCCATTAAATATCGTTAAAATCGTGGCAACAAGTAAGACGCGTAGTAAGAAGCGATTCAGTACAAGTAAAGTACTTGTTAGTGACTTATCGTCACGATAACTGTGCACACATATAACGATACTTCGCGGCTTTCCGTGGTTTTCCATCGCGCTTTCTGCACATCGGGCTACACTCCGGTGTACGCGTACGCGATGCGACTGCTGCAGTGCGAAAGGTCGAACGAACCACTCTTTATATTATTACACTACGACGGGTAAATATCTGTTTTGTACTCTTCTCCCCGTATTTATTGTATTATTAGTTACATAATACTGCCTATCGCGAGTGTGCGTATACATATATATATATATATATTTGTAAATATATATATATATATTTGTAATAAATGTATGATGGTTGTAGTGCGTTAAAATCGCGCGTGTAGTGCGTTAAAATCGCGCGAGGTTGTTTTTTTTTTTTTCGAGAGGGAGTGGTTCACACGACGAATGATGACGGTCGGCGATGTGCACGGGGCGGAATATTATATTATTATTATATAGGTAGTTACTGTTTGTAAAAAAAAAAAAAAAAAAAAAAAAACAGCTGCACCGAGATATTCTATATACATTATATTATACGAGCTTATTGCTGCCAGCAGTGTTTACGGATATTTTGATGATCCCGTTTTTTTTCCTTCGCCGTTATTCAGCTAAAAATCATTATAATATATTACACGTATTATTATTTTTTTTTTTTTATTCGCGTGTTGTGTCACCAAACCCGGAACCCTATGTACGTATAATAATATTATATTGTAGAAAAAATCCATACACGCACATAACCGCGGATATTGTTGTCCCTTTTGAATTTTATTTAGGGAATTCAATTTATTATTACGATTTTTTTTTTTTTTTTTTTATCAATTATCGATTGTCTATAATTTATAGGAGGGACTGTAGTCCCCCCGCGTGATTCGGCGCGTTCCCTATTAATATTATTGTGTACGCGAAACACTACGTACATATACGTAATCGTTCGTAATATTTACGGTCGAAATAATAATTCTATAATATATTCTCTTATTTCGTTCGTTTTTTCGCGTAACAATATCCGCGGTAAAGCTAACCGGTGGGGGGAGGAGGGGACTAGGAAGTGTTCGGCCCGTCGTTCTGTAGAAGACGGTCGGTCCCGGAAAATTCGGAGTTTTCAAAATGCACAAATACAACGCGAAAACCGTGATTTCGTAGAGATTTCAGTGTTCGCCTGTGTAACACCTATAGGTTTAAACCAACGTTGACGTTGACGCAGGAACCGGTGCCGTGCGCGAAATTTCAACTCGATTCCGGGGTACCTGTAAACGGCCGAACGGACGTCTCGAACCGCATATAGTTGTGAAACGGACATTGTATTATTGTTTTTTTTTTTTTTTTACGTTAAAACGTTTTAGATAACGTAATACTGATTGTCGTTATCGCGGTTATTCGCGCATTTAATTCGAGGGCTTTTTACTGCCGAGTGTTGCGGGGGAGAACGAGATAGCGCGTTAATATTATATAGTATATTATTGGTACTCGCGTTTAAATATATGTATCTTTGTGCTAATATAATGTTAAGGACCTTGATGATGTATAATTGCATACACGTACTTACACTGTAATATGCGACGGAGAAGCAGCTATGTAGGTGCCAATTAGCGACCGGATACGACTATTGTAATGCGGCCGCGGAATAGCGTAATAATAACATTTTATCGTTTTTATAGGTTTACAATACACCACTGTACCAGTTTACTACACGTGTTCGGTAAAATAGTCGGGCGGCGTGTAAGCGACCGTTAAAAAAAACTACGTCTGTATATTATATCGTAATAATAGGTGTGCACACCTCATCCGCGGTCGGCTCCGGTAACTGTATTACGAGGCGCCTAGAACACAGGGGGTACGAGTGATATTTGAGAAAAAAAAAAAAAACCCGAGTCGAGTGCACCGCGGCTGAACTACAAATATTGTTCCGTTTTATTTCGCGGTCAACAAATACAAGCGAATTATTCGATCTGCGTGCTGCGGTCTAGCATATCGAATATTATAACATGTAGATCGCGCTAAAATAGTCTTCAAATGAAAATTCCGCGTAATAGATTAGAAGTAAATATATGTAAATAAACACGCCTGTATTATGTATTTTTACTGCCACGGGTCTACACATTTTTTTTTTCACCATTCGAATACAATAGAACAGCGATCCTATATATACCTATAGTGATTACATTAAATACAAAACAATTTTAAAAACTCGATTTTCCCACTCGACTTAATGTACTCGCAGCGTACTATATATTATATTATACTACCTGCATTACCCGCGCAGCTTTGAGAATAGATATTTTTTTTATTTTTTCGTTAACATTAGGCGTGACATTGTTTCAGATAATTTCTATAACTGCGTTATTTTGTTTTTTTTCGTTTTCAATACCGTCTTGCACATCTGGAATATCGGAAGAACCGCTGCGCTGTTCCGAATTTCAAGTTTATAACATTTCGTCGTTTTCGATGGTTAGCGGATCAGCGAGGCGAACGAGTGACGGTATTCGGCTTCGATGTGCACATTCGTGTTAAAAGGCCAAGGTTTTCATATTTAAACCAAACAATGCGGACAAAATATCCGTAGTTATAAACAAACACGATCATCAAAACCTCTCTCTCCCTATATATATATATATATATACACATACAATAGATCGTATTTGAAAAAAAAAAAAAATCAACAATACGCTTACGACCAAGGTACGTGAGATTAGTTTTAATTTTTTTTTTTTTTTCGTTTTTCGGGGGCCCAGATCGCGTAGCGTTAAATCTCAATCCGCCGCACGTCCCGCGAGCCCTTTTCTATACGCCGTCTTCAAAGTCTTTGTCTAACGCACACGATCCATCCCGGTACGCGCGATACGATACGCAATATCGTGTGTGTGTGTGTGTGCGTGTGTGTGCGTGTGTGTGTGTAAACAATATCGCACAACGCTGGCCGGCGAAATCGGTCGGTCGCTTCGTGCCGTACAACGCGATAGCCGCGAGTCGACGTGACGCCCGGAATGACGTCATAAATCGCCGCGCGTTTTGACGCGACGACAGCGACGCGCGCCGCATCGCCGTCCGTCGTCCGCGATCCGCGTTTCATTCGGTTTCGGCGGTTCGGACGCGTACCCGAACGCTCGCGCGATGCGCGCAGGTACCCGCGGCCCGCGTGACGACGACGGGCGCGCGATGCCGCCACGGCGATCCCGTGGCGGCAACAGACGACGGCGGCCCGTGCGTACGCGCGATACGCAAGTTAATAATAAAATCGGATGCCGACGGTTTTCGCCCGGTCGATGCGTGCGAAACCGCACGGGACATCGTGTCACATTATTGCGCGCGCGCGCGTGTAGTTACCCAGTTTGTATTCGCGTCGCGCCGAACACCGTTTTCCAGTATGACCAATTGAACAGCCGTCCAATTAGTTCGACGTTCCGCGGGGGCGTTCGAAAATCGCCCGATCAAATAACGAAAGGTACCGGATTCGACAAACGTTACGCGCGTTGTACGGGGCGCGGCGTGGTTTTTGTCGGATTGATTCGTGCCGCGGATCGGATTTACGTATACGATAGAATGTACAACGCACCGGTATAACCGCGCGTCCGCAATTCCCGCCCGTTTTTTTTCGCGTTTATCGGTCGAAATACAAAATGTATGCATCGAGTCGACGCGCGTGAAGTCGATAACCCGATTCCCGCGGTGCGGAGTACCGCGCCTCCCTCCTGGAACGCCGGTATCGGTCGGGCGGACGGGTCTTGTCATTATTCGAATCGGAGAAAATCCGAAAAACCCCGGTACCGTTTTCGATCCATTTGGTAACTACATCGAAAATGACTTAGCGAATAACGTTTTCGGCCGGCGCGGGCGACAGTAGCGTATTTCGAACGTATTGTTTTACGCGCGTAATTAGAAAATCCGTATTTCTTTTGCTGGACAAGTGTCTGGTAATAATGATTTACGCGAAACGGTCGTGTATGTTGCGCAGCGAAACTCCCGCGAACGGTCCACTCTACAAATGGCGGCCACAGTGTTTTTCGGTCCCGTCAAAAGACGTGTTGCGCCTCTCTGCGCGCGCTGCACATACCGCTCTCAAAGGACGGCGATTATTTCCGGTCCTTTCGGCGGAAGTCTTGTTTGTAGTTTGTTTTATACGCGGCGTTGTAGCCGGGGCAGCGCCGGAGCGACAGTATACCTATAATAATACCCGTGTGATAGTACAACACCGTAACTTTGTTATAACGGCGGTTATGGTCCGGGCAAGTATCGTAAGCAAGTATTATATGCCTACACAAGCGTACAGGTATATATATATATATATAAAGTAGCGTTCGGAAGAAAAAAAAAATAAAAAATTATCAAGTTCACAGACCGCGTCGCGTCGTGTGCATAATATTTTGTTTATAACCATCTACATAGGCGTACACCGGTGCATGCGTCCTGCGAGTCGCGTATATAGAGTACAATAATATTATAGAGTCGTTGCGGGTTTAATTATTACGGTACGTAACGACGACACGGAGCCGAGTGCGCGTGTGTGTAAATAGTAATCGTAATTAAAAAATAATAATAACGAATGGAAAAAAAAAAAAAAAAAAAATAATGATAATAAGTAATTGTAAATATCGCATGCGATGTTTACGGTATGAAAAAATATTTAATTGCGAGTTATAACT
>CABPRJ010002378.1:892333-914304 GCA_902439185.1 Cinara cedri
TGTGTAAATAGTAATCGTAATTAAAAAATAATAATAACGAATGGAAAAAAAAAAAAAAAACAAAAAAATAGAATTGTTTGCCCGAATAACAACAATGTACAAGTATACGGGTACGCGCGCGCGGGCAGAGCCTGCGCCATATATTATACACTATATACACCACCGGTATTATACCGCGTTATTATTATTGCTATTCGGTTTAGGTTTTTTTTTTTTTTTTTGTATTATTTTCCGTTCTAATGACATCGCCGAGCGTCCTCGTCGTCTACGGATTCGAAGAGAGAGAGAGAGCGAGAGAGACGCGCGCACAAAGAAACGCACGAATATACAAAAAAAAAAATAAAAATAATAATGATAATAAGTAATTGTGAATATCGCATGCGATGTTTACGGTATGAAAAAATATTTAATTGCGAGTTATAACTTATAAATTAATATTATACGCGTATTATTACAATACTCGTATAAAATATACGTACGTATGTACATATTACATACGATTCCCATCGCAAAGGAAACGGTTAGGCGTCGTACATTATACAGGGCGATTTTTTTTTTTTTTTATCTTTTTTCTCAGATCCCGAACGTATTCGTTTTATAAGTATACGTTTCGCTTTAACTTCGTTTGCTTGAAGCCCTTTAGGTGTGCGTCGGAAATTTGTTTAAAACCGCCGCGGGGAGGTCGCGTATTTTTCGAATTTCCTTTGGTTTTCTTAATAATTGTTGCGAAAACCGAGAAAACGCGCGGCACGCGATAACGGTCGGTGTGTTAATTTCGACATTGTTTCGGCTGCAGTTGTAATTCGATTGAACACAATAATCCTCCTACACATGTTTGAAATGTTCATGCCGGCTGGCCCTTTATAGACCTATGTATACATAATACGCGTATCACAATGGTTTTAGAAAAATTGTGCTATATTTTCGTGTATTCGGGTTTCGGAAGAGGAATAATTATTACAGGGCGGAGTGCTGTTTGAAAATAAAAAGTCTACACACACGCGTTTATGGCGGTGTGTGCTGCAGTGTGTACCGCGTAGTACGACGACGGAATAATGGTGACGTTTTGAAAATAGGCAGGTAGGTATTGTAAATAATACAAGATCGTGTTACAATGTGAACGTGAAGGTAATCGCCGGATCGTGATTAAAAAAAAAAAAAAATAATAAAAATAAAAAAAAAACCATCACTCTGTATAATATATATTTTGGACAGCCAACAGGGCCGGCAATCAAAATAATAAAACACGAATTTTCGTTTCGGTATTTATTTTTTTTTTTTTATATTATTATTCGAACGCCTATGTTGTGTTATACATATTATGCACCGTACATGTATAAACGAAACGTTAATTAATCCGTGTACACGCCAATTATAAAGGAAAAAAAAATAAGAGGGGGAAAAACGAAGACCTACCGAAAAATAATAATGATAATCTAAAAACGAACTGTATACAGACGTGCGCCGCATACATTCGTTTTACGATTTCGACTTGGCACTATAATTGTACGTGTTTACCGAAAAAAAAAAAAACCAAAAAATAATAATAATTAATGTTAATTATACTTGCTTACTATATGTACTGCAGTCGTTGTCGTCGCATCCTCGCACACATCCTTTTACAATAATAATATTTTTTTTTTTGCGTAGTCGTCTCTCTTTCTCTCGCCCGACCGGACATCATCACTGCAGCGTAGTTGCTTGTATAAGGTATTAATATGATAATATTCAAAAACGGTTGTTATATTGTTGTAAACGTACGAATAAAAAAAAAAAAAAACACGAACAATTTTAACAACCGAAACCTTTTAAGCGCCCATGATAATAAATCCGTATATAAAAAAAAAATAATAATAATACAATTTGTATTTTCGCGATATGTATACGGAATACGATTGTAATGCAAATATCGTGTTTTTTTTTTTTTTTTTTTTTATGGGAAACACGTGCCGAGTATTTTATTATCGTTTTACGAAAAAACACATATATTATCGGCTCGTTATGCCTACCTGCTTACCAGGTGTATTCTATTTTATATGCACCACTCATTCGCGGACCGTAAAATTTTGAATAGGCCCGCGGCAGTGTATTTGAGATTTGTCAATATAATACGGTCGTGGTTTTTCGAGATTCGTTGCATCGGAGGTGTTCGAACGGCCGAGAGGAAACCACGCTCGCGTTCGCATTAAGCCGAATCGCTTGCCGCGGACAAGGTACGGAAACTAAACGATTATAATATTACGTCTCGATTGAAAATTAAAATGTCCAAAAGACAAACACCGCGACGAGACGCGGATAATGTTCTCGCGTCTTTTTAGTTCGGCGACGAGGCCGCTGTATTATTCAAACTAACGGGACTCGTCTTATTGAACGCGAATTCGCTGTCCCCGTGTGTTACCGTACTCGAGCGTTTGCGCGCGCGAGATAAATGCCTTTAAAATCGTCTGACGAGTGCGATAGTTCGTAAACGGAACCGCGAATAACGCGTCGGGAACGGGCGCATCTCGTCTGCAGATCACGCGTCTCAAATCGCCGCACGAACCGTACGCATTACCTCTGATAATGAGTCCGCCGCGGCGATATTTCCAAAGGCCTTTTCATCAATTGTCGTTTTACGGTCGCGATTTCGCCGCAATAATCGCCGGCCGTTGCGGCGCACACAACCGCAGGAGAGACGTCGGCGACGACGAAAACACGCGGCGCGCGCCACTTATTGCGCGGACGGCCTCTCAAAACGTTATCGGTAACAAATCGACCGGCGAGTGGGGTACAGGCTAAGTGCGAGCGTCGTTCGCGTCGTACGCAGTAATGCCCGTGTGTAACAATATAATTATACTTGTATACTTCTCGAATTTTCAACGTATTTTTCGCCGAGTCATATACACACACACACACGTATTATAATACGTTCCGTACGAGAATCATAATTATTATCTTTGATTTATTCGGGACAATAGAGACGATAGGAGACGGGCGCGGACTCTTCGGAAACCTCCGCGGGCCAGCTAATAGACGCGATACGTATACCTACCGCCGCCGGTACACACGTCGGGAAGAGATTATTTTTTTATTTTTTTTTTTTTTCTACGATTTTTTCGCGATGACAATAATAATAACAATAATAATAATAATAATATAATATTGTAGTACATTAAACAGGTGTACGCGTATTTTACCACCCGGCGGTTTTTCTTTATTACCAGGCAGTATATTAGTGTATGTGTGCGTATATATACGTGTAATTACGTGCCGCGTGTATACACACATTCGAGTTATCACGCGCGCGTGCCGCACAAAAGTGTGTCGTCCTTTCTATTATCAACGCAAACAGATCTATATGAAAACAAATGAGATTTCGCTTGTTGCGGGCGACGGATAAGAAACATATTACAATATTGTTATTTGTTATAGGTGCTATGTTACGCGTCATGTGATAACAAACCTTTTGTTTTGTCGACAGTATTGCGTATTTATAGTTATTTCGAATCCGAATCTATTTCGTAAAATATATTCCACGGGGGGGAGGAGGGGAGGGGGAATTTCTCAAGTCTCGTAGAACAGTTCGATTTTGATGGGGTGTTTTTTTTTCTTAAAAAAATTTTGAAGACTTTTCGCATTATATCGCATTGCACTTAAATTTTAACATCGAAACGTGTACTAGCTATTATATGAAAAAAAAAATGTAATAAATAATAATTGACAAAATCGATAACAGTATTCAAATAATAATGAACCGATTTTTTTTTTAGATCGTTGTTTAGGCATTTCTTTTATTTAAAATACAACACAGTCACGAAATAAAAAAAAAAAAAATGATTTCCAATACAAAACGATAACTCGTTATCACGGGAGGAAAACGCGTGTCTAACAAGTAGTATATCAACGTTATTTTTACCGTATTCGTATTTTACGATAAACAGTAAAATAATTATTTTCGCATTTCATTATCGTTTGTAAATTATCAAATCGTAGTGGCATTGAGAGCTATCGTATACGACGTGTCCAATTATTATAAAATATAAAAAAAAAAAAAAAAACGTATAGCGGCGGTTGAAATGCACATAATTTTTTAATTTCTGGAAATATTTCAATTCATATATATATTTACGAGTATTAACTATTTTAATAGTTTTGTTTTTACTTTATTATTTTATTATTCATAAATTGTTTAATTATTTACTAATTAGTCGAATATTATCATATTCTCTTAACGTCGAGACGTACACTTGTACGCAAGACAAAATCGTGTAATCGGATTTTTCGCGAACCGTTGACATAACATCTTACGTTTGCGGTTGCGCGTACTGACTGCATCCGTTTTTAGAAACGCGTTTTTTACATGGATATCAGCGCTCCGAATTGCATACAATAATAATTAACATCCGCCGCGGGCGCCCGATAATTACACCCATCCCGCGCGTGACGGTTCGTCGTGAGATTATTTTCGACGGACTTTGACAACCCGACCGCGCGCGTACACCGTGTATTACGTACCGCGGTGTTCGCCCGAGATTTTCCCTTTGGCGATTTAAGTCCGTTTCTCTCTCACACACACACACACACACACACACACACACACACACACACACTCTCTCTCTCTCTCTTAAAAACGAAAACAACGTCGGGCCATCGCTCGTACACGCGTACGTGCGGCGTATGTTCCGTCGCGCGACGCGAATTCACAAAGGGCGCCGTGGCGCGGGATCTGCGGCGATCATTGCAGCGCAAAGGGTCGCCGTGTTATTATTACAACAGCGCGTACGTAATATGCACGCGCCGAGCGGCGCGTTTGCGGTGTTAATTTACTGCTGTATACTCGGCGGTGCGGGTTTTAACGAGCCGTTATAGACACCGCAAGTTTCGCGCTGTACATTATACTCGCCGAGACGACAAGGGTGCCAGGTACCTACTGTACGCTATTATTATAATGATTGCGCGGCGCCCGGTGTCCGTAATTGTCGCGGACCGCACAGTTGGCCGGACACGGACCAGAACGCGTCCGGCGACCGTCTGCCGGGGAGTCGGACGGCCGGGCCGCCGGGGCACGACGTTCCGGAAATCTGTATGATCCCGGGAACGTGCGCGGGACAGGGTGCGCGCAATTTAGAAAACCACTGGACGTTATTAACGACGGACATCGGCGGCGGTCGCGATTGGAAACGCGTCGTGTGCCGAGTTCGCGGGTAACGCACGCGCGGAACGCTACGGAAATGATATGAAAACCGTTATTCGGTTTTGTTTTGGTTTTTTTTTTAAATTTTTTAGAAAAACCGCAGTTTGCGCTAATCCGTATCATACGCGCGATACACAATTCTCGTAGGCACGGTCCGAACGGTTTTTCCGGGTCGAAAACGGCGTCTTATAATAAAGCAAAACTAATCTAACGTAACCTAACATTTTTTCCCTGTATAGTATTTACTAAACTGAGAAAAAAAAAAAAATGTCAAACAATCGCGTTATTAGGCTGCGGTACGTTTCTGCACGCGCGCGCTTACAATAGTCGCATATGCCTGTTTATACCTGTGCATGACACGATGTGAATAATATAATTTGATCGGGAAAATGTCACGAGCGCGTTTAATATCATATTAATGTTATACGCGCGTATATTTGCACGCGCATCGCTCGCAAAGAATTATAGACGTACAACAAAACTACGTATATTTTCGCGAGTGTATGTGTACATACACACATATATATTACATTATATTATAGAAAGCAAATTGGCCGCGGAAAAACGGTCGTCTCGCGGACACGCACGATTCTCGAACGTTATTGCCATTATGTTATTATGTGATTGCCGCTGTATCGCCGTAGCCGTATATTTTTATAATACGGATCACGGCTGTCCGCCGCACTGTTCTACAGGCCTGAATTATTGTAAAAAACGTACATGTATATTTCAATATATTTTGCCAGGCCGTTGATATCACGTTGTTTTACACCGCTCGCGACTCGGAAAGAAATCGTATAGTATTACGCGCGAAGAGATTGCGCGTCGCATCGCTTTTTTTTTTTTTCAATTTTTTTCCGTGCGAAATTTCACCGCATCCCATCACGTAGGTAGTCCGAGTCCGTCGCGTGGTGATAGAAACGTCGTGTACCTACGCGTTATACGGGAGAGTCGCCTGAAAAAAAAAAAAAAATGATACGGGAACTGTGCGGTCGCAATACGCCGCCACGGTTGCCAATCGTTCCCCGCAGCTCCCGTTCCGCGAACGGAACGAAAATCACTCGGTCGCGGGAAGCGTTTTTTTATCACAGCGGACTTCCGCGGTGCTAGTAACCGATAAAATATCACTGCCGGTGCCATGCGTTTCGCACAGAGTCGCCACCTTCGAACCGAGTATATATTATAATAAGTCATCGTTACCCATGTGCGGTACCTATATGTACTCTGCAGGGGCGAATCCGGGGCATGATACCGGGCGGGACGATTTTGATAATTCACATACGAGGCGTACGTCTATGATGAAAACCGAGCTCGGAGTGTATTGTATAGTGGCAAAAAGTGTACAGGGGTGGGGGGGATCGATCGTTATATTGTTATACCCGTCATAATCGTCGCCACTTATACTTTTTCTGTGTTTTTCGTATTTCGTAGTTTTCCGTTATGAAGAATTTGTCGATTATACCGAATCAGTCAAAGGCCAATCTGTCTGTTTGTTTACGCGTATTTGTCACGGGACAACGGGAAAGAGACGCGTAAAAAAATCACAATCGAAATCGTCCGACATATGATACTACAATTATATTCCGTTGTAAATGAGTGTTGTTTCCCGCGGGCAAGTAAATGTGTTTCAAGACTGTATAAAATTCGTAAAAAAAAAAAAAACAAAGAAAAGGAATGCACACGTTTTTCGCACGGACCGCGGTATAGAAAATGCAAAACGTTTCGTATAGTCGTTTAGGTAGATTAATAAAAAAAAAAATCTTTTATATTATAATATAAAGAACGCCGTTTGTAGACATTATTATAATTATACCGTTCGCTTTTTCGAAAATCGATGGGCGATAATGTTATAATTATTGTAACACTTTGTCGTTTGCGCAATTTTATCATTTTTTTATTATTTAATTATTTTCATTTTTTTTTTTTTTCATTGAATACGAACGATAAATAAATCGACAAACGGGTCGCCGCGCGAATTCGATTATTATATTATAATGTACATCGACGATGTCCCCGGAGAGATGATGCGCACGGTTTCGTTTTCACAAGTGCATCAGCTATTGCATACGCGTATACAGAATGACGACAGGTATATATATATATATATAAAAAAAAAAAGAAAAAAGTATAATTTCTTTACGAACGCTAATAACAATAATATTCCGTTTGATGTTAATTTTATTTATGTACGAATGACGGCGTTTTGAGGCCGGGAATTCGCGTGTGGGTGAACCTAGCCGACCCACGACATTTTTATTTTATTTTTTCTATGTACGACTACGGTACACAACGTAATAATATAATAACATTATACGCGCGCATAATAAATACCTATATCGCGGCCGACAACAATGCACGATTTAAAAATAATTAATTTTTCTGTTAGTCCGCGGGAACAGAGCGCGCGTGTATAATTAAATTTATACGCCGAACGGTTTATAAACGGGCACTATTTGCGGATAATAATATCATTTTTTTTTTTTTTTTTACAATTTCAAACATACACTATATTACGTGATATTATGTTGTGTTACGTACCACCCCTCTCCACCACCACTACGGAAGGACCGAATTTGTCGGGTTCGCGAGACGGGCAATTTCCCGCCTCTGTGCTGTGTCTATATATGTATGTAATTTTTGCGCCCCTCATAGTCGCCGGTCAATAATTACGCTTATGATTTATGCGTATATGTAGGTGAAATTTGAAATCGAATTTTAAGCTTTTTAACCATAACAATGTTATCATGGCAGTCTCATAATATATATTGATATAACGATGAGATGACATGGGCTCTAAGAAAGATGGAGAAAATGAGATTAGACACATTTGAGAGAAAAGCTCTAAGACGAATGTATAGCCTCACGAACCGGAGAATGGAGAATTCGAACCAATAAGGAGGTTCTAAAAATGTTCCAAAGACCAAGGAAAGTCGCAAAAAGAAGATTGATGTGGGTCGGACACGCTTGGAAAAAAAAAAGGACACAATGATGAATGCAGTAATTTAAAAGGAACCCGAAGGAAAAAGACCGCTAGGCAGACCACGCCTTAGATGGGAAGTCTGTGTGAGGAGAGAAGTTAAAGCAGTAGACCCAAGGAGCAAACTGGAGAGAAGTAGCCGAAGACAGAGAGAGATGGAGGGAAATTAGTTGAACGGTATAGGTCTTAAAGGCCGGAAAACCCCACCCAAAAAAAAAAAAATAATAATAATAATAATAACGATGAGACGTTTGAAATTTCACCCGACTGTGGCTGCTTTGGGTAATGCTGCTGCCGATTACCCATAGCTGGCAGTGATCTGCTGCGGTTTTTTCTCCGCCGATCTTCGTTTTTAATAAATTAATCTGGTTTTTTTCATTTTTGTGTCGGTCGCGTGCGTTTTCTTTGTAAATAGTGAAAAAAAAAAAAATAGTTTAAAATGGAATAAAAATACGACCGACGCCCGTGTTCCACATACCGCTTCTTTTTAACGCATGTGGACGGCAATCGTTTGGAAATAATAACACGACCGGCGCGCACAAAACGCCCGGAAAAGAAAAACCGGTCGGTTTTCGCGTTCGTTCAAAGATCTCCGGCTTCCGAATTTAATAGGCGCTATTATTCGCGCCGCGTCTTTTCGGGTCTGTTCGTTCTATAATCGCGTATTCGGCGTTTCGTAAAACAGCGTTTTCAATGATATATGTAGGAGGTGCCTGTTTATAATATTATAATACACCGTACACACATTGCGTATAGCAAACGCTGCGTTGTACAGACTGAAACGATGCGCATGCCATCACGAATATTTTACGTTACCCAGTCGTTGTATACGTCTCCCGAGGATGTGTGTGTGTGTGTATTTTTGAATAATCGCCGATGTACGGCCCGAGACATCGCGTGACGTGACGGCGAAACGAACGAAAATCTCGCGGCGCGCACAACACGGGCGTGTGTTTTATACGCGTATAAAATAATAATATTACACGTTATAGTATACGAAATTACAACCGAAATTGAAAACAAAAAAAAAAATACCCCTGTCGCGGGCGCGGGGGGCGAGGAGGGGCGAGGCGTTCGCCCGTGCGCGTACACTCCCCGAACGCGGCCGCGTCGCAACGCCAACGCCAACGCGCCGAGAGCGTGTCGTTCGCGGGGCCGGCGTACGTTTTCACGTCTCCGACAACCCGCGATCGCGCGTTTGCGGAGAGTGGAAAAAAACCGAGAAAATCGGACGTTCCGCCGTCCGTTCCGCGGCATTTCCCGCGCGCGCGTAATGTCACACGGACACCTGTGCGGTACGCGCACCGCGACGGACGGAGACGGCCGGCTCTCACGGACGCGCGCGCCGCCGTCCCTGCGCCCCCCGGGGGTTGTGCGACAGACACCGTCTACGATGCGTGTGCACACCGGCACGTCTCGTCGCGCGCGGGTACGCGGCGTGTGGGGACACGCGCGTTCGATTGCGTCCGTGTTTATTTCGGGTTTTTTTTTGTTTGTTTTTTTTTTTTTTTCATCTTCTGTTTGTCGAATCGATCGGACGTGTGAGAAGAGGGCTGCCGGCGCGCGTCGCCACAATAATAATAAAAGACACACATTTCTCGGCGCGGACGATTCGAAACGCTCCCGAAAATCGTTATAATAATATACGTTATTAATAAAATCTATAAAAAAAAAAAAATAAAAAAAAAAAAAAAAAATAATAAATAAATAAATAACACGCGTAATGTAAAAACACACACAGACACATAATAATAATAATAATATTGTTGCTGTTGTTGTTGTATACCCGCTCGGTATACGTGATCCGGACTGAAAGACCCCCGAAACACATTAGTGTTACCTGCTGTAGTCGTCGTCGTCGTCGTCGTCGTCGTCGTCGTTGTAGTCGGGTAATATAACACACCGCCGGCCAATTAGTTATGGGGAATCCGAAGAAGAGAGGAGCTGCAGCAACAACATCAATAACTAATACTCTATACCAACTACATACACACCGCCGTCGTTATTATTATTATGTGTACCTGCAGTAGTAGTAGTAATAGTAGTAATAGTAGTAGTAGTAGTAGTAGTAGTAGTAGTAGTGTATACAAGTATTATATATCGGTTCGGTTTTGTCCTTGTTGCATTCGTGCGCCGCCGTCTATACGTATATACATGTACGTACGTATGTATTATTATTATTATTTGGTCTCTCTACACTGCAAACAAACGAGAATAGAAAATAACAATAATAATTTATCAATACGTCAATGAGCGTAAGAAAAAA
Source organism: Cinara cedri (assembly GCA_902439185.1). NCBI lineage: Eukaryota > Metazoa > Arthropoda > Insecta > Hemiptera > Aphididae > Cinara > Cinara cedri. The sequence goes on from CABPRJ010002378.1 coordinate 902,750, forward strand.
AAAAAAAAAAATAGAAAAAAAACAAACAAAACCAAACGACTGTTGCGCGTGTAATAAGAATATTATACAGTCTCCGCGTTGACGGAGGGCCTAGAGAGACGGCGGAGAGAGCGAGAGAGAGAGAGCGGTGGCGCGGAAGAAGAATGGTAAAAAATAAAGGAACCGTAGAAAAAAAAAAAAACCTCTAGTTTTTCGAAATTACTTTCCGTCGGATACGCCGTGTCTCGGCGCGGCGCTCGGTCCCGAGGACGGTCTGGGTAATTTAAAAAAATAAATATTGTTACAGCCCGCGAGTGTACGGCTCTCACCCCCCTCCCCCCCTCGTGCGCCCGGTCCGCGACGTCTATTTGTTATCATTCGTCATGCGTGTTGGACGAGTCAAAAGGACGGCGGCGACGTACGTTATTACGACGACGTACCGCGAGATTCAGTGGCGCCCAAACTCACGCGATCCCAGTGCACCGTTCGCTATGCCCTACGCGCTGCGCACTGTTCGGGGTTAGGGGGTTGCGGTAGTGATAACCGCTGGAATTCGGTGTCTAAACGTCGTCGTGTCGTTTTTTTTTTTTTTGAGCTTTTGGGCGAGATTCAATCAGACGAACGTCCGTTATACAGCGCGCCCTTGCTCCGCCAGGGCGATGCGCGATCGACGATTCGGCGTTAGCCGACAACAAATCAGTAGCCGCCGTTTGGCTCAAACAAAATATAATGCTATTAGAAACCTTTATCGTATACTTTAGTTATTTTTCTGTTTATTTTCCTTTGTGACCCGAGCACCGGATCCGATAAGAAGAGTTTTCGTGGCGGGCGGCGGGGTTTTGAATTCCGAATTTCAGCCGCCGCGCTGTGTGAAAACACGTAGTTTGGGCGGAACTGCTGCAGCGGGTACGATTCGCGGTTTACGGACCCGTCGTAATAATATACGCCGATAACAATAATAAATGATAACAACGATGATAATGGTGATAACAATAATAATATACGAATCCGAACAACAATACTATGCTTAGCGCCGACGGTTTTCGAATATTAACGCCTCGGGACGATAGCGTCGTCCCGAATACACTAGCGCACGCATACTCGTCAATACACACACGCAATTATTAGTATCACAACTACTGTAAAATAACGTTATCGGTTCTCGTGTTTTTTCACAATATAATAGTACACCGTAGTGTGCCGTAGGTTTATTATTTTTTTTTCCGCCAATCGCGTATGTACCCGCTTCTACCCGTCGGATCGGCCTGAAACTGGCCAGGGAATCCGTTTTCGATTTGTCGTTCCTTTTCGATTGTTCGTCTTCGGTTCGACAACACACCGTCTATCGAAAGGAGCGTGGGCGTTGAACGATTCGACCGCGCCATTGAAATAATAAGCGCACGCCGCCGCTGTACAACACTGTATAGTACATTAATTATTCATAATAGACGCGGTCGTATAATTCGCACCGTGCGCGCGATACTCTTTCCGCATCCGTCGAACCGGTGTAGTGTTTCATCACGTGTCCGGTTAGGTTAGTATTGCGGCGGCGCCGCACCGAGCGCCCGGGAAGGCCGCGGACGACCACATTAAGTATTCGCATAATCCGCGCGATGTAAACAAAAACCGACACCGTTTGGTTTTCCGTCGGGGTTTTCTCGTTTCCGACATCGATCGATACGGAATAAAATACGGGACTCTTCGAGTTCGCCGTTTCGCACACATCATATTACAGTGGGCGAACCGTTTCTCCCGGCGGGGCCCGGACGATAACCGTTGTTATCGCGGTATACCGTCGAAATCGTATTCCCGAACTGTAATTACAGTTTACGGGGTATCCGGTGCGAAATGATTATTGTCATTATTATTATCTGGTTCTCGTATCGATAATCACTTTGAAACGCCACCGAAATTATATACACGGCGAGATTAGCGCGTTATTTTTTTTTTGTTTATTTCGGCGACCCGCCGACCGTTCGAATCGAAAACCGTGCGGATTTACCGGGCGTCTCTTTTGCGCAGCGACAGCCGTAAACCGAGTTCCGTTTGCCGTTCGTTTTATGCGGCGGCCGCCGACGCGTTTTCGGGCGCGCGCCCGTTTAATACGTAATTGCGATTTCCGTTCGTTTTTCGCACGCGCGTGATATTTCGCAACACACGCGGACATCGCGACGCATATCGTCAACGTGAACACCGCAACGGCCACCGGCGATTCCCCGCAACGGTTTTTCTCCTTTATTTTCCGTGTACACGTGTACGCGCCCGAAACCATTACCGACACGCGTAACGAGTATCACGCGCAGTAATGTGTACTGAAACCGAATCGCGCACGTAAAATACACAACGTTATCGTACGAAATATTATTGTTTTATCGGATGTTTTTTGGTTTTTTTTTTTTCTTCGTAATTTTCATTTTCAATAAAAACTGATGCTTACCGACGGCCCGATCACGCGTACACGCGTTCTCCGTTGATTCACGCGAGTATTTTTTTCGGGTCCTCCTCCCTCCCCCCAAGCGGTTCCGAACTTTACCGCCGGAGAGCACCGCGCGACGTCGACACGTTTAATTTTTTTTATTTTTTTTTTTTTTTATTAATATGCCGACGTTCTCGCGGGACGAACTACTTTGCTCGTCACGCCCCCGAAAGCTCGCCGTGTTCCACTTCATGTATTCGGATCCGTTAGAAATGTCGCCAAACGCCGACACCGTGTGCAGGTATACGAAAAACAAACGAGCTCGGGAAAAGTCGTCCGCAGAAGCCGGCACTACCGGTACTATCGGTCGCCGAAACTGCAGTGTCCGGTTCGCACTGTTCGCCGTCTCACTTTTCGAATCCGAAATCCGACGTCGACGGTGTGCGGTTTTCCGTTTTCGCGGCGACGTTCAAGAAACCGATTCCCCGTCCGCTCCGCTGCGACACGCACAATGCAAATAATAATACAAATACAACGGGCCGCTCGTATATTTACACGACCGAGTATTATTATAAGTATACGGTGTGATTCGCGGCGGACGACCATTATAATAATAATATTATACTCGCGTATGTATATTATTGCACGCACATCATTGTGATGCGCACAATATAATGTCGTACCGTTTTTTTTTTTTTTTTTTTTTTTCTTACCGTACAAAACCCACAGTGGTACTTTTATTTCGTTATTATTATTTTTTCTATTCAATCTTCATCCGTAATACGTATACGTACATAAATATATAGGTAACGTATCATTAAATTAACGTGTACATAGTATACAGCCGTTCGGCGTATTACAGACCGTGTAACGAGGAGGAGAAGGCGGCGGACGGCAAGGATGAGTAGGGGCGGAGGGGAGGGAGGTAAAAAGAAATGAATTATCGTTGCGCACGCACGCGCGCCGCACAATAATATATGAAATTATTATATTCCGTACGCGACGAATAATATCCGCAACAACAACAGCAATAATACAAAAATATTAATATGTTATACTCTGGACACGGTCCGGCGCAAATTATCCCGCGCGTGCGCGTGTACACAGATAATATCGTGCTTTCGTATTATTTTTTTATTTCATTCTTAATTATTATTATTGTATTATAATAAAGCGTCGTGTATACATACATAAATATATTATGATGTGTACGACGATACGATATTGTTTGTTGTCGTGACCCGTTTTGCAAATAATAAATAATAATAATAATAATACCAATAATACAGTCGCCCGTTCGTAAAAAAAAAAACTAAAATAATAAATATCACTTATAACCTAGCTACGTTTACTACAAGATCCGAACGGTGTAATAGTTCTCGATGAGCACGCGCGAGTGCGCGCCAAACTCGTCGTCGTCGCCGCCGCCGCCTCCGCCCGTGGCACCTGCCCGTCCAAAACGATTTCGTCACACCGATTCGCACGGTTATCTGTCCCGTTAAAACACTCCACTAATTTTATTTTTTTTTATTATTATTATTTTTTTTTTTTATCAAAAATATTATTCTCCGCGGTTCTTTATCGGCGACGCGGGTACCCGCGCTAAAACCGATTTTCGCGTAAGTTACGCGATAGAAATAACGGAAAAAAAAAATAATAATAATAATAAAAAAAACATTATTCGACCGGCTTGTCGTCGACGCCGACGATGCGCGGTCGGCTGTTTCCCCGCCGGAGAATGTTCGCGTTTCGTTCGCCGGCAACATCCGCGACACACGAAAATAAACCGGAACGCCGTGACCGTCCGCGCGTATCACGGGGCTAACGATTTCGGCATAAGCCCGCGCGGCAGCCGTTGATCGATCAACGTACAGTTCCGTCGCCCACGGTCTAACCGCGGTGACCGGGACCCGTCGATCGTCGACGGCATTGCGCCGCGGCCGATGTCCGACGAGAGTATTGCGGCGTCGGCCGTGGCCACCCGGGACTTCCGGCGTCTTCCAGCGCGCAGCCCCGCGCGCAATAGTACCGCCGGCACCGACCGCGATCCCCGGCGCTGCATTCCCGCGGCGGTTATCGAATACGTTTTCCGCGTCCACCGCGCGGTCGAGCGACATTTCGCTCACGTTGTTTGTCCGCCGGAAAACGAAACGCGACAAACGATCGAGCCCGGTAGACCGCCGGCAGCACCCTCGACCGGGGTCCGGGCGGCGGGGTACCGGACGAAAGTCCTAACGAGTCGACTCGTGTCCGTCCGGAGCTTGTTTTCGGCGGGGGCGAGCGGACGTCCGCCTTGAAAAAAAACGCCCCCAGTCGCGCGTCGGACATCGGGGCGGGCGCGCATAGTTTTCAGCCGCACGCCGTTATGCGCGGCACAAACAGCGCGGCCGGACTCGCCCGCGTGACGCGTGACGCGTCGCGCGTTGTGTTCGGGACCGTGCGGGTGAAACGGATCGGTTTGGCCTTTTCTCGGCTCGGTCCTCACGGTACGGCGCGTCGTGAACGCGGAACGCGGGGCGCGTAACAAGACGCACGCCGCGCGTCGACGCGTTTCTCGCCGCAGTCCGCGTCTGCTGCCGCCGCGGGCACCACCACCCGTCATCGGTTGTTTTCGATGCCGTGCACGCGCGCGCATTACGTCGTATTGCTTTGCCGCACGTATAGCGTACAGGTACGCGCGGGGACGCGTACGCGGGTATTGGAAACGGCACAAATTCGTGGTACATGCGTATCGGACGACGCTTTATGTTGTGCGTACACACGTAACAAAAATGTAACGATTCTATAGGCGAGGAGGAGACGGTCGGCGATGTGCGTGTATTATGCGGTGGTTGTAGCGCGCAGGTAGCGGGTATGCACAGTGATGTATACGGCACGCAAGTATTATGATGATGATAATAATAATAATAATAATATATAGTCAGAACCCAATCATATTATTGACTTTTTGTGTGACCAAGGACAAAGGAATCGGATTAACTGACAGAAAAAAAAAAAAAAAAACACGAGTAAAATACAAATACCTAAATGTATACGACCGTCGTCGTCGTCGTCGTCGTCGTCGTCACCGCCGCCGCCGCCGCGGTACAATGGAAATCGGGAGCGCCCAGAATAATTTCTATTAAAATTCTTATATATATGTACGAGTATATTATACATACACACATATATATATATATATATATATATATATATATATATATGTGTATGTATTTTCACGTGTATTCGTGCGCCGTCGATAATAATATTATAATATGTGCCTACGAAAAATCGTTACGATATTCTCCCGAAGTGCGGTGTGCGTATCCATTGTCTAATGTCTGAAAAACAAACAATAGGTTCATACGCTTTTTTTTTTTTTTTTTTTTTTTTTTTTTATCTTCTTTCTATTCCATCCACTTCTTCTTCATCGCCGTCTTCTTCGTCATCACCGTCATCATAACCGTCTGTGTATCGCGTTATTACCGGGTATACAATATTATTACATCTCACCAGTCATGATTGGAGGCCACGGAGGTTGAATGCCTCGCGGCTACGACAACGACGCGCAATAGTCATTTGCGCGCATACGTTGTGTACGTACAGATTTGCGTACGAATATTATCGATAATTCGCCAAACGTTAAACCGTTCGTTCGTTTTTTTTTTGATTTTACGTACACAATTAATCCGAAATACTTGTATGGTTTGGCACAGTTTCGTTACGTTTCAGTCGGCATCCATAGGGGTATTTTCGACGAAAACACGGCATTCGAGCGCGCATGAAACGCGCTTGGGTCCGAGACAAACAGTTTCAACACACAGACCATACACACGCCGCACGCATTCTGTACGAAATCGCGTCCCTCTAATTCCGTGTGTGGGTGTCTGTACAGGGGCGTACGAAGCTAAAAAAAACACCATCTTTTATCCGGCATCGAAACGGTGAAATTCGATCAAAATTTTATCGCATAAACCGGCCTATATCAAACAACTATCATAGTTCCCGTGCGCGTTCGGTCCAGAGCTAGAGCCGCTAAAAGTGTTCTCTAAAAGTAGCGGGGGTGGGGGGAAACACAATACGCAACAGTGGCGTGCCGAATTATGTGTTTTTCAGGCGATCCGAAACCAAACATGTTGAATGTTGATTAAGATCGACTATAGTTCAGAGATCACAGACGCCTTTGGTTTCGCGTATTATAGATTTTTTTTTTTGAGTGGGCGGGTCATAATTGTTTTTTTGTTTTGCCTCAAGTACCAAAAATGTTCAGCACGCCGTTGCAGCAGACACGCGGCGCATTAGTCTCTAATTTCCGGGGAATATTCGACGAAAACCTAACACCATTACGGAATGCCGAACGAATTCGTACAACGTATTGCGTGTTCGTCATCATCCCATGTAGGCCGTGCATTCGGTCGATCCGGAAACATTCGCCGCGTCGTTTTTGTAGATAATTTATACTGTAGACTTCCACGCGGTATTTACGAGCCGCGAACATCGATACAGTACGTATCTACACGTACGGCGGTACAAGAGTCGCAAGTACGTTACGGTGTTACCGGCACTCGTACTCGCGTACAGTATACACAACGTTATTATAATATCGTAGCACAGAAAACACAATCGGAATGTTCATTAGCCCGGCAGACTGGTGTAATACTAATCATAAATCATAACGTATAATATCTATAATAATATTATGTACGTATCCTCCTAATCAATTGTTCTACGGCGCGTACGCGATACGGTGTATAATTGTTTCGATGTTTGATTGATGATGGCGACTTGTGATATTGAACGCTCCGTACGCGGCGCGGATTGACATCCCGGGCAAACGGCGGCGGCGTCGGCGTTATCGAAGGCGACGGTACGGCCGGGTGCAAAAAAAAAAAAAACAAAAAACCACCAGATGAAAAAGAAAAAAACGCACACAAAACAAAACAAATAAAGGTAACCCCCGGTCGCGCGGGATGATTTTTTTTCGGGAAAATAAAGGCGCCAGCGAGCGACGGTAACAATAATTAAACAATCGTTAACGATGCGCGCGCACTGGCGCAATGTGTGTGTGTTTTTCTCTCTCCGCGCGGTGATGTAGACACACTGTCTCTATAATAATAATGATAATATAACATATTTTTCATTATATTATTGTGTATACACAGTATATACGTGTAGGTACACCCGTACAACAGGTCGATGATTTGTTTCGCTTCGGGAGGCCTCAAATAAATAGTGTCCTTTTTGGGCCGCCGCCGGTGTGACGGCAGTGCAGCGCAGCGCGGGCAGACACCCGGGAATCATTAGACGGGAGAAGAGAGCGAGAGAGAGAGAGAGAGAGAGAGAGAAAAATAAAACAATATTAGTCTTGCGCGTAGTTCTAGTCGTATAGTTACGGTATTAATAGTTGTAAGTACCTATGTGTATTATTATGTATAAACACCGTGCGCGCGCGGGGGCCCCGCGAGAAATAACGAAAAAATAATAATTACGGTGTAGGTACCTGCATAACTATGGTTCGCCGGACCGTACGTACAGGATCGATTATCTAGAATACCGACGACGACGGCGAAGACCGGTCGCATTCACGTTTTTTAAACGGCTCTTCCTAAAACGTTTTACCGTAATATGCCGGCCGAAACGTCCGATATTTCCAGGGCCCGTCCGAAACGGGGGGAAAAAAAAACACAAAAAAAAAAAAAAAAACGTTAAGGCTTGCACGCTGAAAGCGGCTGTTTGTTTATTACGCGCGGTGTCTCCATATGTATCCAAATCGCAGTGTTAACCGTTGTTGCTCGGCGATCGATCTTTTGGAAAGGGCATTTCCTTGCCCGCGACTACTACCGGAATCGAAATAATAACGATTGAAATCCGTTCATCGGTGTCGCCAATGTAACCCGATCGAAAAAATTCAATTTTTTTTTAAATGTTAAACGAATCCGGCGTGTGCCATCGTTTAGGGAATGTACAATTCGGGATACAAAGTAAACCTTATGGTGATCATCCTATTGTCTTGGATTTCGAGCGTGCGAAATCGGACGGAAATTATTGTAGATATTTTGTTTAGCGAATAAATAGATGGAATTTTTTTTTTTTTTTTTTATCACAGAAGATTATCAATAAAGGCGTTAATACTATACGCGACACACACGACGGTAACGAATAACGGGTACCGAGATCCGCGAATTATTATTACTCTTGTAAACAGCAAATCGTCTCGCCCCGGTACAATGCATGTAAAACATACAATGCACCGTGTTGGGTATTATTGTGCGATTTGCGAATCACGATATTTCACAAAAGGCGTTTCCGTGCGCGTATATACGTCGGGAATATTGTCGTTCGGTGGGCGTTTTTTTCGTTTCTATACCATACACTATAATACGTATACAGCCGGCGAGTTTCCGCGCCCGAAAACGGTTAGATAAATTCGAAAACTGTGTCTATAGAGCCCATAAATCAAGAAAAACTTCTCCGAAGAACTAACTAGAAGGCGGACGACCTAAGAAGATCCTTTACAGGGCGAAAAGAGGCTTTTAGAGAGACTTTGAAACGTCGAGGAGAAACCCGATTCGGAGAAAAGCCGCAGCCAGAACAGGGATAGATGGCAGGTTTTGTGTACTCAAGGGTAATAGGTAGTAGTAGAAGAAGAAGAAGATGGGAGAACAGAGCGATCGATTTTCGACTGTCGTTTTCGGACAAATGTTTTGTGTCTTCGGAAATATTATTATTATCATTATTTTTCAATGTCATCACCGCGGCTCCGACGTCAAATGCCGCCGCGACCATTCACACGCGTGTACCACTCGCGACCTCATCCGTCGACCCAAAGGACCCGGGCCGGCGCCGGGGAACGAAAACCCGCCGCGGAGGAGTGATAAATGATTACAGAACAACAGCAACAACAATAATAATAATAATAATAATTATTATTATTATTATTATTATTGTAAACGACCCGGCGCGGCCGTACTGCGCGCCGAGAAGCGCCCGGGCCGGGTTACAACAAATATTGTTCTTTTCCATTTTCGGGGCGGCGGTCATTAACCACCGGCGGGCAATTAACTCGCGACCGCGATGACACATTGTAATTATTATCTACCTATATATATATATATATATTTATACACATAAAATGAAGCCGAAACCGACCTAACAAACATAATATAACGACGACAGTCGGACGGAAGAAAAATCGGATTTTTACCGGCCCCGGACGGCGCGTGTGCGTATCCGTTTCTGCCCACGGACGCGGAGACTGCGACGACGAAGACGACGACGACGACGGCGACGTAATAATCACAATAATCGATTTCCTCCGCGGTAACGAATATACTCGCATCGTCGTCATCATTACCGACAGTGATTGGATTTCCATAGTCTCTCTCTCTCTCTCTCTCACCCGAGTCTGTCTTTTTCCTAAATATATATATATATATATATATATGTGTGTGTGTGTGTGTGTGTGTGTGTAGTAGCTGACGGTGTATGCTTATTATTAATAATAATATTGCAGCCTCGCCGCCGTAAATGAAATTATACAGCGGACGAAGCGTCGAAGAAACTCCAAGCTGACGGTGTATGCTTATTATTAATAATAATATTGCAGCCTCGCCGCCGTAAATGAAATTATACAGCGGACGAAGCGTCGAAGAAACTCCAAAGCACACGTCATCATCGTCGCATATCGTATCGTAGAAATTCGTTTTCGATTATTACTTTATAAATCAATTTTCACATCGGTGTAGTGACATAATATCGTATCACCGGCGCGCGTTTTATTATTATTATTTAAACGATACACCGCGGAATGAAAAAAAAAACAATTAGAAGACTTTGAGACGCCGGAAAAGACTAGAGCTTCCTGCTTCACGGTGAAATTAACATTCGAATCCATATAAAACCGTTTACTCTAACGAATAATACAGTCCGTGTGCATTTCCAATCGTATACTCGTATATTCACGTGTTTCACGTTGTTTTTCACGTATTTTCACTGTATTCACGTGAATTGTACTGAAGCACGTGAACACGCGGTTAGTAAATCCACGTGTATTAAGTGTACGTCAAATGAACATTTTTCATTCGCGCGTACGCGGACTCGTCCTTTCACGTTTTCGATCGAGGCCTCTATAAAAGGCCGAGCACGGGCGACACAAATATAATGATACTATTAGGAAAAACACGCATGCATTAATGCACGCGCTATTAGAGCGAGAAATTGGGAAACGGTCGGACGTAACCCGAGCGATTCGAAACTCTGCGGAACAGTCGCGCGATAATGCGATCACAGAGCGCGCACGCCGACCGAAAGGAAGAGACCGGCGAGTCGACTTCGTCGTGCGACTCTTATTAAAAACGACGTGAGAGACTTTCAAAGGAACGAGAGACGATTAGGCGACCAATCCGATTACGGAACGGGGAATCGGAGTCGTAGGCCGTCTCAATAACAGTATATGCAGAGTTCTCTTGGTTACCATTCCGGACCTCGATTGTAAAACTATACAATTGTTCGCATAATATAAGCTCTTAATTTTCCGTGTAGGTCTTCGTTCGAACAGTGCGTACAACGCATTTCTCGTTGATTAATTTAAATAAATTTCACTGCGAAAACGTCTTCGTGTCCGCGTTTTATCGTACGTAAGAGTATATTATTTTTATAGCACATCACCCCCGTCCAAAGTAAATCGCGTTTTTTCCACCCTCTCTTTTCCGTCGGCAATGTCCGACGCGGCCTTTTCGACGTTTTGAAATCGAATCCTGCGCCGCCGGGCAAGTGAGTCACCCGCCGCCGTCGAGCTGCACCCTCAGACTCGGTCGCGGCGGGCTCCTCCGGGCCGCGAGACGATCGCATTACGCGCCGGGAATCCGCGGGATCCGCGAGTGGTTTTCCTCCGGGAGCTTCCCGGGTTCTTCTGTTACAACAGCGACAATAATAATAATAATAATTTACGGATTTCAATTAAACAACCCGGATTGAAAAATAACTACCATATAGGCATATCGCACCGGTAGTGCGCGAAAGGGCATCGTATCGAAAATTTTATCGAAAATGACTATCGGTCTAGCGGCTACCCCTATCGATCCGATTCGGTATAGTACAATATGAGTTTATTTCGTTAGTTTAGTAACACGTATACGATTATACGTAGATAGCGCCACTATACAAAAAAAAAAAAAAAAAA
>CABPRJ010002378.1:921216-934404 GCA_902439185.1 Cinara cedri
GGGGGGGGGGGTTGTGGGGTGGAGGGCAGATGGTAATGTCGTGGGCCGCGGGGTCGTCTGCGCGCTTATACTTACACCTACCCGTACGTGCGTATAGGTGCTCATTACGGACGAGTTGTGATTTCCATTACGCCGAGAAGTACAATATAAAATAACACGGTAAACCGGTGCGGCGTCGTTTTCTTTTTTTTTTTTTGTACACGCCGGTCTTATCGTTTTTCACGCTTGGCAAATTGGTGTCGGTGTCCGCGGGCCCGAAAGGGACCGGGAAGAATTCCGAAAAATCTCTCGAAATCTTATGCACGCGTACCCCCCGCGGCGGAGTCGCACGCTGCAGCGGTACGTACGCATGTTATTGTCGTCGGTCCGCCGGCCGCCTTCCCCTCGCCACCGCACCCGCCCCGCGTTGTTTACCCGAAAACTAAAATGTTCTCGCGCTATTCGTTTTGTACGACGTGCGTTTTTTTCTCTGTCCGCCTGTATAAACAATGTATAGTTACCGATCAGAAGACTTGCTCCTGCGACAGTGCGATCGACATCGCGATGATTTCTGGTTACTCTTTCTGTACGGCGTGTGTTTACGCGTCTGTTAAAGTCGGTTTTGTTTTTCGTTACAGCGTGATATTCGGCGAGATAATAGTCCGAGAGTTTCACCTAATAATCGACTGTTTTTTTTTTTTTTTTAAGAGAATAGACTCAAGTCCGTACTTTACAAGATAAACGAAATCTACTGGACACATTTATAGGGTTTTTCGCCGCTTATGATTTTTCCCGTTTTCACTCGATACTATTTACGATAGGGTCGCCAGATTTTCAAATCTCCAAACCGGGACACGAAAATTGTATTTCTTTTTATGCATCGACTGTCATTACTAATTATTGTACATCGATTATAGTTTACTTTTCACTTGAATCCGTTTTCTTCAACAGAGTTGTATCGTTCTTAAATTTTTCGTAAAATTTGTCACAATAGTCAATCCGAAATTCACTTTACAGACCATTAGGCCTCATCGTACCGTATTCATCATACCGCTTTACTCGATCCAGTGTTATTCATAAGTTCACTCGCAGCCTCTATTAACCGGAGCAATCTGCAGAATGACCGGCCGGGTCCCCGGGACATGTCCTTAAGACCGGGACGAACGGCAAGTCTAATATACGATGAGAATTTATCGTCACCGGTCCTTTATCATAAAAAGAAAATTTCGAGTGAGACTCATTACCGGGTGTATACATTATGTCCTGAATCGCGTTGGAATTTTTCATAGAATTTACACAGGTACGTTAGGCGTTAACCGAAAATTAGTAAAATCGACTCTCAAACCCGTTATACCGCGAAAACCTACTCGTATTGGCTCTTTCCCGGCAAGAAGCGGTGTAAACAATACGTTGTCGAGTAGGACAGCTATAATACATCGGAAGCTTTCGAGTGTTCAACGGTTTTTCGTTTTTCGTTTATCGTTCGAATAATTTCCCATTATTATTGTTGTTTTTTTCCCGCGTATCGATAACCGCGGCGTGTATGGGCTGCTTATCGACACCGGACACAAAACCAGATTGGCGTAGGTCGCCGCCGCCGTGGCACAATGAATCGGATTACGGCCGAGAGGAAATCGTTATCGACGACGAGAGGTTTTAATTATGTGTTGTACCGCTGACATTTTACTTGTTGTCTGGAATTTTAATTAGTTATATAGGTATATATTTATTATATACCTACACCGTCGCCACAATACGTAATATTATATTAAACGCGCGTTTTCTCACCATATATATTATTATTGTATAAATAAATATTTTTTTTTTTTTTTAACCTTATATTAAAAAAATCCGCCCGTATACGTTAATATAATATTATTTATTGTCGGTGTTGTAGTTCATAGGTATACCCGTGTACTAATCGCAGCTATCTAATAATAAATCATTTTTTTTTTTTATTTCTGTAAGAAAATATACTCCAGAAAAACAATAAATAATTATTATCAAAACGAGTAGAGCAAAACAGAAAAAAAAAACCGTAATTAAAAATTCGAACATTTTGAATAAATATTTCATAAGTACATACGGATATATAACACGACGCATAGAATATTTTGTGATGTCGAAATATTCGTAGTAATTATTATTATTTTTTTTTCTGGTGCCCACGCAGTTTGCGATGATACTTAACGGATACCTATACGAAAATCCGTTCGGAAACGTGTTACATTTTCGCGTTTTAATATTATTCGAAAATACGTTGCCGGGGCAGCGGAGATAACCATAACTCGACGCGTAAAAAAAATGAATTCAATGTTCGCTCCGAGAATACCTGAAATCCCCGAGTCGGCCGCCTTTTACGGGTACGAAGTTCTAGATAAAAACTGGACGGCGAACTAAACTAGACCGCGGTAGATTTCTATAATGGCGGACAGACAGAATTTCAATTCGACACGTCGAAACTGTCGTCGGTTTCCGTCTGGAAACAACAGGAATCCGAAATATTATTCGGCGTCGATGAAGAGGAGGAGGAGAGAAACAGAAAAAAAAAAAATAACAACAATAATAATAATAATTCCTCGTCACGAAATCACGTCTGGTCGCCACCGTCTTCGAATCCGCCGTTTCACGGTGTGGCGGTCCATTGTGTTTAACCTTTACCGGTCGATGTACATAATCGATTTTTTTTTCTATTTCCCCGCCGCATCGCCGCAGTCCGCACCGCACACAGCACCCGTCGCAGTAGATTTGATCCTATTATTATTATTATTATTTATTTTATTTATTGATGGTTTTTTTTTTGGTGTATAGGACGTTAAAAAAAAAAAAAACCAAAAATAAATAATATTTTATTATTATATTATAGTGTCGTCGTCGTCGTCGGTTGAATAGACACCCGAGAACAAAAATCGACCGGCGGCGGCGAATTTTCCCGTTGGTCCCAATCATTATATTATTATTATTTTATGTTATATATATAAAAAAAAAAAAAAAAAAAAACACGGATATTTTATCGGGTTCAATTGTGTTTGTTATATTATGTATGCGTGTGTGCCCGGCCACAAACGATTCGATCTCCTCTATCACCTCCGTCGGCGGCGGCCCGCGCGGCACGTTTTTTGTCTAATATTTTCGGTTTTTTTTTTTTTCCCCCGTTGTTGTTCTTATACTTGTTCTTCTTCTTCTGCTCTTGTTGTTGTTCTCCGTCTATTCCTCGCGTTTGATTCGCTCTTTCTCGAATATTTTTATTAATAGGCGGTAATAATAATAATAATAATAAAAAGTCACCGCGACAACAATAATGGCCGGCGAAACGATCACGTAGTATCCACTATGTACACTGTATACGTGTCGCGCATTGTCCTCTCGTCGTCGTATCTCGTACACACGAACACACACACACACACACACACACGCGCGCGCGCGCGCGCACGCACGCAGAATGGCCTCGTTCGCGACGCGTATAATACTTTTTAAGTCGAGATTTTTTTTTTGATTTTTTTTCGCTCAATTTGTTCTGTTCGCCGCTTATTATTATTGTTATTGTTCTCGGCCGACCGATTGTTTAACGCCGATACAAATACTATCATTGTACACGTATATATCGTATCGGAACGCCCGGCCGTTCGTTTTGTCTTTTTTTTTCCACATTTTTTTTTTTCTTCTTCCCCCGTTCGCCTCTCCGCCGAAACCTCCGCCGCGCCGTCGCGCCGCAGTTGACCCCGGTCGCGCGGCCATCTATGAAATAGTAAAGTACTGCCAGGTACGCCTATAATACATTACAACGACGCGATAATATTATAATAATACAGTAATAATATCATAATAATATTTTATTATTATTATTATTATTATTTTTTTTTTTATTCTATTCGATATCCGTTTTCGGTTCGTCATTATATTTTTATTTTCCGCCCCGGTTTCTCGTTATTTTATTTTTTTTTTCCGCCGGCCGCATTAACCAGCGACGCTTTCGAGCTCTCGTTCCCGCCCCAACGCCCCGTCCGCGCCCCCGCGCGCTAACGCGCTCCGCTAAAAGCCGGCAAAACCGAAATTTCATTAACGTCATTTTAAGGTGAATTTATGTCGTAATTTCCGTTGGCACATACACTCTCGCTCACTACGGTTACGACGGCGACGCCGCCGCCGCAAGACAATGGATGCGCACGGCTACTAATTCTTTGCAACACCCTCCGACGGCGGCGGTGCCGGCGCGCAAGAGAGTTTTTCCGGACGGCGGGGAAAAAGACGCGCCGCCGCGAGTGTACGAGTAGAATAATATGTGTATCTCTCTACGCCGGGGCAATAATTCACATCGCCCGGAGAATAATAATAATAACAACAACAATATTATACACGGTGCAATAATTATTGTTTTCGTTAGCATAAAGGCTTTGCAACGGGCGCGCGCGCGAAAACGATTCGGAGGATTAAGTTTTAATTAAAACACAAACCGTTTTACCCGCCGCCGACAAAACTTTTCGCTCTTTTCTATTGCCGTTATACACGTATACATGTGACATAATATGTTTTTAAGTTATGTGCGTACACCGGGCCCGTCGCAACACTGTACGTACACGGTGCAGCAATAGGAATCGAATGCTCGCGCCGGAATCCCTATAAGACGGGCCCCTATATAATATTGCAGTGTTATTATAACCGAGAATTCCTTTGAGTGGAGTGGGTTTTTTTTTCTTTTCTTTTTTTTCTTTTCCCTTTAGGCGCGCGTATATCATACCTACTATCATCGCTGCGTCGAATCGATAATAATAATAATAATGATTCATATTGTGCGCTTTGTTTTCGGCATTTTTTTTTTTTTTTTTTTTTTTTAACGTGGTACGGGACGAGACGTAATAAAAATAAAAATAAAAGTGTATAAGGTTATAAAAAAAAATAAACGCAATAAGAAGAATTTACCTCTATAAACTGTATACGCCCGCGCGCTTACTGCACATAAAAAATAATGAAAAAAAAAAATAAAATAATAAAAACAAAAGCAATCGCCCGGTAAACAATTTTCGGTTTGAACAAATAATAAGGGACGAGGTCAAACGCGGATCGTAACGAAACTGCAGTCCGTGTCTTA
This sequence comes from Cinara cedri, assembly GCA_902439185.1. Lineage (NCBI taxonomy): Eukaryota > Metazoa > Arthropoda > Insecta > Hemiptera > Aphididae > Cinara > Cinara cedri. The sequence continues at coordinate 926,285 of CABPRJ010002378.1, forward strand.
AACGGCTGTAAACCAATGCGTTTGTTGCCGCGCGGTTACCGAAAATGCATATTTTCGGTAACCTTTACTTCGTATACTTTGAACACCTATTTTCAAGTTACTCGGACGGACGTATTGCTTATAAACAAAACCGGATCGGTTACCGCGCCAACACAGAATTGTGCGTCGGGTATGGACCCGGCGAGGGTTTTCCGGTTTTTAGTTGGCACTACTCAATACGGTTTCATTTTTTCCGATGAATCCCGCAACCGCCGTTCGAATCAGTGGCGCCGAATCAGTTTTGAAACACGGTCTGGTCAACAACAGTCATAGCAGCGGTCCCGATCACCTTTTCGCTCCGCCGTACCCGTCCTCCGACGTTCGTCGGCATTTCCCGTTGCTGAAAAATTGCGATTTTTAAACGCGATCTGTAGGCGCCGAAAATTCGGATTACGCTGTGCGTGCGCGTTGGTCACGGCCCGGACGAACCGTACGAAATCGGCTGTTCCAGTTTCCTTACGGACACCGCGCGGGCGCGAGAGAAACACCGTCCGTCGGCCGTCGCTGCCGCCCGAAGCGCGCGGTCCGAATCCGACCGGACCCGGACCGCACGTCAGGCGCCGCCGGTCCGCCCGTTTAGACTCCCGCGGCGTGCGCGGTGTTTTTTTTTCTTTTTTTGCGTTACAGTTTTTGCGAAACGCGTGACAAACCGTGAAACGGTTCACCGCGCGGACACTGCAACCGGGGTAATATTATCGCGGGTGGGGGGGAGGGGGGTTGAAACGTCGGGCGTACATCAGGAAACGCGTACAAGCGGCGGCCGGAGCGTAATTATGTTTTAACGATTTGACGCATTAGTAGAGAATATTTTATGGGCGGCGCGCCGCGTTTATTGATTTCGGCCGAGTTGTTGTTGCACGGAGGAGCGCTCAGGAGGTATAACGCGCCTACAATATTGTAACGTGGTTCCTCCCGCCGGAAAACGCGTATTGCGTAGCCGCCGCGCGTGTAACGTTACCGTGCGTATAGTTTTCGCGCGGGTACAATTTATTTATTATTGTTTGTTTGTTTTTTTTTTTCTTTTTTTTTTTACCCCTCGGACCCGATATTAATTATTGACATTTTACATTTTTTTTTTTTCTCATGAAAGCGATCGTAAATACACGTCATTTTATCGCTTATTAGCGTTCTATCATATCGCGTACACACATATATACTGTTATATTGTTATCACGCATATTATATAACTCGCGCGTATAACGATTAACGAACGAGGTTTCGTTTTTTTTTTTTTTTTCCTTAATACATCCGTCCGGAGAAGAAATCGACACGGTAAAAATGGTAAAATATACAAGTGTACGCGCGGAAAACGTAAGTATTTCTGCAGAACGTATCGACCGACGGGAAGCCGTCTGCAGGATTACCCGCAGTAGTACACAACACCCGATTTATGACCGAAACGATCCGAAACGTCGGAGGGTTTTTAATAGCGGCCGAACGCGTTCGTCGTCTCTATAATACGTGCTATTCGTAATAGTCGCAGGCTGCTTTCGCCGCGTACGTTTCACACGCCGCGATCGGCTAGAAAAACTCGCGAGACCTTTTTTCCGATCGCGTCCATATCGAAAACCATAAGATATTACGTTTAATCGGTTTTGTTTTTTTCCGTCTATCGTTTTTTTAAACAGCGCCGATATCGATATAGTAATCGTTGTACACACGGCAGTCGTCGTCCCGCGATTCACGAGGACGCGTTTATTAAAAAAATATAGGGTCGGACCGTATACCGCGGCAGCGCGTTGGTTTTCGACCTTCAATTCTATTATTTTCTACCTCTTGCACCCTAAAATATAATGCAGTCCGCGCGCGCACGCTCGCCAATAACGTGTACGCGCACGACTGCAGCGTGTATATGCTCTGCGGACGGTCGGCCAAAAACAATTTGGTCGCCGAACAGAATCCGAGCGGGCCGACCGACGGTTATTACGCGTGCAGTACAGTAGGTATAGTACAACGTTAACCGAAGATGACAGATATATGATTACATTATTATTATTATTATTATTATTATTATTATTATTATTATATATGAAAGGATGCGGAATCGGAAGCAAATACGGAATGAAATTACATATGCGTTTTACGACTAATGGAACACGACAAAGGGTCCCCGTTACCGACCCGTTACTCTCTCTCTCTCTCTCTCTCTCTCTGCCCGTCTCTCTATCGCCTCCTCTCCCGACGACGCGAGGGACGACCCTTTATTATTATTATGTACGTATACACGTACACGAGTATGTATACATGTATATATCTATACGCGAATTAATTGTTAGAGCTTTTAGCGATTCTAAATGATGCGACGTGATGTGCGACGAGTGGCAGCCGCGGAGCGCAGGACGACCTGACGCTGGTGACGTCGTGGACGACGAGGCCGAGCCAGGAGGGTTCGACGGTATCGGGTTTTATATTATTACATGATAAAAACGTGCACAATAATAACGATAGCGAAAACGGTACGCGCGTGTGCGACGATTCCGGCAGAGTTCCGGTCCGCGTCGGCTAAACGACACCGTGTACCGGACGCGGACGGATATTATTCGGCGATGCCCGCGCGATTTTCTCGTCTGACCGTACAGGACAACGTCTCGTACATACGTTTGAACGTAAATAAACCGATGTTATTATTATTGTCGTCGTTGTAATCATACGTCCGTGAAATTGTTTTAGGCGGTCGTGTATATACGTCGTTCTGTTTTTTTTTTTTTTATATAATTTATTATTATTATTATTCATTTTTTTTTTTTTCGTCCGCATAGAATATTGTCTTCGTCCGCATTTTCACGGGTCTATAAACCGAACCGGCCGGATAAGTTCCCGGGACGGCGGCGGCGGTAATTCGAATTAACAACGGTGTTGACCGGACGGACACTCGGGAACAACAAAAAAAAAAATAAAAATAAAAATAACAACACCCCTCCCTCTCTGCCCCATAATATTATACACTTGCGAGCGACCCCGTAGACATCGCGTTATCGACGAGGACCATTTCTAATTAATTGAAAAACGATAATTTTTCCGTACGCTTATTATAATGAACCGCCGCCGCCGCCGCACCTGCCTACATATATACGCGTATTATTATAATATCCCATATGCGTGTTCGCTTTTGTTTTTCGAGGAAGTCGGGTTTAGTTTTTTTTTTTCTGTTGTTTTTTTGTTATTCGTTTTGCCGTCCGGCGATGACGATCGCCGATGACCGATCAAAAATCATACGGCGTGTCGCTAATTATTATTTCGTTATTATTATGATTATTAGCCCGTAGGTATACCGTATTATTTTAATAACGAGCTATCCGTTTTAGGGTTCGAAAAAAAATTAATAATAATAATCGATGAAATAACCGCGGGCGTCATCATCGTGTCCGTCGACTTAAACGCGGGCCGAATTTCTCTGTCGCCGTGCGTTTTTGAGTAGTATTATATATTATGTATTATAGTATTTATAGTTTAATGGTATTTCGGGGAATAAAAAAAAGAAAAAACAGACACTCGAGAATCGTTCCAGTTGTACCGCGTAAAAAAGTATCGAATAATAAAAAGAAAAAACGCGATGTTCGTTCCCTGTAATATACGGATGTTGGGTTATCTATGTAGTCTGCGCGTTCGAGGAGGTTATTTTTCGATTTCGTTCAGAGTTTTCTCGATAATTGGGGGGGGGGGAAACCGCGGGAAACGTTTACAGTCGTAACAATATTTCGCTGTTTTCGAATTTTGTTTTTTTCTTGGGTTAATTCGGCGGCACTTTTGCGATAGTATTTTCTATAGACGCGGCAAAACGTTCAAAATTCTCGAACGGTTTACAGACTGTATTTTGACCGTTGGTGTATACGCAATCGCAAACCTGACCTAACGGATATAAATCGACTCTGTACGTGCGACGTGCGTATCCCTGCACGTTCCCGGATTCCCACATAAAAACGGCGGGCCATAGAATCGTGGGGCTTTTTTTTTAATTTAATTTTTTTTTTTTTTTAACTTTACCAAGATTAAAAAATACGTATAATACAAAAGTTTTCGATCGCGTATTATCGGAAAACTCGCGCGCATTATTATTGTTCGAACGGAATCCCGTCCGATGCATCAGCAGCAGCGCATCGCGGGCTCGTCGAACCGTATCCGCATCAGACGCCGCCGCCGGTTTCGCCCGGGATTACAAGGATTAATGCGTTTTAAACGGTCCCGGGATCGTCGCGTCGCCCCTCGTTTGCGTCCGTTTCCGGATATACGCGGACGGGCCGTACGTACGCGTCACGTGATTGAGGGGGGGGGAGTGATGGGAACGGCGGTGGTGGGACGACGGAATTAAAAGTTGCTCGATTAGCCGCTAATATCGCGCCCGTCCGGACGATTATCTGAAAAATCGGTTCCGTTCTCGCGCCGATGATTCGGAAAAACCGGTCGCGGGTTCGATTTAAATATCCGTTTGTCTCTGTCCCGCAGCGGCGCCGCGGCGTTTTAACAAAGCGTTTTAACTATTCGCAAACTGCACGGCGCGCCGGCAATCCGCGAGTAAATAAAACGATAATGCCGCAGTCGAACGTGTCACAGCCGCCGTCGTTTAATTTCCTTCAGTCTTCCGCTATCGTCACGTGTCACCCCTCCCCACCCCCGGTCTTTACGCGGAACGAACAAAATAATACCCGCGCGGATACGAGAAATTCCGGAGGACGTTGATTCCTCCCCCCTCCGGTTAATTTTTCGAGTTTTTTTTTCGCTCGTCGTTTTCCATCGCGTTCGTAAATTTTGGCCCGCGTCGCAGTCCGCGTGTATCCGCTTAATGACGATAATAAAAATTTCTCCGTTCCGACGACCGACCGCGCGCGAGCCCGCTGCACACGACGCGTCGGACGGTCCGTCCAATTATCACTGTATTAGGTAATAATATTATTGTAATTTTTTCCGTTCGTATTATTAGGTTTGTTAACGGGCGGCCGAAAAATTAAAAAGAAAAAAAAAAAAAAAAAAACCAGTCGGTTTTGAATAAATAGTATTATTCCGTTTCCGGCGTTAACGATAAATCCGTTTCGTAATTACACTTGCAACGGGTCGTATAAACCGCGGTATTTATTTATTATTATTATTTTTTTTTTTCTTCGTCCGTATTATTAATTAATCCGTCGTGCGTAATAAACCTGACATCCACGCACCGCGTTACAGTTGGAGCTTTAAACGAACAAACGCACTGTGAAACGGCCGATACACGCGGATATAGGGGCGGGTATGATAACATGCACAACGCGAGTGCATACAGCATAATAATAATAATAATAATAACAGTGCGTATCATTATTATCGTTATACGCGCGGCGCGATGCGGTTTTATTATCGTAATTATAAAATAATCTTATCGGGACGGTCGAATCTTTAGCGATACGTAACACGGTGACTGATGACGGCCGTAGTACGCGCGTATATTGTGCAGTGTATTAAATGCGTGCGCGTGTGTGTGTGTGTGTGTGTGTGTATAGATCGAACAGCCGCCACTGCAGCGGCGCGTTTCGCGGAATCCGTGGGAAATGAGACGTACTTAATGCCGGCGGCGGCCTCGGTATTAAAAGCGAATAAATTAACGTGAGTATATTGTTTCGGAAACGATCTCGCGAAACATTTTATGCACGAACAACAATAATAATAATAATAACGCGCGCGATTCGAAACGATGTATTGTGCGCACGGTGCGGCACGAGTTCCGGACGCGCGGCAGACAACCGAATTGGAATCCGCGCGGTGCGCTTTATCGGACGCGAGGATACGGGTGGGGGGGGAGGGACGGCGTGGCGGGAGATCGGGTGTCCGGCGGACGTTCGGGACGACCCCCCCCCGGATGTATTTCGAGACGAACGCGAAGGAAATGGAAATTCGTGCGCCCGGGTCGAGCGAAACGAGTGTGACGCGGCCGCGCTAGGAGAAACGAGTTTATTTCCGCGGAAAACTGCAACGTCTCGCCGCGTCTCGTCGGCGGCGGCTCCGGAGGAGCCGTTGTATTCGAATAACGTGTCTCACGAAAAACCGCGCGGGCGTTCGGGAATCGGACAAAAATTATTTCGTTTTTTCAATACGGCAAGTCCGAACTGTACATTTGACAAACGTTATTGGGACGTGACAAACTATTGGAGAATTTTCGGGTCGAGTGGAAAACTGTACCGGCGATTCGAGGTGAAAATACTTCGGGCCGCCACCGCGTCTCGCCGTCACCGCGCCGAGGGCGATACGCGTCGATACACGCGACGATTTCGACGTCATTCGAATCCGGGACACCGAATGCCGTCGTTTATCCGCGAATCCGGGGCGGTTCTCACACGTCAATCGGCGTTTTTCGTTGATTTTTTTTTTTTTTTCTATCATCGTTTCTTTTCTTTTTGTTCCTACGCGTTACGGTATAATAGAAATCGTACCGACGATACCTGCGGTATAATGGAACACTACTGCAGAGTACAACCCCCCCCCCTCCCCCGTCTGCGAATTATCGTTCGGCGCCGCCGCGACCGTCGCCGGTCTACATTGCATTATACGTACCTAAATATATATATAGTGTTTAATCGATCCGAGAGGACCTTTCAGAAATTGCAAAACACACACACGATTTACCCGTCTGTCACAAAAAACCATTTCTCTTCCGAATGCTCTCGGTTCTTTATTTATTTATTTATTTTTTTTTTCCAATTTTATTTTGTTTAATAGGTATACTGCACACTGCACTCTTCCCCGGGGCTGTACGCTCGACGACGTGGCGTTTCTTTTTAACGGCCACCCGGTGACTCGGCGGTTTATTCGGCCATTTATTCTCTTACACAATACACGCGTATGGGTTTTTTTTTTTTTTTTTTTTATATATATATTTATTTCGCCGCTCGTCTATTAATCCGCAAACGCCGTCGTCGTCGACTTCGGGAGTGACGAAAATAAATGAAAACACCGCCGGGCGGCCGCGACGGCGGAATGAGGCGAAACGAAAACTACGCGAGCGCGAGAAAACTCAATCAGATACAGAGTGATCGATATAACGCGTTTAGGACGTCGCATATTGTATTTATCGGAAAATATTGTTCTTTTTTTTTTTTTTTTTTTTTTTTTTAAACCAAACGTAAACCGTTCCGGACCGTTATTTTTCGTCACCATTGCACCGTCCGGGATCCTGTGTAATGTAAAGTAAACGGTTCCGATTCCGGCGTTCCGAGTTGTTCCGCCACGAGGTTTCGCCGTTCAGTTTTGAACACTGCAGAGTAGCCGGCGGTTCAGCCGAAACGACGGCGATTTACGGAGGTTCTCGAATCGTCTGGGGGGGGTGGGGTGGGGGGAAAAAAACGCGGAACACTCTTCGGACGTGACGACGTAGCGACGCGTCTGGCCCGTCGAAATTATTACAATATCGATCGGCGTCCTGCGGCCCGTTTAGTTTTGGTAATACACGGGTATATAATAAATATCAGTGTGGGACGACCGCACTGTTACGTATAGGAGCGATTTCCCGAAATACACACGGGCGCGCACGCGAAAAACCGTCGATACGGGCAATACGTTTTTCTGACCGGTAATTTGATACGGTTTTTATTGCCGGGCATTTATCAAAAAACAGAAAAAAAAAAAAAAAATAAACGAAAACCCCCACCCCCCACCGCCACCACCACCCCGTATGCCACCGTCGCCGACGTATCGCGTGACGATTGGCCGCCTCGGCGGTCTATATATATAGACGTGTACGTATACGCGCGGTATACTGTAGCGTATAATAATATTAATACGTATTCTATATGAGATTGCCGTCGGCCGCATTGATTATTATTACCGTCGTAATATTATTATTATTATTATCATCATCATCGTCAGAGGTATACGCGTGCATATGTGTGCGGACGGCACGCACGGCGTGTAATTTTCCGGCGGTCGCCGTCTTCGAAAAGTTCGAATAAAATTGTTGTGCGCGGCGATAGTTCGCATGTAAACCGCTCCCCGGGGTCCACCGCGATCGGTATAAATATGTACGCGTGACGTGCACGGGTTCGGCGAACCGCCGCCGCCGTCCGTCTCGCCCCCCCCCCCCCCCCCCCCCCCCCCCCCCCCCCCCCCCCCCCCACCCC
>CABPRJ010002378.1:934423-1037715 GCA_902439185.1 Cinara cedri
CCGTCTCCCCACCGACACCCCCCTCCGAAACCCCCTCGGCCCCGTGTGCCCGCCCACCCCGCCACCTCCATCGACCCTCCTCGGTACAAGTGCCGCACGCTCACGCGCGGAAACGTTTTACACGCGCGCCGGGGGTTTTAATCAACGGTAATGGCCCGCGCGGTTTTCCCGGGCTCCTTACGTAAGAAAAACGCCGTGTTCCGGACGCGCGCGCGTGTCCACGCGCCCGTGGAAATATATCGGCCAGGTACGACTCGCGGACGTAACCCGACCCGACCGCGGTGGTATACGCCGCCGCGGGTACAGTTAATATCTCGTAAAATCCGCGCCCCACGTTTTTATAATCCGAATGCCGTTTTTTATTACGGCGGAACACGACGCATACACACGATAATAATAATAATAATAATATAATAGTAACAACAGTAATAATGCTATAATGTCGCGTAGTTCGACACGGAGATATTATACGATATCGTTGTTTTTTTTTTTTTTTATAATATTATTTATGTATTATTTTTTTAATATCTCTTCCGCGGCGACTCGCGTATTTCGTTCGGGGCACGTTTACCCGTGCACATAATGTTATTATATAGTATACACGGTACGATTATATAGCGACGACGGCGGAGGGCACAAAACAAAAAAAAAATAAAAAAAATAACAATATAAATTATGTCTTCTTCTTTTTTTCCCTCTCTCTCTCTCTCTCTCTCTCCTCGGCGCGTCGGCTGCCGTCGCCGCCGTCACAAACAATATGTAAAAACGAAAAGTTATTAAAAAAAAAAAAAACCCAACAACAACCGTTACTGCGCGGGAAAAACTTATCCATCTGCCGGAAAGAGGCTCCGGTGTGTTTAATTCTATACACATTTATATATATACGCACGTGCGATATTATATGCATTTCGTATACAACAACTTTTAATACTCAAATGGCTTTTGGCGCGCGCGCGGATGGAAAAAAGGTGTATTAGTTTTGTTGTTTCCTCATCATCCTCCTCTTCCTCTTCCCCCCTCCCGTTCTCCGTATTATATAATACGCATTTGCATTCGCCCGTCCGTCCCCTCCACCCCCCCTCACCATCCCCCCCGACGACGCCGCGGTAGAAATAAAGGCAACAAGACGGCGGCGGCGGTCGAGTAATTTGAAAACGCCATTAGACGCGGCGAATAAGCCCGCGAGGAAAGGTCGTTTCCACATAAAAAAAAAATAATAAAAATAAATACAAAATCGTATACTTACTCGCGGCCGCGAGGGGTGTTAAAAATTTATTGTTTTTAATTTTTTAATTTTTTTTTTTTTCTCCTTTGCCCAGCCGAATATAGACACGGCGGTCTATATTATAGACACTTATACCTATAATACCCGGTTTCGGGGTAATTATCTTTTTTCATTTTTATTGATATTGTTATTTGGGCTAGCGCGGTTTACCGCCATCCTCGCCCCGCGAAAATCCCCCAAAAAAATAACAAATTACGCCCTTGGAAAATGCGCTGCAGCGGTATAATAATAACAATAATAATAATATAAATATCCAATTCGTTTTTCCTAACGCTTGCAATCAAAAGTAAAAACCTATTAAATTATTAATAGCTGTACACGTACCTGTATAATGTACCGTACTACTGCGCATATACAACGTCAGACTTATTATTATGTATTTTTTTTAACAGTTTAACTTTTTTTTTTTTTATAACGTTCACAGTTACCCGTCCGAAGACGGGTAAATTGCCGGGTAATGGGTCTTTGAGATGGAGCGAGAGAGTTTTGGAAACTTAATTCGACACAACGGGCGTTTAAAGTTATGTACAACATTAAAGAAGAAATTACAAGTTGAAAAAGCGAAATACGAAGTGTACGCGGACGAAATTATAAGTGTACCGTTTCGGCGTAGGGTTACAATAGTGAACGCGCGGACAAGGCGGTGCGTATTGAAAGATGCTTGGTTTTTTTTGTTTTTTTTTTTTTTATTTTTGGACGATACGGTGTTGTCTGTATACAGAAAAGTAAGTGTGCCGCATGTTCGAAAACGAGTCGAAGGAAAACGACGACGGGCCGGACGGTGGGGGTGGGGGGAGTTCCGTGGAGGGGGATGGGAGGAGGAGCGGGCGGCGTGCAAATTGCAAAACTTCTGTCGGGGCCGCTGCGGGGTCCGCGTGGCGATTTAATTACGGTATTAAGTTTCGCGGGGCCGCGGAGGGCGGTACGATTAATTATTCAGTGGCGTCAAAAAGGGCGAAATTCGGTGTACACTGCGTATATACGTGTTTGAGTGAACCGTGCGGCGGTACAGCGAAGTAACGGCCGCGGAAGTTTCCGGGGAAGGGGGGGGGGTGCGCTCGCGATGAGAAGTACGAGTACCTGCGCGTGTATAACCGCGCGCGGTGTATATGATATTGTTTTGTTTTGTTTTTTTTCTCCCCCCCTCTCTTCCCCCCGCCGGAAAACGCCGCGCCGCCCGTTAACCGTAGTGCACGGGCTAACCGCGTGTACCGCGTACACACGCACACTCGCCAACTCCGACGCTAATTAAAACGCCATGAATAAAACACACAGGTATCATTATTATTATTATTATTTCGGATGTAATAACATCGCCGGGGCCGCTCGCCGCGTTTGTCGCTCAAAACTCCGCGCGGAATTACATAATAATCGCGATAATAATTCATCGCCCGCGGCCGGCGGCGTTCCCAGGGCCCCCGAGCGGGAAAATGTTACGACCGAAACGCGCGTACGTACGGGGAGGGCTCGCTTTTCCGCGCCCCGTTAATTAGAGACGACAATATTGTTATTGCGATTATTACTACCCGCGAGTATTTCTCGTGCGCGTCTGTGCGTATACACACCGCGTAAAATTATACGGCGCGCGGTTTACGTGTTTGTCGGCGTTCTGTTGTTTTTACGATTATTTTTTTGTTGTTATTTTTCCGCGTTACGACTCCGAGTCGCCGCGTAAAAAGAAAAACGCCTAGCCCAACCCCCTCCCCTCCCCCTCCGCCTCCCGGGGGCGTCGTGAATCTCCGCGGACGGGCCGCGGGAAGCGCGAAGAAGACGCGGACCGCTAGCGCGCGTTACACTGGCCGTGCCGGACGCGGAGCCGCGGGCGCGTACGCGGACGGCGTGTCGGTCGGGCACGCGGCCTCGCGAAATCCCCGGACCGGGCGCCGGAAAACGCGACGGAAAAACGAGGCGCGTTCGGAGGGCCACTGCCGGAACGGGTCGCGCCGTAGGAGTCGGGCGCCGCGCGGAAATCGGCGGGAAAACCGCTCTGCGCCGCGGAGTTGACGAACGATCGACCGCGCGGTACGCGTTGCGTTTTAAACGGAAGAAAGAACAAAATGAAAGGAACCCGCGAACGCCTACGCGCTCCGCGACTTCGGCGTACGCCGTGTCACGTCAGACCATTGTACCCGCACACGCCGCACGATATGATTTTATCGTTATTATTATTATTATTATGTCGTATCAGCGTCGCCCGCGTAATGAAGTGGCCGCGCCGAGGAGTGGGTTGTTTCTTTTTTTCGCAGACGACGGGGAAAAAAAAAAAACCCGCGTCCTCCAAACGGACCTATTGTTTTAAAAAATACGTGTGCGCGCGGCGGCGGCGTACTTGCGCGTAGGGAAAAATCGCGCGGTACCATCATCGCGGGACACGTTTTTTTTCCTTTTTTTCTTTTTTTTTCGTCAGCAGCATCGCTCATAATAATAATAATGATAATAATATATTGTCCGGGCTCATTCGATATTATATTATAATAATAATTTTTATAAACTCGCAGCCCCCGGGGCCATTGTTTCTGGCACACACGCACACATCACATATCGTATTCATATTATTAAAAACGCGCACAAAAGGCTCCGCGCGCGCGCGCGCGCGCGCGCTCGTCTTCTCGTCTATAATGCGCGCGACGGTTTATTACGCGCGCTATACTTTTGTGCGTGTAATAAAACGCACTTGGTTTCTTCTTTTTTTTTAATTTTTTTTTTAATTTCTATTACTATCCCGTCCGCGTATACCAACCACTATACTTTATAATATAATATAGTACCTATACGTAATAACAATGCGCACACTCGAGTGGTGTGCCGACCGTATGTCATCCGATACGGATCACCACCACCGCCATCATATCGGTGTACACCGCACGAGTATACGGTGCAATGTGTGTGTGTGTGTGTGTGTGTGTTGAGACAACAATATAATATTATACACTACACCGGGGCCAAATGAAGTGTCGCGACGCGTAATGCGAATTAATAATAATAAGGCCGATAAACGGATGTCGTATACTTTACCGCCCGACCCGGATATACTTTTATAGTGATATTATATTATGCACCGTCGCCGTATTGTTATAACAGTACCGTAAATGTGTACGCGGGTTATAACTGTCGATAATCAGGGCCGGACGATAGTAAGTTGTGTAGCAACGCAGCGAATAATAATAATATTTTAAACGTAATGCATATCTAGTTGATGTCGTTTTGTCGTTTTGAACCAACCGTTAACTTATAATAGGGTCGAGTTAGTTTTTGAAAATCATTCATGTACGCTACATAATGTAAAGATTCCGAAATTCGATAATTTTTTTTAAATTTAAAAAAAATAATAATAATAATAATAATTGAGTTTAATACTCGCGCGTATACAATTCGAAATTAACACGTCAAATCAAAAACGAAGTCGGAAGTTACGGTTGTTAATACTTTTAGCTTTGATACTGTCGTTTATTACGTTCCCGGTTTTTACGTATTTTACTGCAGTGTATTTTTAAAACTTTTCACGCGGCGCTCGTTTCTTTAAAAAGTACGAGTATACGCTATAGCCGTTTTGTTTGAAATATTTCATTCGAAGTTCTAACACAGTTCGCCCCCGCGCTTAAAACGACCGAATTTCGAACCGCGTCTTGTGATGCTCTCAACTCGATTTAGGTGTCGTGCGGCGACATATTATGTACAGCAGGCGACGAGTAATAGAGTCGTGGCATTTTCATAGGCACAACGCGGCCATTTGTGAAACGAATCCGGAAAGTACGGACTTTGAACTACGAACAATTACGTGCGATTGCGATTGGTCTGTTGACTGTACGAAGAAACGTCAAAAAAGAATCCCCGACCGCGAAGCTTCGAAATCCGATATCCCGGTTTGAATAACACCTCCGGATTCCGAAAATCCGGATTTTCCCCACCGCCGTACAGTTTTCGCGGTAGGTAACACACCGCCGTTGTATTTCGATATCCTTTACAAACCATCTGCGCGCAGCTTTCGTCGATGCAGTGCGCAGCCGCCTACCCGCGGCGCGAGTAGGTGCCCGCAAATTATGCGTACGGTTTTTTCCCCTCCTCTCCGCACCAAAGTCCCGGTACTCTCCGGTTCCGCAATCGTTATGACGGATATTATAATACACAATATATGCATACGTAGGCACTAAAATAATAAAGACGATACCGCGGGCGCAATGATTTATACCACTTTACGAGTGGCGCGTTTCCGATTCTATTTTACGCGCTTCTGACGTTCCGTCGTTTGACGAGCGCGGGCTATAAAACGATAATAATATAATAATATTATAACGACGAAAGTGCGTACGACGGATTCGTAAACATAAAAAAAAAAAAAAAAAATTACAAAATACTCGTATCGTATAATACAAGATAATGGTAAAAAAAAAAAAACTTTTTACGACCAGTTGTATATTATTACACTATATATAATATTACAACGTACATAAGAGAAGTTAAATACCTACGTCCCCTTGATAATCGAGACAAACAATAACTGTGCGCTGCAGCCGTTGTACGTGTATACAGTAGGAAAACGCGATAATATTGTACCGTGTTAACACGTTTATTTCGCTCGGTGACGGGTCCGAATAAACTTTCGTCGCCGCCGTCGGGTTCGCTATACCATTATACTAAATGTCGCGTTATCGTTTTTTTTTTTTTTTTGTTTTTCTTTTTGTCGCTTTAGATTCCGACGAGTGTAACGCGTCCGCGAGAAACGATATCACACACAATATTGTTCCACCGAGACGTCGGTTTTATTGTTTCGTCGATTTCCGATAGTTGGGTTTCCGGTGCATCCGTTACACAAACGGGAATACACGGCTAATACGGTAAAACCTTCTTATAACGGACCCCCTATAGGGCGGGAATCTCCTTAAAACGGAAGAAAACGGTATAGTTTTGCATATCAGACTTATTTTAGTCTGCCTATAACTGATTTATAACGGAAAAATCAGTCGGCGCCTAGCGATTTCGCTACAGGGATAGGTTTCATAGACAGTGGAACCTATTTCATCCATACATTTTATTATTATCAGTTTGCCGAGTCGCATTCATTACCTATATATACCGACGAATACTACTAACTTACAATATCTTATGCGTATTATGTATACTTCCCAATTTCTCACCCACGAAACAGCGGCCCGGCCACCGTACAAAGTACATACCATACATGTCCCGCTATTTCGAAGCATTTTTTCACATTCACATAGGTAATATATTATCAATGTACGTACTTAAAAAATTACTCGTATTTCGGTTACCCCTATACTCGCGTTTTCTATACAGTGCCGTCGCCGGTCGTTTCGGTATAAATTTACCACGAGCAATATGTCGGAGAAATCATGTGTGTATGTGTTTGTGTGTGTGTGTGTGTGTGTTAAGTGTCCGTAACGTAAACGGACCGTAACGATATCCGAATGTTTTTTCTCATATCGCGGCCCGATGAAAATGTCGAGTAAAATTATTATTATTATATTTAACTCGTTGTTTATATCCGACGAAGAGTTTGTGCACTCGAAACGCAACCCCAATGAAATAGGGTAGATATAATAGGTATATACATATATATTGAGTGTATGCAGTGTGTAACTGCTGCAGCAGTGCAGTGTTATATTATAGCTTATATACGGACCTTTGTGCGAGTACCCAAATGTAAACTAAAACGCGGTTATCATCATTCCATCATCGGATACTATTATAATACGTATATGTTGTTTTTGTTTTAGTATTTTTTTTATTTTTTTTTTTTTTTTTTAAATAAACAATTTCAATAGGTCTCTGTTCGGTCACCCGGTCTCTCTCACTCCGATCTTCTCGTTCGTTCTCACTCGCGATAATAATATTATATTTCTCGACCCCGTACATACGCACTCGTATTCGAGTGTATTATTAGTGGTGCCATGCGGGACATGTGTCCACGTGGGCCACATGGGGTAAATATCACCGTCGCAGACGCACAAACATAAGAAAAGATCGGTGGCGGCGGCGCCTCGTCGACGACGACGACGACAACGATTCCTCCGTCCGGGCGTCTGTTACGTGTCAAAAACATTATATTATGATCACTGCTGCAAGCGGGGCGAGACGCGTGACATATATCGATAACCGTGCAGGTCGTAATAAAAAACAAACCCTTTGAAAACGGGACGGGTTTTTAATTTTTTTTTTTTTTTAATTTAATGTCGCGCGCATTAAAAAACTATAAAAACGAGACTAAATTTACATTGCAGACAACGCGCGCGCTCGGTTCGTCACTCTTTCTCTCCCTATCTCTCTGATCGGTTTCGTATGATATTTTTACCCGCGACGTTCGGGTTTTCTCGAGGATCGTCGTCACTAACATCACGGGGACACAGAACGAAGAGCGTGTTTCCGACGGATCCGCGGAGAGTCGCTTTTTTCTAATATTTTCGTATTTTGACGAGTTAACGAAAAACCAAACATACACGATCCGTATCAAGGAAGCGGCGAGGCCTCCGAAAATAATATTCGATATTCGTGACGATAGCTATAAACTCGCGTATACGGTACGCGACGACGGGGATCAAAACGGAACTTCTATATTTTTATAAAAAAAACAGGAAAAAAAAAAGTCGTAAATTTCCCGTTCGAACCCGCCCAAAAGTGGCGGTTTCCCATAGAGTCGGAGGGCTATAGATCGCCAGAAAAAAAAAAAACGAAAAATCATCAAAACGGGTTTGTATTACTGTGCCGCAGTCCCCGCGTTATTGTCACTCTTATCTATTCGCGTCCCTGGTTGTAAAGCTATACCATACAGTGGCGGCGGCGAACAAACCTCGAAAACAGTCGGAATATTTGGATTATGTTATAGCCCGACCCCCGTATTGTAGTACACGCGCGCGTTTATAATATACAGTGCGAAAATAATACACTCGCGTCACCCTCTATCGCGGGCGATTGTGACGAACGGCGGCGCGCGAGTCAAACGATCCGATTTTTCGATAACGACGACTCGTTTTTCGGCCGTTTTTTAATGGTTTTTATCGGGTTTTTTATTTTATTTTTTTTTTCGTTTTTTTTTCTACACACTCCGCGGCCCGTTTCCCTCAATTCGTAATATATTATTATTGTTATTATTGCGCGGCGCAATCGTCTCGTGTTACACAGCAGTCGACGGCCCGTGTAACCCTATCGGTGTGCGGCGATACAATAATGTTGCAGTCATTGTGCCGTCGGCCGTTCTGCAGCGGTCCGCGCGTTAGCTTTACCCTGTCCGCGGATAATACTCGACGACGATGATAATAATAATAAAAAAAAAAAAGGGTGTAAGCGAGTCCTCCGGACCATGTGTCCTCCTATTGTGTACGTATATAATACCGGTGATGCAGCAGTGTACAAATATAACAATAATAATATTCGACGACGACGTTCGACGACGATGGCACGTGATAGTGCAGAAATAATAATAATATATATCGAAAAAAAAAAAATGAAATAAAAAACGTTTATATTTCTATTATATTTCCATTTCGCGCGACGAAAAACCCGACCGTCCTGTAGTTCCTAAAGCGGATCCGTTCGTTATCCGAGCGGATAACGTTTCCCCGGGGCTTTTTGTTTTTTTTTCCCCCCGCGATGTGTAGGATATACACAGCGCAGAGTCGAACTATATAGACGATTTTTTTTTTTTTTATATATATATAATATTCGATTCCGATCGTAGCCAGGAATATTATTGGTTTTTACTCTCGGCTATCGAGTTTTTCGAATTCGGATGAAAATAATCGCAGAGACCTGAAACTCTCGTCGCAGAATATTTTTGTGGCTCGCCGCCAAAAAGGGCTAATGTCACATTTTGTGATTGTTGGGAAACCGGCTTTGAAATCTGATTTCTCTGTGTATATTTATGAAAATACGTAAATGTTGGTGTAATTTTCAATTTTTACGAAAACTCAAACAATTTTTATTTAGAAAATAAAAAATCGTACACCTTTCCTTTTTCTATTTCTAACTGATTTTATTCAAAAAACCGACATTGGCCCTACTTGCACCAAGCCACAGATACATATAAGCCCTATCTATACGTGATACGATAATTATCCAAAAACGTTTTGATTTCGAGCTTTTATGTACCCGGCCATTTGAAACATTTGCAATGTTATTCGGTTTTGTGAAATCGGCGGTGGAAAAAAAAGCTGATGAGCGTAACGTAAATTGCCGACTATACTCGCCTATTACAATATCGTTCCCGTCAACATAATACGTATTAGCCCTCTTTGTTTTTTTTTTCTTCGTATTTTTTATTTCAATTTTTTTAAACGTATGTATCTCACGCGGAAAACGGATGTGTCGCAGCGGGTTTTTTTTTTTTTTTATAGGTATCTTAATCGTCTGTTTGTTCCGCAATCGTTTCCTCTCCGCAAAACACACACACGACCAAATACAAGTGTCGTCGTTGCCCCCGCCTTGTTACACGCGCATAATATATTTTTTTAGGTGTTGATAGCTTTGTTCCGCTGCGGTAAACACGCGGACAAGTTGTTTTTTTTTTTTGTTTTCCTTGTCGTCCTCCGATAAAACCGTATAGTCGTGTGTATACAGCCGGTGTCACCCGCGCTACCGACTCGATTTAAAGTATATAATGTATTATAAATTAATAATAATAATAAGGTCACGGTATATTCCGGACGTCCGGGACCATATTATAATTATCTCTCGAACGGTTCGGCCGACCGTCGTACGAATTTTCCACGGAAATTCGTCTCGAACCGGAAGAATAAGCCGGTCCGTGTCGCGGACCCGGCCGCTCCCGACGCGGAACCTCCCGGATCGCCCGCGACAGTCGCGGCGGGCGATTTCCGCGAGATCCGGCCGGCGACGAAACGCGTGAATGACGCTCTGGAAACCCGGTTCGTGTTTCCGCGACGTTATTTTTAATACACCGTCGCGGTCGTGTCGTGTGCAAACACAAACGGTCTGTGTCGTATAATAACAATTTACATATTATAGTGTTGTACACGTGGCGGTACGCGGCGGCGGCGGCGGTGGTGGTACGCAAGAAATAAAGAGTCATAACCCGCGGAATACAAAGAGAGCAATGTGAATAACGCGGGATAAAAGGCGTTTTTATGCATTGTGCGTTCCACTATTGCGCGCGCGGAGATGATGTTATTATGTCGGAGCAGAAGAGAGAAAAAAAAAATCGAGACCCCCGGCGATGTATCAATATTTCTGGTATAAAAACGGTGAAAAGAAAAACTCGGGGAGCCCGGCCCATTGTATGGGCAGCCAATTTGAATTATTTACTTCCTCCGTTGAACCAACAAATGAATGCGGAATATGCCGCCGCCCGTCCCGCGCTCTCGTATTATAAATACAAAGTCATAAATCTGACGGTTTTTTTCCTATTTCTTTTTTTTTTTTTTTTTTTTTTTTTTTTATTCGTTCCCGCAACCAGTATTTATTTATATTTTACGAATTATATTCGTGCGCTGTTCTCCGCCGCCGTTACTTTTCCCTTTACTACAACTACTCCTCCTCTTTTTTTTTTTTTTATTATTATATACGTCGACCGTTTACGTTCTTTTTGCGCGCACATTAATATGCGAAAACCGCAGTTTTTCTCCCCGTCGGTTATGAAAAAAAAAAAAAAAAATAAAAAATAAAAGTACAACAAATCTGTTCCGACACACACACAAAAAAAATATAAAATAAAATACAACCAAGGGTGGCGGCGCGGCGGTGATGGTATAAAAAGCGGCGGGGCTATTACATTGAGCTCCGCGCCGCAACATCATAACACTTTGACATAATTTATTTGACTGTTAAACATTTGTACGAGGGAAATGTCGATTTTTTTAAATCGTATTTTATATTTACATTATTATGCAAATTATACACGCGAAAAATTATTAAGTCCCCGGAAAATATCATTTAAATTATTTACAAGACGCTTAATCTACTTTAATGCGTTTATTTTAGTTTTTTTTTTCGCCCCGCGCGTTTCAATCCCTCCGGGGTCAACCAAAGTTAATTATTCGTATTATTATTATTATTATTATTGAACATTCGAACAATATTTAAATATTGTGAAAAAAATCGTTTAAAATTAATAAAGATCAGCGCGTAGGTAGCTGGTATATACAATAATCGTCGAATCTCGTACAAAAGAAATATACTGCCGAGTGTACCGAACAAAAAAAAAATAAAAAAAAATGCCAAAATATAATAATACAATATTACAATACGAAACGTTGTAGCAGTGATAACAATGACGCCGAGAATCATTTCCGACCTATATGTAATGCTGCTCCATTGAGAATATAACGGCCTGGACGCCATAATATAATATTTTTAACAATATTATTATACATTCTATTCAATTCGTTCGGTAAAAAGTATAATCGGAAACGTGGGTTTTTTTTTTCTAATAACTTCCCTGAAAAAAAAAAAAATGAAAATTACCCGACAGAGCTCCGTCACTATATAGAACAGAATTTTCTCCCGCGGCCCACTTGTCACCGTCACAGCATTCCGTTAGTTTTTTTTTTTTATAATCGATCCGAATTAATTACGGCTGCTTATTGTAATATTTCAGCGTCTATTTAATGGTAATGATATTGAGACGCGGCGATTCCCGGGGAAACGTGAGTTCCGAGCGTAAAAATAGCCGGTGCGGGATGGCCGAGAGTCGGAACCCCCGAAAGACGCGTCCTCGACACTTACACTGCAGCGCGTACACGTAAAATTGCGTGTCCCGCAGGTCCCGTTCGGGGGGGAGGGACCGTACGGGGCGCATAAAGCATTTTACTCGCGCCGAAAACGCGGCGAAATCCGTATTATCGAAATTTAATCGAAATCCCATCGCTGCGGACGCAACTCTCGATTACCGGGTTCGAGCGGATTCGGTGTGATGCGGGAGCCGCTAGGTGCGGCTAAAAAACGCAGGACAAAGTCGACAAGTTCGACAAAGTTTCGAATGGGGTTAGATTTTCGGCGGTTGAAATCGTATCACGCGTGATAATACTAGGCGTCGACCGGGCGCGGCGGGTACGCGGCGGCCAGCTGGAGCCATCTATCAGCGTTAAGCGACGGAAAACGCCCTCCCGACGGGATTCGCCTCGGCCGGACGGACACGTTATATATGCGAGTGCGTACGGGGACCGCGGGGTCGTGGATCTTGCGCGGCGAGTCAATTAAAAATAAAACACACGCGCCGGGCATTAACGCGTACGCAAGCGCTTCGTTATTGTACGGTCCGAGGTGCGGATTTAACGGACCGTGATGCGCGGCCCGGGGTCGCGAGAAAACCAATAAAACGCGGTCGTAAATAAAAAGACAACTATCCCACACGCGCGCGCACACATCTCTTACCGTTTTCCTTTCAACCCCTCCCCGCCACCGCCTGCAACCCCTCCAAACCCCACCCATCCGTCTTCGTTCTGTTTCCGTTATTTCGTGTCCGTCCGCCGTGCCCACCGTAGCCGCTATATAACGGCACGCGCCCGTCTTATCAACGTAACCAGTTATAACCGCCGCGCGTTATCAACCGCAATACAGCGCGCGTCTTAAAGGCGTAAATAATAAAACCGGCGGCGGAACGAACCGGCGCCGTCGACAGTTATAATAGACGCGCGCGGTTGAATTATGAGTCCGCCGGCCGTCGCGAGATTTACTCCGTATAGATTCCCGCGTTCAGGGGAGGGAAAAAGAAATCCGTGTGTATTCCCGCGGCGGTTTTTCTGTGTTTTTTTTTTTTTCGTTTTCTTTCGGCTCCGAAAACGAGCCGCGCGTATTATTTTTTTACCGTTATCCGCAAACTAAACATTTGATACACCAATACACCGATTTATAAGTACAACAATAATAATATACGACGGTACGGGACGCGTGAGTTATACGCGCGTATAGTACTATAATACAACAAGCGAGGAGTCGAGATTAAATCCCCGAGAACACGGCACGTTCCGTCTCCCTCTTTTTTCCCCTGGCCGTGGAATTCGTTTAAAAAAAAAAAACCATTATAATCCTATGCAATAACTTGGACCGCACGTACCTATACGATGCTGCAAGTTCGGTTTTCCCTCCCTCGCCACCCGTCTCGCTCCCGACGAATCCGCGGGATATCGCGTGTGCTGCGGGAGCTAACGGCGAATTAAAAAGGAATAAAAAAAATATAAAATAATAATAAAAAAAAAAAAGGAGTACGCGAAATCTAATAAGAACGTCGTATATTATACGTGTGTGAGTGTATGCATACAACAATCGAACAAATACAAACAACGCCGAAAACGGTGGTTTTTTTTTTACGTTTCGACGTATTCAAACAAAAGAGAAAAAAAAATGCGCGCGAAAATCACTTTACAAAAGCGGTTTTTTTTTTTTTTATCGTATATCCCGCACAAGTGCACAACCCGCACCCGAGTCCGTGTGTACACGGTTTCATAAAGTTCCGGCGAAATGGCCCGAGTGAAATTTTTATTCGGAAGAGTGACAAAACAACGCGAGTTTTATGTTAATTTGAAATTTTTTTTTTTAATAAGCAATTTTCAATTAACTATAGTTAATTAATTAAAACGTTGAGAAAAATTGTTAACGTTTTAATACACTTTTTGGTTATAATCATCTAAAAAACCTCGCTCGAGCCCATTATTAAGTGTCTTTATCCCCCGAGTATTGCCTAGGCCCTTTTGCCTACAAACACACTCGTTATTTACGTAGAGTTTATCTTGGTTGCGAATACAATAAACTATAGCAATTACTAATTTCAGATTTTTTTGTTTTTTTCTTTTCAGTTCTCGACCTGGCAGACCTCCGAAGAGAGCGTCGTCCGTGGGCCTCTCGTTGGCCGCGTCCGCCTCGCATTTGACCCATCAACTAAAGAAACACCGTCTCGAAAACGGAGATTACGTTGCCGGAGTTTACGAAAACGGACATTTGCAAGGTACGTCGACGTAGCCGTAATTTTACTACGGTATTCGAATAAAAAATATTTTTTTTTTTTTAAAAAAAAATCTACAAAATCGAGAGAAAAAAAACGTTTATAATATTATACAATATACATATGTAAATCAGTGGCGGGAATTCGTTTAAAGGGGAGTGGAACGACCTGGTATCGTAATATATAGGTGCATTCGAAACAGTAAACGAAAACGAATTTCAAGGGGTGATAGGATCCAAAATTAGAAAGTCAATACATAGTATATGCATGGACTCGTATTTTCTATAATTCGACCGGCGGACGGTGAACACCCGCTCTCCTCGACTGTAATACGTGACTTTGGAAACATTCATAACGTGTTTGCAACAGTGACGTTTTCAAATTTAGAAAAAAGTAAAAAAGTCCAACGGGTCATCGTTACCACCACACCCTCCCTCCTCCCCACACGCCTCTCAAAATCGCCGCCGATTATATTGTGTATATACATTGCGTACAGTTACGTAGGACGTATCGCAGGGGTCACGGAAACGTTATTATTTATTTTTAATAACAATTCTCGACAATTATTTTTACGATTTTTTTTCTGTCCGATTCGCGTACACGCGGCGAGTATACATTATAATAATATAATATTACGATTTTTAACATCACGACCGCGGCGGCGGCAATGCCGTTGCGACCGGCTAATGATAAATGACGTACGATTCGTTTTACTCGCCTGTACAGCATTATAATAATATCACACTTATAAATAATAATAACAACAATTTAATAACAGAGTGTCCGTATTGGTAATTTTAAAATACACGGTCCGCAGCGAAATTATTTAATCAGCGCTCGCATAACGTGCCGCAGATACGCGTTACAGTTACGGGTGGCGTGTAAATTATATTAAATTAATGGGCGAATATTATATACGGTTTTTTTTTAATATTTATTACGACTAATTAGCCGGTGGAACTACGTACTCGCGGCAAAGTCGGTGTATAATTGCAACAGTTACAGTTTTTCTCGTTACGATTCAATTTGAATCGCACGCAATAAGCCGCGTTCGGCATCGCCGCATAAGGGGTGGGGGGGCGGGGAGGGGGAGGTTGGAGCGGTTGTTTTTTTTTTTCGGCGGTTCACCCGCCCACAACAGTGGACGCGTCCGTCACCGGTATCAGTTTTTTTTAAATTTTCAACGGGTATACTGTTAAAACCTTGTATTGCTGGGAGTAATACAGTTTAGCGGTTCGCCTACACAACAATTTAATAGCTCAATAGAGTGTTATTGTAATGTATTGTTACCGAGGCAATAAAATATTAAAGCAAATATATTTCTTTACGCGCTTTACGTTAAATTACTATAAATTATTCATTGGGCGATAGTGAAAACTTGAACGACTTTTACAAAGGTATACCTACTTCGTACCATCTTTTAGATAAGGTTGGATATAATAAAAGATAATTTTTAATTCATTCGTGATAATAACGTATTGTTAGCAACGAAAATCGATTTTGAGTGTTTTTTTTAGTCTTTTACCTTTTTAGTCGTCTTTTGTCCCGTGTTTCGATGTAACCGAGAAATTTAAAACGTAGCCAATTTTTTTTTAATATTCGAATGCAATTATATAGGTTTGTTTACATTACAATAACATAATTAATACCAAAATTCCTTTTTTTTTTTTTTTTTCTGTTGGAGCACTTAGCTAGCTCGTTATACCACGGTTTACTCCACGCGACGTCAGTTTCGACGTGTTTTTTTTTTCTTTTTGACGGCCTCGTTGAAATGTCCGGCTTTGGGGCATAGACATTTCTTAATAATTCGGGTTCGAGCGGTACATTTATGGAATTCGACGTTCTCGAACATAATACCCGATTATATACAACTGCATACGGACCTGTTTCACCCGGGTGGGTGGGGACGGTTAAATGTGTTACCGTGCGCGGTTACAATCGGCATCGACAGGTAGCCGCCGCCGCTGCGTTTCGGAGATTTAACGATACGATAATATTGCATGAAAAGAAATACTGCGGGTACGATTGCGTTCGGTTTTCGAAAACAGAAAACCGTCATTATTATTACGATTGATTTTTTTTTCCAGAAAAACCGTACACTTGTCCGATTTCGTTTGCGTCGTCGTCCGGGAGGGGGGGGAGAGGAGGGAGAAAAAAAATTAATAATAATAACCGAAACGATCTCTAGCCGCGATCTCGTCCCGCGAGTTCCCATCCCGCCCCGCGAAAACATAATATTGTTTACCGTCCCGTCCTGCGCGGGAAGTGGGTATTATCGTCTTTTTCTCTCGATTCTCTCATAATAATAATAATAATAATAATAATATACTGTATAATATTTTCGTGCGAGTACGTGTGCATACTATATATATATATATGTACAGATATTATATTATATATGTTGTTCCTTTTTTTTTTTTTTTTCCCCCGTTTCCCTCGCGCAGTCTTTTGTATAAAATATATACGAGCGCGAGCGCGCGCGCGGATATCGTTACAATATTTTTATTCGGCCGCAGCTGTTCGGCGATCAATCATCCGACAAAAGGAGAACGAACTGCACTCCTGTGCATGCCCATTATATTATAATATACACATACGTACGCGTATGTACCTACTTGTATTCAGTTTATAACATTGCCTCGTGTATTTCGGACTTCTTTTTCCACCGACGGTACTCATTTTTCCCATCCCCATCCCTCATTTCCCCCCCTCCCCCCGGTTGCCGGGAACCGGTAATTTTTTATTAAGTTTTTCGTTTTTTTTGACGCGTAACAATATTTGTTTGTAATAATAATGATAATAATATAATCACGTTGATTAAAAGCCAGCGTGCGCTGTACAATGTGTATACACGTAGTATATACGCTGTAACGTCCGTTGCGTATTTTCGCGCCCTTGATCTCTTATTATCGTCGTATATAACTGTGTATACGAGAAAAGCGCATAAAAAGGCGTAGTTTTAAATGAAAGAAAAATACAAAAAAAAAAAAAAATAAAAAGTAAAAAATTAGAACATTTTATACAATTAAGAGTTTTCGTTCAGAAGACGCAGAACGGTTCGTTAAGCGCGTCTACCGTCACCCTGCACCAAAGACGACATCGGACACCGCGTCGTCGATGAGCGCCTTTTGAGCGTCGTGTTTTTTTTTTTTATTCGACGAGAAATATAACGATCGAAAAGAAAAACGCTCTGCCGTTCCGTCTCAAGAGTCGAATTTTCCCCAAAACTCACTTTGTATATAATAGAAATGTTCGTTTCGTGACAATAAATAACCGATTACAATTAATTGTAATACAGTGCGATATAATATACCTGATACCACTTGCGAAAAAAATGACGGAATTCGATCATAAAAATAGTAGTGGCGGGTAATAAATGTCGAAACACCTTCTAAATGGCACGCTATTGCAGATACTAACGCGCGTGTTAAATTCCATTTCCCCGATTTCCTTTGGACAGGGGAGAGGGTTCTATAGAGGTACACAAAGCTCGAAAACGATTCTCGACGCGCAAAAACATTATGAAACATTCGTTTTAAACCCCGCTCTTACCGCTTCGATCCGCCTGCAAAACAATTCCCGAATTCCCGGATTTGAGCACATTCGATCCGTTATTACGATCCGATATGCACAAAATACACGATACGGTGGGAAAATTCGTCGAAAACGTCGACGACAAGAGTGCGCCTTTAGAAAAAAAAAAAAACCGCATGGACGGCCGGCCGGCCACCGTATGCTACGAAACAAACAATAACAATATTATTATCGTCGTCGTGTGCACACTATATACCTAATAAAATATGTGCAGAGAACTCTCGAAAACTTCCTGTCACCGCCGCAGCAATGACGAATATATTATAGAGAGCTGCGTATTATAATATTGTTATATTATTATGAAAACAAAAAAAAAAAAAAAAAAAAAAAAAAAAAAAAAAAAACCGGAGCCTTTTTCTCACTGCCGCTGCTTACTGCACTGCACAGGATAGACGCACTTAAAATGTATCAACAGTGCGTTTCCTGTCACCCGCCGAATAATAATAATAATAACAGTAGGTACGCGTTGTTTTTTATTCCGCGCGGGATTTTTTTTTTTGATTATTATTATTGTTTAATTCCATTATATTTAATATGGTTCAATTGACAAAGCACTGCAGCATTCGTACAACATAATATGCGTACACAGAGTATTATGTTTGTTAACATCACACTCGATATGATTGTATTAGCCGTGCGCGTACCGTCGCCCCCTCCTCGCTGCACTACGCACACCCTCCCCTCGACCGCTGAAATCACCGGCGAAAAACACGAACCCACGCGAACACAATGCGTGACGTTTGTCGCCGCGGTTTATTTTTCTCTCCGCTCGTTATCGGCCACGAAATAATGTAACAGCAGACATCACGTTCGCCTCTCCGCGCCGTACACGGGTGTTTACGGTTGTTTTTCACATTTTTTTTCCCCGCAGACATACCGTATCGATTGTGTATTGATATCAGCGGGGGCCCTCGCCCAACCCCTCCCCCTCCGCCGCCGTTCGCTCGCCGACGCGTCGTAATATTGTTGTAATATTATTATTATTCGACGACTCTTGTACGCGTCGTCAAACGTATACCTACGCAATGTAAACAACCGACGTCGACGACGGTCGTATTTAAAATATTATTTTCGACGTGTACACGCGTTTTTTAATAATGATTCGTATTTTTATTAACGACGTCGTCGTCGTCGGTGTATAGTGCGTGCGAGCAATTAAACCGCGTCGCCCGTTTTCCCATCGCGACGTGCGCCGCTCGTATTGTATATCGGCAAAATAAAAAAAAAATAAATAACGATAATAATAATAAAAAACTTAGAAATTATATAGGTTGGCTGTGTCTGTGTGTGTGCTTTTCTTTTAAAAAGTCTCCACACACGCGCGCCAGCGTTTGTTGGTTTTTCGGGGTTTTTGTTGTTGTTTTTTCGGACGTCGTACTTTATTTACACTGGCAACCGCGGAAAAAATAAAAAAAGGGTTACGAGTGTTTTCACCTGGACGTCGCCGGCGACGGCTTTTGTTGCCGACTTTTTATTTGTGTGGAGTTGTTTTTTTAATTGGTCGTTCGCCCCCGTCCGGCTCGACGACGACCGGGCCGCACACGCCGTTCGTTTTTCTAATAAACCGTAATAGCCATCGTCGTTAGAAATATTATTTTAATATTATCGTCAACGCCGCCGCCGCGCTTGGTTGCATTTTTTCCGTGTGTGTTGTTTTCCCGCACGTACGCGTGTTTTTACGATATTGTTCACGCGCCGCGGCCCCCGACGCAACAGCGGCGGCGGCGGCGGCGGCGACGGCGGCGTCAAAGTCCCAAATAATATGTTATGCAAACGTTCGGACGCGGCAAATAATATTGCAACAACGATGCGGCGACGGCGTGTAAATCATTTGATCCGACGTGTAACTCGTGGCGATAACCCCGATACGGGCCGTACCGCGACCGCAGCGCAATAAGACGTCGTTGGACCGGGGGATGCAAATCGGTTTTATCCGGCAGAGGAAAGACCGCCGTTCGCCGCGGACGCGACAAGAATCGGATAAACGGCGGTGCGATGACGTTGACGCGGGCGGACTCGCGGGCGATACTCGCGAGCCGACCGGAGTTCGATACCGGGCTCGACGGGCGTTGGCCATCGGGGCGTCGGGAACCTCCCGGGCGGAACGGGGCGGTCGAACGACGTAGACGTGTAGCACCGTAGCCGACAAACGCAACCGAGCGGACTCGAAAAGATCGACCGATTGTCGGGGGGGGATTGTTCGCACGAATTATTCGCACCTCGAGCGTATTATTTCGCAGCCGACTTTTTTTCTTTTTTTTTTTCTATCGCGCCTCGTATATATCATTACAGT
Organism: Cinara cedri; assembly: GCA_902439185.1. Lineage (NCBI taxonomy): Eukaryota > Metazoa > Arthropoda > Insecta > Hemiptera > Aphididae > Cinara > Cinara cedri. The sequence continues at coordinate 954,506 of CABPRJ010002378.1, forward strand.
GTACGTTTCCGTTTAAGCGCAGGTATACGTGTCGACCCGTCGGCCGTGATTTTTCGCGAAAAGGGTAAATCGCGATCCCCGCACACGCGCGCGTCGCGTACAATAACGGCCGTGCGTGTCGTCGTCGCCGTCGCGGAGTACGGTACGCAAGTTCGAGTGTGTACAGTAATAACGCCGCCCGTATTGCACCGCTATTGTTATTACCATTGCTATTACGGCTGTTGGTTCGATAAACCGTAAATAACCGCTCGGCGTAACGTATCGGGCACCCACTTACCGGGTAAGGGGGGGAGGGCGGTTCGCCGCCCGAGAGAACGAACCGCCGCGGAAGACCCGAGGAGAGAGATGCTTTTACAAAACGTTTCGGCCGGCGTTTCGTGCGGCCCGCGACAGTATCTTCGGCAACAACGGCGCCGGCGCGCGCCGGGTTTCGCATTAAACAATAACGCGAACGAGAACAACGATCATATTCGCGTGTTTCGCACAATGGTCACGCGAACGGTCGCCCGTTATTATTATCGTTATTATTGTTGTTGTTGTTGTTATTATTATACGACAGCATTCGGCTGTTACGGCGGTGTACCCCCTCCTCTCTGCCCGCGTAACGCACGGCGGAAAACGGCGTGTCGCCGGCCCCGCGCATTATATTATTTCGTACGCGTGCACGTATAGCCGCGCCCGGCTATTTACACTCGTGTACTTGCGTTACAAAACGAATGCCCCGAACCGAAGACCGTCACGTACGCCGCGCGCCACCGCCGGCGTGGGCCGGGTCATTATTACGATTATAAGTTATGACGGCGCGGACGTGAAATATTACGTGCCGTGCGGTTCGCGCGAAAACCACCCCGGGCCGTGCGCCCGGGTCTATTATGGTTTTCATTTTTCACGCGTGCGCGCGCCCCGTTTTTCCGCGTGCCGGAATATCCGCAACCGGTCCGGAAAAGACCTCCGGGGGATCGGGGAAAAACTGCGTCCGTCCGTCCGAGATTTCGTACGCGTACGATCGATTTTCTACAAACCGCGACAATACCGGAATTACAGAAATCGCGACAAAACGGAATTCCCAAGGTTTTTTTTTTTTTTTATTCTGAAATTATCGTCTCTCGTTACACTCGCGATCGCGGTACGTCTGTAAATCACGAAAACGACAACAGCACTCGTATCGTCATGACGCGTTTCAGAAAATAACACGTGACTGTTGGCGGCGATTAAACCGTTTTAAATAACGTTTTCTCGACGAACTTTTAAGACCACAAAAACTATAGCCGACAACAATACACCGAGTCAGGATTCACCAGCCGTGATCAGCGAGCTGTTGCCGCGTCGTGTTGTTACGAGAGATACGGCGGAATCGCGATTATATTGCGTTCCGTCGATAAAACAGGCCGTGGACCGCAAGGTTTTTTAAGGTCATCATTTTTTTTCGTTTTCCTCCTGGGTATTGTCGAATCCCCGACACGGTCAGGTTGGCGAATTCGTTATGACGCCGCGGCCGTCGCCGAGTGTTAGACGCGCGCTGCGACGAGGTTAATTCGCGCGCACAACGTTCAAAAGAACGCGTTACGCACGCGAGTGTGTAAACACGAAAATAATATTATTACTACGCACGACGGTCGTCGATCAAGATATTATGTTATGCATATATATAGAAACAAAACGACAAGCAAAAAAAATAAAAAAAAAAAAAACAGAACAATTCGTATACCGGCTATTATAGAAAATCGGACGGGTATCGCGAACGAAAATTATGTTAACGACCGTATATTAGCTGCTGTTTGCGCACACTGCAGAACACGCGATGCAATTATTATATTATTATATTCGCTACCTACAGTACGCCCGAGTCCGGTGGCGCTCCATAACAACCGCTCTTTTACCGAGCCATTAAACTCGTAATTTTTTTTACGAGTTCTACACCGGACGTTTATTTCGCGTTCGCGGGAATTCGCGTCTGGGGCACACTAGTAATTTGAATCGTTGATATTACGCGAAGATACGACTATACATATATATAGGTATTAAACTGTATACGGTTTTTTTTTCTTTTCTTTTGAATCCCGAAAATCCCGACGTGCCCGCCCGTGATTGCTAATAACTGCCGGAGCGCGCTGCGATAAACAATTTTTGAAAAAGAAATATCAACTTTCGTTTTTTGTAAATTAAATAATAATTACCGCGTGGATAATATTCGCGGTGTCAATAGTTACGGTCGACGAGATCCCGCGGTTAACGGTCAACGGTTTTCACGGTAAAACCGCTAACAGTGTCTGGTTTTTTTTTCATTTATCCATCCCGGACAGTCGTTTTCGCTTAACGTCGAACGTTGTTGTCCGATTCTCGAGTAATACAAAAGACGGGGACAGCCCACCGCGCGTCTATCCGCGTGATAACGTATTGTATCGTTAACATTTCACGGGTTATAATAACGCTGAAAATTGATACGGCCCCGTGTTATCACCGCGGCGCCGGAAACGGTATTTACGTGCGTACGCGGTACCTGTATAAAATATATGTGTTTGTCTCGACGGAATGGGAGTGTGGGTGGGAGGACGGTTATATCCGACCCGGAAACGGCTCCACCGCTGCATGCGTACGCGTATGCTGGATATACAGTAATAATAATAATAATAATAATAATAATAATAATAATATAATACCACTGCGAATTCCGGAGACCGTGCGTGAATAATGAATTGCCGTCGTTTTGCCCCGGTCAACGGGTTAAATAGTTAAACACGCGCGCGCGGGGATTTCGACGAGATAGAGCACGTTTTCCGTTTTGCCGGTCGGTTCCGTCCGTAATCGGCCGAGCCACAGCCCTTCGGGGCGACCCGTTTTTCGCCGGCCGCGATACGACGGGAACGAAATTCGGCCGGCACGCAACGTAATAACAATCGCGCCGGCGATTGAAGAAAAACGGAGAAAAAAAAAAAAAAACGTTCAAACGTCGATTTTAAACCGTTTTCCGAACGCGTTTCGAACCGATTGCGCGAACCGTCGACATTAAATGTCCCCGATATGGGGACAAGTTTTTTGAGTTGACCGTCCATGGATTTTAAAACCGCACGTTTTCAAAGAAAAATAAAAATACGCTAAACTCTAACTGTTTTTATTTGAAGTGTACGCCTTCCACAACTTTCAAACGAAATTTGTACTTTGACTTGTTGTTCGTAGACGGGCGACGCAATTTGTATAATGATATTTTATGAGTTCGTTTGAAACCAAACAGATGTTTTACTTTGTTTAAATAATAATTTATTTTCCTGGAAACGTTCAATGTCAATTCGGTTACTAAAATTCATTTCAATTTAAATATCGATTTTAACTCGGCTAAGGCTTTCGAGGTTATGTTACTATAGGAAAACGATGGCTATATTCCCCAAAATTTCTTCTAGCCCTTCGACATTTCTTACAGCTTTCCAGAAAACGAGCACGCAATAAAAGGTTTTTCTCGTTACCCCCCCCCCCCTTTTTTTTTTTTTTTTTTTTTTTTTTTTTTTCGTAGTTTTGTTAATAAAACTTATATAATCGCTTTCGCCAAACGAGAATAACGACGCGTGTTCTCCACTCGTACTGTTCGCCCGGTTGCCGCTGAAACAGTATGTGTACATTTACACTGTATTATATGCACACACACACACACACACACATACACACACAGACACACAAACACAAACACACACACTGCACGCAACAGCTATTATTATTGTTTTGTTTGTGATAAAACAAACGATACCTGCCTAATATTATATCGCGCGTATTATTATCACGATTAATCGCATACGGCGGCGGCGACGCGATTGTAAAATATTTACATTTCCCGCGATTCGCTATCGTTCGAAATCATCGAAATACACAATGTTCCCGTGCATATTGTTATAATGTAATATGTTTGCGTTTATTACCGATATACTATTGCTCGGGATCCGCGCCTCGACTCGCGAGACCTTTGCGGGGGGTATACGCGATACTATATATTATATTGTTATGTGCGTAGAGGAGAAAATCGTAATTTCCTATTTGTGTGCGCTGTGTGTGTTTTGCCGCCAGAGAGGTTCGGCACTACTTATACGTACCGATGTATGTATCTATCTATATATACAGTGCGTTTTAATTCGTATGTTATTAAATCTCTCGCTTCCGAAGTCTAGCTCTCTGCATGCGTAAATAAACCGGAAAATGTTGACTCGATCGAGAGCCGATGGCGTATTATAAAACTGCCGGTGACTGGCGGGGAGGGTTAGAGGAGGAAATACATGGACTTGTTAATAAGCGCGCGCGCGAGTCCCTTGTCACCGCCGCCGACGCTGCGCGGGTTCGGTACGGATAAGGTATGCACGTAAACATCACAGCGGTGTAAATTGGATAACGGGCGTTTTCCATTAAAAAGTGTTTTCGTTTCGCCGCCGCCAATTTCCATTATTAATAATATTATAAAACAGTATCTGTGTGTGTGTGTGTGTGTATGTGTGTGTGCGCGCGCGCGTGTATATATATAAAGACGGAAGGAAGGAAGGAAGGAAGGAAGGAGAGACGGATTCGTTAAGTCGAAAACGGCGCACGGCAGACGCTCATCCGCGGTATTATAATGTGACACGAACCTATGTGCATTATGGGAATAAAGTTAAAAAAAAAAAAAAAAACACCCGCGAGCACCGTCACCGAAGTCGAATATTCCCCCGGCCGACTTGTTGTCCTTTTTTATAACGTTTCGGGTTTTTTTTTTTTAGACTCCGATCGAAGCGAGCAATGCGTTTTGGTTTGACTTAACGGTTTTTGTTTTTTTTTTTGTTTTTCGTGTTTGCAAACAGTATGCTTTTCCACAAGAAATCTCGCTCCGATCGACGCGTTGAGGAAGACATATTTTGACACGATTTTGTCCCCCTCGCTTCGTTTGGGGAGGGCGTGTGTGTGTGTGTGTGAAACTCGAAAACCCTCGCTTCCCGCGACAACTCGGCGAGATTCGTATTGGAACGTCGTCGCATTCGTCCGCCTGGTTCCGCATAACCGCCGCGGGGCTAAAAGTGACCCGTATTGGTCACTATATTTTCGGGGGAGGGGGGAGTGGGGAAATTTCCCGTTATAATTATTCGTCCGCCGTGAAAACGGGCGGCGGCCGGCACGTGTGCTCGCAATACCGGCTCGACGACGGTGTACCTATTTTCGGCGCGAGCGGGGCGAGACTGCGGGCGAGCCGAAAGCCGGAAGTGTGAAAACCTTTCGGACGGGTATAATAATATAACGCGCGTAGTAATAATTATAATAATAATAATAATAATAATAATAATTCTGCGGCGAAAAAACCTTAAATTAGCCGTTTTGGGTGCCGGCGCTAATGATAAAACGGACGGAGGCGGGGTGTTAAAACCCTCGGGCGCAATCCATCATCGTCGCGGCCGTCGTCGCGACCGTTGTCGTCGTCGTCGTCGCGTTCGTCCGGCGGCTCGCCGGAGGTGACGGACACGGGTAGTTGAGGGGCGGGCAGGAGAGTTACGCGGCGGTGACGGGGACGGGTAGCCGGGTACGGCCGGCAGAGGATATACGCGCGTGTATATAATAATAATAACGTACGGTCGGGGCGACCCGCGGGGTCGGGATGGAAATTAAGACCCGGGCGGACCCCGAACGCGCGTATTATAATATACGCGCGAGCGCGCGTGTGTGTGTGTGTGTGTGTGCGCGCGCGCGCGTTTGTTTGTCTTGGAACCGAAAAGAAACAATGTGTGTGTGTGTGTGTGTGTGTGTATACAAAATATTATGCTAAAATTAAAATCCTCCCCGCCGCGGGTATATTTCGGACGGCCGTGAGGAGGGCGGGGGGGGGAATATATAATAATAAAAAAACACGCGCGCGCACGCACGAAATTATATACTCGTTTTGTATTATATGCACTGCCGCAGACGTGCGCGAGCGCTCGGCGGGGAGGTGACGGCGGTGTTCCCCGACGGTCGTACGCGCGAGCAGAGGAAGCGGCGGCTGCGGAATGATTGATTACGCCCGGGCGGTGTTGCAGCGCGCGCCGTAACCGTTTCTTGGCTTTAAGTGACGGCCGCCGCCGGCCCGGGATCCCTCGTCCGCGAGACGACGAGCGCCGTATTGTACGCGCGTTCACATTATTACGCGATATTACAATATATTACGCTGTGCATGTGCATTTCGACTCGTTTAAATTGAAATTAATTCGCACTCTCGTTTTCTAACGCGCGCACCGCATTATAATAATAACAACACAATATAGGTGAAGCGTATGCGCCGACGCCGCGGATTATTACCGTGCGATCTCGCGCGTCCCGGTGAGTCGCGCGGGGAAGTTTTTTTTTTTTTTTTTCCGTATCCGCAAAGGCCGGCGGCAGCGGGCAGGCCGCGACGCCTCGTCGCGCCGCTGCGGGAGCGGACTCCCCGCCCGTCCGCCCGTCTAACCGCCGCCACCCCACTACCCACCGACCCCTTCATTCCCCGGCCCGGCCGAGACTGACAGTGAATCATGAACCGCGGCGGCCGATGAGTAGCATCTGCGATTGAAACGTAAAAAAAAAAAAACAAACGGAAAAAAAAACCGCCGCCCAGAAAGCAAACGAAGGTTCAATTTCACAGATGAAAGCTTCGCGACGCGGTCTTTCGCGGCGCGATGATTTATAATATTATCCAAAGGGTTCGCGCGCGGTTTCCCGTCGGAACCGCCGAGCGATCGTTCGTTTCGGTACAGTCATTGCGTTCGTTTAGAACAAAAAATCGCAAAAAAACAATAACAACGATAATACGCTTATCGAAACGATAAACCGTCAAACTCCGTATAGCTCCGTTCCTGGCTTGCTTTCGGGTCCATCAAATACTGTACTTTTGTTTTTTTTCAGCGACTTTAACGACGTCCTTCCGCGCGGTGTTCTAACGGGTTTTCTCCGGACCGTCCGGTAAGTCCGGCGCGAACCGAAATACCGCCGTCGGACGGTAATAGTTGCGTTTTTATCGTTTTTGTCCGTCCACAAAAACGGAACATTCTCGGGAACGACCCGACTCGGCGGCGCGTTCTCCCCGCCGTCCTCTTTGCCGGCTCGTCCGTGCGATCCTCGCAACACCTCTCGCCCCGATATAATATCATACTCTATAGGCGTACGAGCGATTTCCCCGGCGACACACACCGAACCGCGTGAAAAAACATTCCGGCCACCGTAACACCGCACTCGCGCACTGTAACCGTACGGCGTTCTATAATATTATACTCGTACGTGGCAGGCGCCTTCGTCTCGACCACCTGCCCTCCGCGTTACGCGTGGCTCGCGTTCGTACACCCGACCCTTGTAATCCGGACAAACGATCGCCGACCGCGCATTATTATTAAGAGTATTTATACATATACAAATACATATAAACATATACATACGTATGTATGTATACACACACGAGAGTAGACGCTACACGCCCGTAGACGGCTTACGCATTATTATTAATATATTTTTTTTTTTTCGTTTCCTCCGTAAAACCGGCGCGGAACCGTCAAGATAATATTAAGTATCGTGGTTTCTGGTCGAAATCACACGAACCGGGTGAGCGTGTATATCATGCACAGGTACCCGCGCGCCGGGTCGCGATACCGCCGCGCGGTAATCTTTTCGGGTTTTCGAAAATTGGTCGTAGGTCCCGTCGAGCGGGGTCGGACGACGATTTAATAACGCAGCGTCGTCCTCGGGGGAAGGGGACGGGGAACCGCGAGATTTTTCGAAATTTTCGTAAAAAAAAACACCGCGAGAGCACCGTCAGATTGTCCTCCCGCCCGTTTTGTATCGTTTCGGTAAATATTCGTTGTGAAACGGCCAAATACTGCGTGATACTCGCAGACTACACACAATCTATATGACTTTCAAATGAAATTCGTACGCACAAATTACGATTCGGAGCGCGAGTCGAAACCTCTAAAAGGCGCGTTTTCGATACCGGCGTTATGAAATAATTTCGCCCTTTCGGCTTGTTTTGGGAGGGGGACTGTTATAAGGGCATCCGAAATTTAAATTCGGACCCGACTTATTATATCAATCATAATAGTGCGTGAATCACCGTTTTTACACTGACAGTCAATTTCCCATATTATATTACGAGTATTACTCTTTTCGTCTATAGTCGTTTGGCCGAGAGAATTTCAAAACGGTCTTTATGATTTATTCAATACGATTTTAAAATATTATTTTTTAACTTTTTTTTATTTTTTTATTCCGGTCTCGTTTCGCGGCTCGTCTAAACCGCGAATCTCCCTGCACGAGGGGTATTTTTGTTCGTTTGCAGCAGTTGTCCTTAACGCGCGTCTGGCCGCCGTATTCGAAAAAATCGTTGACGTTTCGCACGGTCGTCGCCGCGGCCGTGATGCGTGTCGCATCGATCAAACGCATAATTAAAAAATATACATTTATATTACATATAAAAAAAAAAAAAAAACGAGCCGCACATCGAAAGACGGGCACGACGACGACGACGACAACGACGACGACGACGGGAACCGTTCGATCATTTCGAATTTCACGCCGCGGAAAGGTCCACGTCGAACGGACGGGGGCAGGGGAGAACGGGGATAGCGGGAGAGCGGTGGGGGGAAGGGGGATAAGGCCGGCGGCGGTTCGAAAAAGCGGTCAGGAGCGGAGGGTTGCGGTGGTGGTTTTTTGACAAACGCGGTCCGGGGATTACGGCGGGCATAAAATATTCAACGGCACGGCCGCCGCGCGACGACACCTCGCGCCGCAATAATCGTAATCGTAACAATAAACGCGTGTGCGGAACCGCGCGCGCCGCCTCGCGGTCTCGCGCGGCCGGGACGAGCGTTTTATCGGGCCGCCGTCGCCGGGTGATGGATGACGCGGACGGATTTTCTTTGCATAAACGCCGCCGAAAATAATACCGTTTTTATCGTCCGGTCACTTGCCGGGACACGTCGCCGCCGTAGGCCTCCGTCCCTCGCTACCTCCCTCTTGTCCCGTCCGCCCCGCCAACCCCCTCCCCCCCCACCACCCGTACGGCCGGACGACGCGAGCGCGGGCCGGCGGTAAGCTCGCGTTTATTTTCGCCCGCGCGCATGATTATTGCCGTCGTTGCGGCGGCGCACAAATCGCCGTTGGTTTCCGATTGAACAAACCGCACGCGATAATGCCCGCGGCCCGCCGCGGCCGACAACACCGACGCCGACAACTGCAACGGTACGACAGCAATGCGACAACAATGACGGACGGGTCGCGCGCGCCGACGATAAAACAAACGGAGATCACACAATCGTTACAAAACGGTTCCATTGACGCGAAGCAGCGCGCGGCGACGACGGCCCGCCGCGGTCTCCCCGCCGCTCGTTCTGTTCTATGCCTCGCGGCGGCCGTCAAAGATTAACCGTCGCGCGGCCGCACGGCGAAGACGACAATAACAATGTGAAAGGCGCCCCCGAGACGCGCGTGCGCCGAACAATAAAGCAGCTTTGGGGACCACCTCGGCGCCGGGTTTTTCTCCTCCGTCGTTTTCGGGTCGGGACCCCGTGGTCGGTCGCCGTCAATCGCTGGGCGGCCGGTGAATTACAAACAACAACAACAACAACAACAACAACATCAACAATATCATTAACTGAACAAACGCGATCAATTTTTTTTTTTTTTTTTTTATCTCTCCTATACACAATATCGGCTCGATACCATTATTGTTACTATCGCCGCCGCGTAATGTGTACTCCGCCGCGCAGGTACTCTCGTGATGTTATTATTACACGGCGTTTGTTGTCGCCGCCGCCGCCGCCGCCGCCGTCGCCGGACCGACCGCGCGTCCGGCTGTCTGTACGTATCGCCGTTGTCGTTATGGAAACACCGGGTCGACGAAATGGACACGTTTTGATGTTATACGGCCGCGCATCGCTGGCACGGTTCCCTCCGCCGGCACACAACAGCGCCGCCGTTAAGTACCCCGATCGCGGACGCGCAGATAAACAGGCCGGATGATCGTAACGAAAAAAATTCCGCGCGTGACGACGAGTTGCGGCGGCGGTGTTTGACGCCGGCGGAGGCCGAGGCGCGCGGCGTTCGTTCAGTTGATATGCCTCTGGCTGCTCGGCCTTTGTCCGGATTCACCGCGCACTCGGGAACCGCACCGATAACCGTCGCGTAGACTTGTGCGTCTAGACGGAACGTTCGGCGTGAAAACGCGTAAAGCTTCGTCCCGAGGACTGGATACGGTGTCCGCAGTACGCGACCGTACACTGCACGTGAGATAATAAACGGAGCGTTTCAATCGGCCGTCCTCGGTGCGCGGAGTCCTTTTCCCTCACGCCTTCGGGCCAATGTTCCGTCAGTGTAACATGCACGGGTAAATCCGTACGCTGATAACGCGAATAACGTAATCTATTACGCGGACGGTGGGACGGGACAAGGTCAAGTTACCGTCGCCGTTTCCGGGCGATCCCGTTACGCGGAACGGATATCGCACACGGTGATTTTAAACACGGTCGGATGTGCGCGCGTTTCTAAATCGAATTTTTAATAACATTACGATGATTGGCGCACATCACGACCGACGGGTCCGCGCCGGAGGTGCGCGTAATGAACGTGCCGGCTAAACGAGTTATCGTCGTACCAACGCGAAACGCGAAATTTAAGGAAAAACGATTCTCGATTACTTCCCCGTCCCGCGTGTACGGTAATAATAATAATAATAATATTTTAATTGCGCGACGGATCGCGTGCGATACGCGTACAAATATATGGGCGATGTTGCATACGGTATAATTCGATATTTTATTCACTAGCGTATACCTCGGCGGCCCCGAGTATTTTCCGCACGTATGACGTGCTCGCTACTGATGACGTGGACGGAGAAGGGAATCGTTTTCAAATCGGCAAGCGCACGATATTATTGCGCGCTATACACAGTGACCGACGTCGGTTCGAAGACGCCATCTCGTATAACGCGTAAACCTTTTCGGAAAAACGCACATCAGGCCCGGAGAAACTGAAGCCTATCAAAAACCGTCTTATCAGTTGATTCGAATAATTGATGACCTTTTCCCGAAATTCTATCCGGGCCTGACGTTTTGTTGACAAACCGAGAAACGAGCGACCGCGAAATGTGACCCTGAAAACGTCGACTAAAGGTGTTCACCGTTTATACATAATTGCGGAATTCCCAATACGGGTGGACGAAATCAAACGTGCCCCGAAAAAGTTATCAATACTTTCCGGGACGTCGGGCGCCTTTTGTACGTCCGATCGCCACGCATAAAAAATAAAAACTCGCCGCCGACCCCGTAACCGCACGACTCCGGGTTAGTACGCATGTGTATACGTGCGTACATATTCGGTCGCCGTTTATACAGAGAGTATAACTTATTCAGCTGTCTCGTGTGTGAAAGCGACTGGCGGTACGACTATAATATTATTATGAAGACGTGTGTTGCGGCGGTGGTGCCGCGTGTACCGTGTAATTATCAACAATTATAACAGCCGTGGCGGCGGCGGGAAGGTGTGTAACGTTGCAAAGAAGACATTTATGACGCGGGTGGTATGTATATAAAAAACAAAAAAAAAAATACGTATACAATAAAAATACCCACTGCAGTGTGCGTTTTCCGTTTTCTCGTCGTCGTTGCCCGATAAAAATTATTCATCATACTCACTTTTTACTATTATCGCATTGCGTATACGGAAGCACGTTTATTATGATATCGCGACGGCGGAACCGGCGAAAACATTCGCGCCGGGCATATAAAATCCAGACCGCCCGGTTCGGCGCTCGAATATGACAAACGGGTCAAGGAAGAACTGGCGACGGGAGACGGTATTACAGATAGCCGTGCGGCGTAACGAGAACGCGAAAGGGGAGACGGTCAGAGTGGTTACGGGACGGCCGTCTCGCGGAACAGCGGCCCGGAGAAACGGTCCAGGAGACGATCGGCCGACGTGGCGGAAGAGGATTCGGACAGCCCGGGGGACGAACGGTTAGGTTAGGTTAGGTTAGGAACGGCTGTTTGCGTGGCCAGTGATCGTGTCATTAGAACGGGAAGTCGTACGCCGTACACGCGTTTACTCGCATGCGTGCAATCGTCTTGGACCGAATTATAAACGCATCTCGGTCGAGCAATAACGCCGCGACCGGATTGAAGAGTGTGCTGTACAATGTATTTCGCAACATTCGTCGTTGTTGGTTCCGCGTCCGTTTGTCCGACGCGTGTTTCACGCGGGGGTCGCCGGCGATCGCGCGCTCGCACGCCCGAAAAATAATGACAATTCGAATGCCGGCGTTGACCCCCGTGGCCGCCGTTTAGTACCGTTCCGCTCCCGGGGACATCGTTTAGCGTACGGCCGACGTTAACGCGGTTCGACCACGGCCGGTTCGAATTTACGCCGGAGCGGTGAGCGGAGTTTTTCGCGTTTGCCGTTTCAATATGTTCGCGTTGAAAAACCGTGCGAAATCGGCCCGGGGCCGTGGGTTCCCGTTCGTGCGTCGGAAACATCGTTGCAGCGAAAACGTGATGTACCGGCGAGACAGGATGTTCCTTCGAGGATACCGTGCCGCGGCGGCTACGGACGGGCGGACGACGATGACGACGGGAGAAAACAATAATAATAATTATTATTATTATCATGAATACGCGTACAATATCTGTAATAACACGTGACAAATTGTGGCGGGCTGTTTAAACGACGTTACGCGGCTGCCGTCGCGCGGGTATAAATCACACGCGCGCGCGGTCGTCGTGTGTCGGCGGCTCCGCGGCTTTTTGCCGGACCCATTCGGTTGCCGCCGCCGCCGCCGGGTCTTATTAGTCAAAGTCCGCCGGGCGATATAATTGAATGTTTTGTGTCGTGTACGTACGCACGAGTATACGCACGTATATTATTTATGCTTACGTACTTGCACGTACCCGTACGCCTTTATACGAGGAGCGGAGAGAGAGTGAGAGAGACCCCGCTGAGAAAGGCCAATCAACATCTATAACAACAAAATACACATCACGAGACCGATAATTATTATTACTGCTATTAGACCGTTTGCGCGTTGTTTATTTATTATTATTATTATTGTTATTTCGGGTACCTAACCTATAACCGCGAAGAACCCGCCTAACCATAACGCGTGTACCTACAAGACGGAGATAATGCGCGCGCCACGTCGTCGTCGTCGGCCCGTAAAGACAAAAACCCATCAGTCACACGCGCCGAACGCGAACGACCGGCGCTCGCCGCGGTTGTGTGCATGCGCACCCGGGGGTGGGACAGAGACGGAGGATATTGTGGACCGGTAACGAGTTCTCATCTCTGACCGAATGCCATTAGGAATGTCCATTAATATTATTGTAGATGTGTGTGCGCGTATGCGCGCGCGTGTGTACGCGAGAGACGACGAGTAGTCCGTTTCTACGCGGGTAAACCTACGCGCGCACCGTCGTAATATTTTATCGCATTTGTATTTTCGTCCGAACGCGTAACATTTCCTACCGGGTGATTTGTATCGGGTTATTAGCGACTAGAGGCCGCGTTACGCGAGCGTAATCTACGGAAATTCAATTGATAACGAGATAAACGGTAATATTATTGCGGGATGCGCGAGCGAAAATCCGATCGTGTTGTTTTCCAACAAAGTACTACCGCGGTATGCTGGGGATCGACGGTCACCGCTTCGCGATACGCGGGTGTCACGGCCAACTTTTCGGCGGTGAACGCATTGCCCCTTCCCCTCCTTCCCGCAACGTGGTTTCACCTCTGCGGTTATTACATCTACATCGCATAAAATTACTGATTATTTGTTTTAACACCGTTGCATTGTTCTTTTGCAGATTCGCCCCGCATGGAAAAATCGCCACTGCTCGCCAACGGGTACAATCATCCGCCCACTCACCTCGGACACATGCAATACATGCAACAGTTCAACCACCACCACCACCATCCGGCGGCCGCGCACGCTATCATGAACCCGGCCGGTCTGGCGCACCCCGCACTCCCGCGGCCCGACGCGCAGCTACTCAAGAGTCAAGGACTGTCCATGGAAGCGTTAGCCAGGTGAGTGTCGGCGTTCGTATAATATACTCAGGATCGGTGGGGGGGGACACCCAGTAGCGGCGCGTATACGCTGTTCGGTCACAATAATGTCCTGTAAAAAACGGCCAGTGGCCGAGACCGAAAAATAAGACCTCGAAATAATAATAAAAAAAAAACTATAATAATAATCGGTTCGATTATTTACCCGAGTTTTTTCAAAAAAAAGTATATTTGGGCAAGTTCTTAATTTTGTTGAATTTAATAGCGTGAGCTTTACCTATTTACCTTCCTACTTTTATCAATTTGAATTGTTGAGATATTATAATAATTTATGTTAAAATCTCATTAATAATAATAAAAAAAACTCCCCCGAACAAACGAAATCGGTTTGATTTTCGTTGATTTCCTAGGGTTGCCTTGGCTATATATATATAAAGGAAAACACCTCGCCTATTAACTTATAACCTTAAATCTACCCGAGCTTTGTACAGCATCGGTTTTTTCCGTGATTTTTTTTTCCTCCTGTTTAAACTAAATCATACCCCCTCCCCCAGCCTCCCGTATATCTTCCGGACATTTCCAACTGCAATCATATTATTACCGCAGTTTAATATGTTTAGTAATGTTGTATTTTTTTTTTTTTTTTTTTTTTTTTTGTCGCAGTTCGGGCATATGGGAAAAAGCGTACGCCGGCTTCATGAAACAACTAGAAAGGTAAGAGAAAGAATATTATTGTACAAAGTGCACGATATATTATTGTTATTGGTTTATTATTACTGGTCATTGCGTACCGCAATTGTAAGACGCATGGACATTAATATTATTGTTCGATTGTCGGTGGTTTTTTTTTTTTTAAACTTTATATCCGCAACGACGCCTTCTCGCCGCACTGTGCGGCGGTGTACGATAATAAAATAACGAACGTTTCCACACCGGACCCGACGCAAGATCGAGGAGATGAAGAGGATAGAGGAATGGGGAGGGGGGCGGAAATGCTTATACGCATATAGAGGTACTTACGACTATATTTATATACCCGTGTTCCGTTGAGAAAAAAAAAACCATATATACGACCCAATGATATTTATATACGATAAAAAAAAATAATATAAGTACTGATAGTCGAGTAATAATAATATAATATTATACATGAATACGCCGCCGCGGTAATTATTTATTTTCGTGCCCCTTTCTTGCGGGTTTGTTCTCGCTTGGCCGTATACAATGACGATAGGCACTATTATTATTATTATTGTTATTATCGTATCTTTTTAAGCGTATAATATAATAACCCATAATAATATCCGCAATAATAACGTAGGTGCGCGTAATAATTTACGATAAGCGCGCACGCGAAGCCCGGTCATCGCGGAGAAAACGCAATAACATTCGCCGTACGCGCGGGTATACGGCGCATGATGTTATTGCGCCACGTAGTGATAACGGTGCTCTATGCAATTTACGATTCGGACACGACGGTCGCCGGGGCGATATTATTTTTTCTTACGGTTTAACGTTCGTCTATAAAAAAAAAAAAAATAAAAAAAAATTCACGTTATTTTATGCGAGTGCCGCCGTCGGTGTAAATTCTTCTTCGCGGTCGCAATAAAGCCCGCGAGTCTGCTCGCGGTACACGCGAATGTCCGCGCGTGTGTTTACGCGCCGCACCCGATCACGGCCCGCCGCTGTTTTCCGCCGACCAGGTTTACGCCGGCTTTGAAAACCGTCGCCGCTGCTGGCGGCCGTCAGGACCGGCCTTGCGGGATACGTTTCGCCGTGCGTCGGTGACACGGCAAAATGGTCTGAGCGACACGGCTCCGCCTTTGGATTGCGAAAAACCGTGGTCCGTCCGTTGCGCCGCGACCATTTGATCGACGGACAATGTTTCAATGTTTAAGTACGGAATACGGACGACGCTTATTGTTTTTGTCCGCACAGTCGTGGGACCTAAACGACAACGCGTACTCATACATTGAGGACGTAAAAGCGAAAGAAAAATAAAAAAAAAAAAATATGTAGAAATCACGAATACGTGTTTTACGACTCCCCTAAAAACCGTGAAAATCGTCGTGTCGCTCAGACCCTTTTGCCGCGTCACCGTCGATATGATACCACGTGTCGGCAAGACGGAAACAGCGATTAACGCACGCGCGACGGCCTTTGGAAATATACGTTTTTCGGGCCGCGAACTCGGATGGGGGGACTGCGAATGCGGCTCCGGAACGCGCGGCATTGTAATCGTATATCATTTCGTTAAATTATTTCGCCTCGGCACTCGAAAATTTCGCGTCGGCCGTTATTGTAACGCGTGAAACATTAGAGGGACTACAGCGGCGGCGGCGGCGGTCGTAAATTTCAATATGAAAACGCCGCGCAAAAGTTCGCGTTGTATTATAGAATATTATTTGTCGGGAACGGCACAAAGGTGTGTGTGGAGATAATATTGTATCGCGTGTAATGTCGTCGTCGGCCGCGATCGCCCCGTATAAATTGAATTTCGCGCGGCTAAAACTTTTTCTCTCTAATATTGTAAAAAAAAAAAAAAAAAAAAAATATATTTCATTTATGTAAGTATATATACGCGCACGCACCGTGCGATATTTTCACGGTTATTATTATTATTTTTTTTTTTTTTTTGTTTGCTCCTCTCCGCCGGCCCTCCCCAGAGGAATAGTGTTGTATAGCTGCTGATCTAATTTATATCCGGCAGTTCCTCGCCGCCGCCGCCGTCGTCGCCGTATCATTTATAACAATTTTCTTTCGGCGCGCGTGCAATGGTTACGCGGCAGTATTGTTGTTGTATGCGGCGCGTAAACATTCAAGGGAGAAAGAATGAATAAGAAGAAGACGGAAATATAAAAGAAAAAAAAAAACCCACGTGGGTATATATGTACACAATGTTATAAAAAGTCGTATAGCATTCGCGTCCGGGGCGCAAAGAAACGTTTTACACGTCTCCGGAGATTATGTATACGCGCCGAGGGGGAAGGGGAGGCCTATTATGAACCGCTGCCGCCGCCGCCGCCGGTTCCGCAGTCGTTTTTTTCCCCGTTAAATATTTACGCAAAAGGAGTTATTAAACATTTTTTTTTTTCTTCACTCTCTTTGGCTTCTTTTCCCCTACTCCCGTTTCGGAGGTTTTTTTTTCCGTTGTTTTTAAACGCCTCTTTAAACTCGCGTCCGCCGCGCCGTCGTCGCGGTCACGGCGTAACCGATGTCGTGGCGAACGTCGCGGGTCACAGAAAAAATCACCCGAAAAATAGCTTTCATACAGTTCGTTTAACGCCCTCTTTTCGAAAAAAAAAAAAAAAAAATTATAACATCCGCTCGGCGGTCCGTTGTTGAATTTCCCGTCACCTTGTCTGAACGTTTTAGGTTTGGCCGTAGGACGCCAACAACGGCACGCTCAGGTATTATTGCCTCGTGCCGCCGTGGCCGTAGAATTCCCTTATCGTCTCCCGACGGTCTCGCCATAAAGACAACATGATAAGACGGGTGCCGGGTTATTTCGGTATGCCTTGCACAATGCTTCGGCACAATTATACGGACGCAACTGGACCGCGAACTTTGGGGTTTTTTTTTTTTTTTTATAATAATATATCGTAATTTTTGTGACTTTATTTTCGGACCATTTATGCATTGTCTGCGTTGGGTAATTTGTATTTTTTCGGCTTATTATTGACTGTAAAATACGCGGATAAAATATTTAGTCAACACTGTAAAATAACTATCAGGTATTTTCGGGGTCGTTAAAGACCCCCCGGCTGACGCTAATGACACCGCGCGGGCTCCGTTTAAAGCCGAAACCCAGCGCGAGACCTCGGACCCGTATCCCATTTGTCCTCCCCGAGCGCACGGCACTGGATAAGACGGTGCGATGTTCTCCCGTCAGCCATCGATACTGTACCGTTATTATTATTATTCGCGCGCAGTAATGTTTTCGCGTGCGTAAAACGTTACGAGACCTAACGACAACGGCAATAACGGCGTACAGTAACGATATAATAATACGCGTCGGCCGCGTCTCGGCATTGACGGACGGCGTTTTCGATCCGTCGACGGCCCAGGAGATGTGTAACGTAATAACGTCGTACGTCATAACACACGTAATATCGTGTTTTCGAGACCGATTGCCGGAACGTTTAATAATGACGCGAGCGCGCGCGATACGTGAAACGAATAAAAAAAACGACGGCGCGGAGGAAAACCGTCCCCGTCACACGCGGGTAGGGTGGGGAGGAGGGGGTTGGTAGGGTAGGGCAGTATAGCGGGAAGGAGGAGGGTACGTGCGGCTACGTGCGGTCGGGGCCGCGAGAATATTATGAAAAACGACTTTCGCGTCTCGCGCGGCGGCGGTACGTAATGAGAGAAAAGACCGAAGAATCGAATAATATTACACGGATTGCACGAACGGTTTTTCCTCCCACTCCCCCTATCCCCGATATAGTTTCCCTTCTCTCCGATAATCCTCATGCTCCGTCGTCGTCGTTTGTTCATTTTTTTTTTTTTACGATGTACACGACGACGACGACAACACAACGGCGGCGCTTCTCCGGTGTCTTAAGGGGTTGCCAGATGCGACTTCCATTACGCCAATTTCGCTTTACGGGGACGGCGGCAGTGGCGGTAAACGACGTACACTAACGACGCTAAATTTTTATAGCGTCGTCGCGCGCGCGGAGTGCACAAGGTGCGCGATGGTGGGCGGGGGGAGAACGCGGCGCGCCGGGAAACAATGTCGCTAAAACGTCAAACATTAAATTACATTTTTATTCGAATTTCTCGCGGCAAACAACACTCTGGTGGGTTGGCGAAACGGAAAAAAAAACCTACCGTGTAAAACAAAACGAAAAAAAAAAAAAAAAAAAAAAAAACTCGGCGCAATCGTTACACGCGCGTATAGATATTAGATAAACAGAGCGAGAGTGTGAGAGAGAGAGAGAGAGAGAGAGAGAGAGAGAGAGATAAAAAAAACTTTGTCAATAACGATAAGCTTTTTAAAACGCATCGTTCGCTACCCTACCCTTCGGCGCGAGGCGCTGCCGTCATTGGATATTATAACCGCGTCGTATTAAAAACGAATTTCGATCAAATCTCGGGATTTCGCGGCGCGTACGTGGGACCCGTCCCGCGGGCGTCCCCTACTCTAATCATATAATATACATTATTTTTCGTATACGTTTATACGAAATTCTCGCGGGAAAAAACGGCGGGGGAAATGTTTTTGAAAACTCGTCGCAATAATAACAGTATTAAAAACAAAACGAAACGAAACCCATTCGTTTAAACGGTATTGTGGTGTTCGGGGGGAGGGGGGGGGAGGAAAGTGAAATTCGTCGTATTCGTCTATTTTGCGGGAAAATACATAACGAGATTGGGGGGGGGGGAGTGTGTCCGTAAAGCGGCGGTGACAGGTACGCGAATGAAAAACCGGTCGGTAAACCCCGGTGTGTAGCGATCCTCGCGGTAACGCGTCGCCGGGCGCGAACCGACGCGCCGCGTCTGCCCGCAGAAAATGACACGCTCGGAGCCGATTAACGAGACGTTAACAAAACGATGCGGCGCCGGGCGGCGACCGCGGCGCGGCAAAACGATAATGGCACCGGTGGCGTTCCAACGTGTCCGCGGTTAATTACGCGGCATTAACGATTCGGCTTTTCGCGCATTGTTTTTCGCGGGGCGTCCGTTCCGGCGGGCCGGGCGGATTTTCGGACCGTTGTTTTCGCCGCGCGGCCCGCGGATAACGCCGGGAACAACAGCGGCGTTAACAATGGTGCCCGGCGCCCGCGCGCCGCACACACGGCGGGCGCATTACGGTGTTGTTATTATTGCCGGGTTAAGCCGCGCGCGCACGTCGACGCGCGATTTCGACGACGACGACGGCGATGATGATGATGATGATGATGATGATGATAATAATAATAATAATAACAATAATAATTAGCGGAATCGCGCGATATTGCGCCTACAAATCTACAATATCCTATATTATTGTTATTGTTATTGTTATTATTGCCGCGCGTCGTGTTATTATTACAACGTACACCGGCCGCGGGACTCATCACGTCAACGCCGTCGTCCCCACCCGGCCGCGGTGCCGTCCGCGATGTTTTAATCTAATATCGCTGTTTCTCCCCCGCACCCCCCCCACCCCCCCCCCCCCTCCTCCGCCCGGCCGCCGGCTTTTGTACATTATCCCCGACGCGAGCGCGCCCCCCATTGTTTTCCGATGCGAAATCCGAGACCCCGTCACTCCCGGGGCGGCGCGGGAGGAGGCCCCCGAAATTTATAACCGATACCGATAATATCCGCGCACGCCATTATTGTTACCGTAACAATTATTATTGTTATAATTATGACGTGTCGATCGCTGTTGTTGTTGTTATTATTATTATTATTATTATTATTATTGCGAGTCCTTTCGGCGGGATATTTACCCTTTTGTGCGCCGGGGATTTCATCGTCCCCGGGCGATAATATTCGCGCGGGCGTTTTTCGGGCCGATCGAAACGATGGCCGGGCCGGCACGGCGGCGTCCGAAACGCGCCCGAAACCCGACCTGACCGGCGGCACGGTTAGGTCGGAACGGGGATTTTTCTACCGGACGTACGCGCGACCGGGCCGCTCGACCGTATTATCGACGGGGTTTTAACGGTTTCGTCGGTCCGTGCGTCTGTTCCGGCTCGTATTTCCCGTTGACTTTCGTCCACTTTGTGCGCGTCCCCCGACAAAACGGCCTCGAAATCCGTCACCGCGTCTCTCGTCTTCGTAGAGTGTCGCGACCGTACTCGCGTCCGGTTCCCGTCCGTACCGTCGTCTTCGACGCGTCCGTTTTCGTTCGTCCCCCGGTCCGGCCGGCCTGTTCTCCGCGCGGTTCCACGGAGCCGCCGCTGTCCGCCCGTCACGCGAGCGTTTCGGCCGCTCGTCTCGAATGTTCGGGTCGTAATTCTCGAGCCCGGGCCCCGTATCATTTACGCATTAGGGTCGCCGCGCCGTGACGCATTTCCGACCGAACGTACAGATCCGACGTCGTAATGCGTACGTCGGAGGCCGACGTTCGTTGCGGAACACAATCGATATGGTATTGTAATAATATTATAATATATGCGAGATCCGCGGCCGCGGTCCCCCGCGTCGGCGAAATAAAAAACGTTTTTTTTTTTTTTTTTTTTTAATATATCGGAATTATCGTTACGACAAATCCGCTCTCCGACCGCGTTTTATTATTTCCTATATATTCTTTAACAACAATGCCCGGTGATTCGTCGTGTTCTCTACGAATACCTTCGACGGTCCGAGGAAGAGGAGGGTGGGGGATTACGTTCTTTCGCCGTATTTTTCCTTTGTCGAGTTTTTTTTTTTTTCATGTTACGTCGACTCCCGGAGTAAAATATTATTATTATTATGCGTCCGTCCGTCCGTCCCTGGATATGCGCGTATTGTCCGCCCCTCTTATACGCGTACAACACGCGCGGACCGAGTTTTCTTTGGCGGCGAGAGGGGTAGGTGAAATGATAATAATGATAATAATAATAACAATAATAATAATAATGACCACGAGGATTTATTTCCGCGCCGTATTATACGCCGCCGCCGTGGTTATCTATAAAATGTACTCTGCAGCAGATTCGTCTGTCGGCTGTCGAGCGCGTTGGAAAAAAAAAAAAATTGGCATTGTCGTCGCAATCGAATAACAACAACACCGCGCCGCCGCCGGTTGAAGTTTTAATCTCCAACTATGTCTCCCCGCGTCCTTATCTGACCGCGGGAGTTTGCGTCACGGAGTGAATAACCGAGCGAAAATAAAAAAAAAAAAAAAAAAAAACGAAAATGAAAATACGGACAAGATGGATTCATTTGTCATCGCGCGTATCGGTCGGGGTACCGAGTGTGCGTACATTGCAAAAATAACAAAAAAAAAAACGAAAATGAAAATGCGGACAAGATGGATTCATTTGTCATCGCGCGTATCGGTCGGGGTACCGAGTGTGCGTACATTGCAGGCCGCGAGAATAAAAAAATAAACCGCCGCCACCCCTGCCGGGACACATTTCCGGAATCATAAATTCACTTTGGTAACTTTTCGCCGCGTCGGGGACGTCTCCGATGTCCTTTTTATTATGTGTTAGGACGCTGTTTTTGATAGCCGGTTGATATATTGCTCCCGACGACGACGACGGCAACCGTGTCCGATACGCGCACGGTCCGCGCGGGTAAAAAGACGGGGAGGGGGGGATAAAAAAAAACCGTACACGCAGAAATGCGCGATACAATCTCGTAGTATATACACGGATCTCGTGTAGTTTCCGCGCTTAAAAAAAAAGGGAAAAAAGAAAAATAATAACAGCGTGATAAGTTTCGTCTATAGGATTTCTACGCGGTAATCGTTTGTATAGTTTGCGGAGTAAAGGAAACAATAACAATTATCGTTGTGTCGAGAAAAATCCTACGGGAAATGTTTTTCGGAAAACGTGATGCCCATAGAAAAAAAAATCAGAGTTATTGTTTTTACTTTTTCACGGAGGAAAACCCTGGGAACGAAAGAGGCGACCTCTCGGAAAACCCCGTTTGAGACGGAAAGGCGAGGACAGACGTTAAATATCCCTGTGATCGATTGATCGATCGACGCGGGGAGAAGGGGACTGCTTGTGTGATCGCTAGCCCCGAGGGAAGACGAATAAGGAATGGCGGACTTGAAACAGCGACGAGCAAACGTGTCGAAAATTTAAAAACTCGTAAAACAATTAAACAGTTAGTCTCGATTCTGTGACCGGAGCCAACCGAAACGTGCTCGTTACGGTCACGTCGGCACGTTTCCCGAACGTTTTAAACGCGAAATACCTGTGAACCGTAAAAATTTCTCGCATTTCCAGCGGTCGGAGTAATAAATTTCCGACGGGCGCGACGAGGGAGCGGCGGATTGAACCCCCGCGATCACCGGCGGATTCGAAATTCGCCCTCCCCGCACGGCTCGAAGCCGCGGTATTCGACCGCCGCCGGAGAGTGTTATTGGTTTTCGGCCGCGGATTTATCGCCGGAAATAAATTCCGTTTACGCGGGTTTTTCGCGCGTCGTCCGAGAGTTTATGATATTATTTTGTCGTCGTCGTCTCGGATCTTGGCGCGCGCGCGGGGGGCGGCGCTGTAAATCACCGGCCCGGGCGCAATTACGTTCCGCGCGGGTACATGAGGTCAGGTGTGGTGTCCGGCCGTTTTTCTGCCGTCGACTGTCGAGCCGATCGTTTTTCCACTATCCCTGCGGTTTTCTCGTTGACGCACAGGAAAAAACCGGCGATTCCCGTCGATTTCCGGGATAGCTCGCGGGCCGCGACGCGGGAAGGAATACGATTATTGAACACTGTGCTCGAAATCGTCTATCGCAGCCGACAACGATTCGCGCATTCGATGAAAACCGACGTTATTCTACGCGACTTTACTGGTAAAACGGCGCACTGATGCGGTTACCGGCCTTCAGCTACATTCGCGGTCCGCTATCACGAGCCTTGGGCCGATCTTCCCGGCCATCAACCGCGAAGCATGTTGCGCGACAGACGCGTTTTACTCCCGGGCAGCGGTGTTGCCGGGCCGCTAAACCGTCGGCGTTCCCCCTACACACCGTGCGTGCGCGGCGAAAACGTTTGGAATCTCGCGTTTTTGACGGACCGCGCCGCCGCCGGGACAAACACGCGAGTTTCGCGGACGCGACGGCGCGTAATCCCGGGCCCCGGCCGCGCGCCGCCGAACGAGATTACGCCGCGCCGGACGGGCGGCCGGCCGACGGCACGTCGTTATTCAATCTAATGGACCGCGTTAAGCGTCCCGCGAGCGATTCGGTCGCCGTGCGGCACCCCAAACGGGTCCGAAATCCCGCCGCCGACCGCGGGTTTACGCGGATTACCCGCGGCACCGGCGGCGGACAAATCAAAACGCATTTCCGAAAGCGTACACCGCGCGGACGGGCGACGCAATGGTAATACGCATACGACCGGTGTTCGAGTTCAGCGGAGTCGGGAAGAAAGTCCGAGAGTCCGCGGGCGTGACGGATCGTCGTAGGTCCGTCCGTAGCGTCGTGTACACGCTGTTCGGAGCGAGACGCCGACAGCGGGAGTCGACATTGCCGAAATCGCCGCCGTGAATTCGGCCCGGTCTCCCATGCGGATTTTTACCGCGGAGACCTCGAAAGAGGTTAGGTCGGGCAACGAAAAAAAAAAACCCCCCGTCCCGTCTCGTTTGTCGATCCGAGCGACAGATTTCCGGTAGAAGTTTATGCGGAAACAGAAAAAAACAAAACGGCAAATTTCCCGACGAGGCCGCGGTGATAATCTGAGCGGATATTTTTTACGCGTTTGCACGTTTTTATCGTGTACAGATAACAAAGAAATCGCTCCAATAACAACGACATTGTAAGTGAGGCGATTTATCGGTCATCGTGTTATGGACGAGACGTCTCGCTTTACAAAACGCCGCACGTAACCATCGTAACCGCACCCACGCCCCCCTTCGAAACACCGATAAACTGATAAGGCACTGATAGCGCGTGTCTTTATTGCGGCCGCGGTCTCTATGGGTTGAAGTTAGGTTGATGGAGAACGCGTAACTGGCCCCGCGCGTTCGCGTCTTACTGGACGAACGCACGAACGCCGGACGGCGTTCGCGCGTTCGGCAGTCTTTGGGATAACGATTCGCTCGCACGTCGACAATAACGGCGCGAAATAGACGGCGATTTCCGGCCGTGGCGATCGCGCGCCGGCCGCGTTACTCGTCCGCCCGGACCGAGAACGCGGGACGCGTCGGTTTTTTTTTTTTTTTTTATTCCCCTTTTCTTTCTTTTCCGTAACGTTACCGTCGTGACGTGCGGTCCGCCGCCGAATCAATTACCCGTTCGGAAATACTCGCGGCGGCGCGCGTGGGCAGCGGTTATTATCGTACGGCGGCGCGGTGGCAATACGCGTCGTTGCGTGCGGCGCGGCGCAGGGTGGTGCCGCCGCGCACACAAAGCTATCGGCCGCTACCGATCTCGCGCCGCGTCGTCGTCGCCGGGAGGACGGCGGCGGCGGCGCGTTCGGACTCGCGCGTGTCACTGTCACGAATAATATTATTATTATTATTATTATCGGGCGTACGTAATAATGTTACGGCTATTGTGGAACGCGAGCGATACGATACGTTTTCGACGATAATAACAACGTTGTACGTACGCCTCGAGTACGGTGGCGGAGAGGAAACTTACGGGGGGGGGGGGNGCAAAAAAAAAAAAAAAAAAAAAAAAAACGTTTCTGATTCAGTCGTAACGCCTTTTCCGGACTCTCTCTCTTTGTGTGTGTGTGTGTGTGTGTGTGTGTGTGTGCACGCGCGTAGCCGCTCTCCGTACGCGGTCCTCGCCCGTCCTCCGGTCCGGCCGCCGCCGCCCGCAGCTGCTAATTACAAGGCACTTTGTTGTGCGCGCGCGCGCGTGTGCGAGTGCACGGCCGCCGTGTTATTGTAAACGGTCGTGTCATTCCCGATCGCGTTATCGGTCGACGCGGATCTATGAAAAAAAAAAAAAAAAAAAAGAAATCAAATCGTATTGTACGTTAGAATAAAAAAAAAAAATAAATAAATAAAATAAAATAAAAATACGATAATAATAATAACGGATCGCCCGCCCGGTGGGCGCGTTTCGACCGGACGGCGCGATCAATGCACGCGCGTAACACCGTCCGCCCGTTTTACGAGTTATTTTTTATCGTCCCGGTCCGCGAGAGACCCGATCAGCGGCCGTCGCCGTAACGATAATGTCGCCGGGCCGGACCGATCCCGGGCGTTCGTTTTTTTTTTTCGTCCGGCTCTCCGCGGGGAGGCGGCAGTCCGTACAAAATCGACTGCGAAAAAAACGGACCGGATCGGCGAAAATTGTACGCGCGAATATCCGCCGGAAACACCGAAATTGGCGGCACCGAGAAACGCGCGCGGGCTTACGCGTTTCTCGGGAGTTTTTTTTCCCTCACAACCGTTCACCGTACGGGCCAACACCGTTCGGTGTCAGTCGAACGTAAACGTTTCGATAAAACCGGGAGAAAAGTGCTCCGGCCGACGGAATCCAAACGCGTTTTCGTTTCGAAAACCGAACGGCCGCGCGTATATCGGAAATTCGCCACGTTGCGTACTTTGAGCGCGTAAATTCTGCCCCGTACCGTTCCCCTTGAGACGAGTACCGGGCCGGCGGACAGTTTTCACAAGCTATCGGTTTTCGTAAGATCGCTCTCGGTAAAAAACGAAAAAGCGCGCGCGGGGACGAAGTTCGCCGGGTCTCGTTTGAAAACTTGCCCGCGCGTGTTCGCTTGTTACCGAACATTCGGCAGCCGTTCCGTTAGACCGTCGAAAACAGTCGGACAAAAAACGATTTTACGCGGGAGACTCGTAGGTTTCTCGACGGGCACGCGGCGGTCTAAAAACGCGCGGTGTACGGGTAGTCGGTGGGGCGGGGAGAGGATGGGGGGAGGACGAGACCCGATAACCCTGTCCCTACTTACACACTGCCGGCGGTTCTTCCGTTTTTCCCGTCCGATTTCTCGGAGGCACGCGATAGTATTATAATTATAATCACAGCGATCGGATAATATAATATATTTTGCAGCCCGCCGCCGCCGCCGCTGCCGCCGATTGCCTTTTAGGCTGTCAAAACCAAAAACCGTCCCGTTTCGTTCGCGTTTTAATTCCTACCGAATCCGTTTTAATAATTAACTCCCTCTTTCTCGCTTTGAACTTTTAACCCTCCGAGAAAAGAAATTAATAATCTTGTTTTAAATGTATACGAAATTCGGTTTTACGAGCAGTCTCAAAGGAATGTAAGTATACGTGTATATATATATATAAATATACATACGCGCTGCGCACACTAAACCGCGTACGGTTCCGCGGCCCCGGGCGATGGGGGGGGGGAGGAGCGGAGCGGAGGAGGCCGCGAGAAACTTTCCCATTAAAAATCTCGACGGCGACGACGTCGCTTACAAATCGTCCGGAATACGTACGACCGTTGAACCGTAATTTCCCGTAACGTTACGCGCCCGTCCTGTACGGTTTCTGCGCGTCGGCCGGACAACGGCAATCGCGCGGTGGCGGCCCGGAATTCGGGGCAAATTTTGCGGGGCCCCCCCGCGTCTACGCCGCGCGTCCGCACGAGCGTCGCGGAAATTCGCAACGAATTTTCGGACCCCGGTTCCCGTTGCGCGGCTCGCCGGCACTGCCACCGCCGTTCGCGCAGTGTTTTCGGACCGTCCCGCGAAACACGTTCGTCGTCCCCGCCGCGGCGTGACATTTATTGCGTTCCGGTCGGATTTCCGTTCGTCCGTTGCGAATACGCACCAGCGCGTAAACTTCTCGAACGCGCGCGCGCATGTGTGTACGGGCGTGTGCTCCGCGGCGCACACACGCGCACCGAAACCGTCCCCTCCCCCTCCCCCTCCCCCCCGGTCGCCGTTTCGATTAATTTAATATCAAATCCTCCCTCTCTCTCGCTCATACGCGCGTCTCTCTCCCGCCGACGGATCCGAGATTTCGTTTCAATTAACATGGTCCCGGGTCCGCACTACGGTCTGCAGCAGCAGTCGGAGTTTAATATTATAATCGTAAGGAGTTTTGCGCGCCGCGAACGCCGGGATACGTGTGTATTAATAATCATAACTCAAAACGGCAAAGCCCCCAAAGGGTTTCGCATCGGCGGGGACGGCGCGGACCGGAGGAAGACGTTTCGCTCCAGAAATCTTATGCTTATTACTTATTCGACCCTTTTGCGACGGGCGAAAGTTTAAAATCCTCCGCAGCCGCCCGTCTACACGCGTACGCGCACCGGCAACGACCCTCGAGGCCCCGGAGCCGTTTCTCGGGTTATATTATTGTTTCGCCGCTCGCCGGCGAATCGGATTTCGATGATGTGCACCGCCGCCGCCGCTACCGTCGTCGTCGTTGTTGTTGTTGTTGTTGTTGTTGTTGTTGTTGCTGCTGCTGCCGCCGCTGCCGCCGCCGCTTTTGCTGTTGTTGTTTCGTAGCTCCGCCGCGAATCGCATCAACAACAATCCCGTCGACGAATCGTCGGCACGTGACGGCGGCAATATTCCTCCGGGCGCTATACACGCGCATTCGCATACTACGGTAACGCGCGTCGTCCCGCGGGCGGCGGCGTGGATTAGCGAAATCGAAGAAAATATCGCGTCGCGCGGTCGGAGGCAGGGGCGGGCGGCTCTCGAGAGGGGAAGATCAGTGGGTGGGAGGAGGCGGTCGGTAGAGAATCCAATAACGGAGAGATTCCGCCGCGCGACGCTGCTGCAAATAAAAAAAAAAAAAAAAAAAGAATTATCATAATTATCGGACGCCCGTGCCGTGCGGAGTAAATCATCGGGATTAAATAACAGGCGAGTATAATAATAATAAAAAAAAAAAAAAAATGAGAAAAAGAAAAAAATCCGTACGGCGGCGGGTGAGGGCCGGCGGCTCGGTAGAAATGACGATAAGGGGAGCAGTAACAGTACAGCGTATTTAAATTTTAATCAAAACATCCGATTTGAATCGATATGCGTGTACGGCGGCGTTCCCTTTCATTTCCGCTGCGCAACATCCTAAAGACAAACAGGACTTTTAATAATATATCCGCGGCGGCGGCGGTCCGGACATTCTTTTCGCCGTCGCCGTCGTCGTCGCCGCCGCCGCCGCCGCCGCCGCGTGTATCCCCTTTCCCCGGTCGTCCCCGTGCACACAAAGAACGGATTAGGATACGTACGCGCGCGCGCGTACGCGATCCCGACGGAGACCGGACGACTAATGAAAATTCGCCCTCCGCCGGACATCGTTCGCGGACGGCGCGGCCGCCGCGATACGGCCCGAATCAAAGGACCGGCGAGGCGCAGCGTCGCGGGGAATTAATTTCACCCGGTTTCCCGGGCGCGGCGTTTTTTCTTTCCCCCATACCCCCATCCACCCCCCCACCCCTTACCATTAGCTCTGTGTCGCGTACACCTCTACACACACGGCACCGACGCGCGATCTTATTTGCCGTTACCCCGCCCGCCGCCGGCTCCCGACGTGTACGCGCGCGGACCGTTATCGCCGTCCGGCGCCGCGGCCGCGAACCGCGATAATTAATCGCCGCCGAGTCGCGAGATCGCCGCCGGAACGTTAAACGGCGCGGCGGCTACGCGAAACGCTCCGGGGCAACTCGTCTGCGGCCGACGCGCCGCCGCGGCCGCGGTGCCGGTGACGTGTGCAGCCGGGACCGGCGGCGCAAGGCCCCGCGTTAATTACGTACGCCGCCGTGCGACAAAAGACCGGAACGAGCGACGTTGCAGTGTGTCACGCCGGTTGAACGGGGAGGGGGGGGGGAAACAAAATCAATTACCGAAAAACGCATGCGAAATAATAATTAACAAAACGTTTTTTCTAACAAAGACGAACGAAATTCGCGCAAACAATTAGTAATATTGTTTTGTAAACGGTTGTATCGCATCTACACCGGCGGTTCTTGTGATCTTTTTCGTTTCGCCGTTTCCGAATACGCTTGCGGCATTTACATCCCAGCGGTGTTTTACATTATCCATACCCCTCCTCCCCCCCCCGTGTAACCGCTTATCGATGCGCCGACTTTTTGAATGCCGTCCCGGACGCTCCGCGCTTCGGAACCAGGATGGCTCGACGCTGCCATACCGCGCGTCGTCCCCAGACGCGCGTACGGCCGTCGGGGGTTTTTTCGCGTTTTATCGCAGACTCGGTTCTCGGGTCTCCGCGCTCGGCCTCAGGCGGCCGTTTAAGTATAAACGACGTGCGCGCGTACACGGCGAGAGCGTCGGCCGCGAACACCCGTCGCCCGGACGTAACGGCCGGGGGGGGGGGGGAGACCTTTGCGAACAGCGCGGACCGTCCGCCGCGTTTTCGTTAGACTCTCGACGACCCGCATTTCGTCCGTTGCTCCCGCGCGCTGAATTCACCGGAAGCGGCCGGGTATTTTTCTACCCGACACACGCGCGTGTACACGTCCGGACGAGACTATGTTACACAATATTAACGATAATAATATACATAATGTACGCGTACGTTTTAAACGCGTACCCGAGGCGGCGCGCCGTTCTGTTGTACGCGTTTTTTCGAGAGAAAAAAAAAAAAAAAGAAAGAATTACACATGATATAATATGGCGTATTGCGTGACGAAAACATCGACAATAATTAAAAACGCATACACTATAACTCTGCGGGTTTATTAGGTATTTATTTTTTTTTTCTACATATATACGCGCGTATAAAATGACCGGTGCCCAGACCCGGCGAGCCGTTGATTTATTTTCGTTCCGCGAGGAGACGTATTTTTTTTCACTTTTTTTTTTTTCTTCCGTCCGCCCAGCACACGGTTTTACAGACACGCCTACGCGACGGTCGCGCAAAAACGATTTTTATAATATGGAAATTCGCGTTTTCGCGATCCGATCACGCGACCGACGACGACGACGACGACGATTGCCGTGTTGTTGTCCCCCCGGACACACAACAAAACGTTTGATAACACTATAAATCGTACGATATTCGGATATTATTATTGTTATTATTATTATTATTATGGCGGCGGCGGCCGCGCTCGCAAGCAGCCGCCGGTCGCGTGTTTCGTCGGTCCCCACGGCGGGAGACCGACACCGATGACGTGGTCGTCGTCTCGTCGGCGTACGCACGGGAACATTAAAATTTATTATTATTTTATTATTATTATTTTTTTTTAATTTTTATTCTTTTGCCGCGCGCGCCCCCTGCAGTATTATGCGCAACGCCCGAAGTCGGCTCGGTTAGTAAACGTGACCGAGGATCGGTCACTGAACGCGGGAGCTTGCGGGCCGTAAACAATCTGGGAAGATGACGAAACCCCCGATAAACGGCCGTGAGAAACCGTGCGAAAAACTCGACCGGCCTATACGGGCCGGCTGTGTGCCGCGCGCTCGTAGACCCGTGCGCGTCCAAACGAAGACGAAGAGTCGAATTTTTTTTTTTAACCTTGGGGGTGGTGCCTCCTTAAAAAAAAAAATCAGGCACCACCAAGCGAAAACGAAAAAAACCGCGGTACCGGTGGACGGGTGCAGCGCAGCCGTTGTCGCCGGAAAGTCTCTCGAATGCGCGGAACGCGTAAACGGGGTCATTCGATTTTTAACAGACGCAAGCGCCGCGGAGACGCCGTCGCTGACCGTTGTATTATCTGATCGGAGCAAAAGCCGATTGCCGGTAGACATTTTGTCCGGGGGTCGGGTCGCATACGGCCAGTACGCAAACGATAGTTGACCGTTCGCGGACGTGAACGACTTTCGCACGGCGATATGTGCCCGGGGGCAGATTACAGTAACTTCCGAGTGGTGTTTTTTTTTTTTTTTAAACCGCGAGTGTTACGCCGCCGCCGCCGTCGACGACGTTCACGCCATTATGTTGTACGGTTATTATCGCGCCGTCGTTATTATCGTTGCCGTTATTATATTGTCGTTATGTTCGAAACAACTGTCGGCCCCCGTGTTCGTACAATCCGCACATTACCGCGCGACTGTCGCCGCACAACACTGCCGTACGACGGACTCACTTTGCGGCGGGTGTCGCGAGGGCGCGAAACGAAACGCATTAAAACGCTGCCCCTGTATACGCGCACGCACGCACGCGCACGCACACACGGACCGTATAACGCAACATTATCGTCATTATCGTCGTATATCTATCAGCGATAAATATTATAATATACTCTATAGAGAATAATAACAATAATAATATGCAGATGTACGCGCCGAGACGTTAAAAGCTTTCGCTCATTAAGACACACGGAAAGGTCTTTTTTCGCTTCCCGCCTCCTCCTCCACCTCCTCGCGCGCAGTCGCGTTCGGTTTCCCCGCGACAAAACCGCGCGGCGCTCTCGTAATAGTATTATAACGTCTTAATCGCCCCCCCGTCATTTCCCGAATGTATATTTTTTTGTTTTTTTTTTTTTTTTTTTTTTTTTTTTTTTATTACTATTATTACGTGTTTTATTATTATTATTATTATTATTATTTATTTGCGCGCGCGGGTCTCCTAATGGACGGGAACGCGGCCGCGGAACGGAACGGTTTTCGCGTCGTTATCACCGCCGTTGACGCCGCGTAGTATTCACTGTATTGGACCACAAACGCTTAAAACTCCGCGTCGCGGGCGCGAGACGCACGACGTGTACAGACGCCGTGAAAAACCATAGTAAACGGAACCGGGACCGGGATGAAGGGGCGAGTAGGGGATGTAGGGGAAGGGCGACAGAGTGAAAAACCTCGACAAAAATAAAGAGAGATACGGAAAGAGAACGTCTTGCCGTTTCGCTATTATCGTTGCATTGTTATTATTGTGTTTTTATGTTTTTGATTTTTTTTTTTTTTTGTTTTCCAGAGCTAACGACGAACGGGTGGTCGACATAAACCGAGCGTTAAACTTCGATCAGAAAGCAAGGGATTTGACTTCGCAAAACGGTAAGCGTGTTGTCATAGGAAATATCACAGTGCAGCCGCGGCCTCCGTCACTTTTTGGCCGTCCGATTTGTTTTGTTTTTTTATTTTGGGTCGCGCCGATCACAAATAATTACTATGCAATAAGTCGCGGAACATGTTAAAGACGTTATTTGTACGTTTAAAATTTAAACCGACGGTCATTATTTATATACAAATATATATATACCAGCGGCGTGCGCTCAACTTTTCGTTTTTAAAGGGGCCGTAGGGGAATCGAGCGGCCAATCGGTTTCCTCGCGGCTTAATTTTTGATGCCAGAATTTACACACGAAATTCGTACGTTAAATGTAAAACATTAAAAAAATAAAAGCCAACGTCCCGAAGGGCGGTCTGACCCCCTTCGCGTTGAATACGCCCACGCGCGAGGCGTTAAACAAAAGAACGGCTCGGGCGGTTAATGCGCATTCTGTCCGTACGGTCTTATCAATGTCACCGTTAACCACGCGCGGCATAAAACGGTTGACGGCCGAATGTATTATTCAGTATTATCGTACGTGACAATGCCGCGGACTTTTGCCGCCCGCACGGATTTAAACCCAATATAATAGTTTACAACATCGGTTATTTGTCGCCGAAGACCTAAAGGTTCCCGGGGGTTGGGAGTGGGAGTGGGGGCGGGGACGGGCAGGTTAACGGTCCCCGGATAAAATAATGTAAACGTTCGATCAGACAAAACTGCTGTGTAATATGCGAGTTTTCGATTTTAAAACCGTGTTTAATTTTCGGAGTAAAAAATCGGATACGCCCGGGCTTACCGGGCCCTACGACCGCCGGCTGCGCCGCTGCCCAACTCCCGTACAATTGCGCCGCTGTCCGGTCTGCACATACGTATAAGGGGCAAAAGGGACGTTTCGCACGGGACACGCCGTCGTCGTTGTTCATTGAAACGTCATTGAAAATAATTCGTGTATATCGTTACAGGTTCCTCTGAGGGGCACAGTCCGGTGTTGAACCTGTCCAAAACGGGCGGCGATCACTCGAGACCGGCCAGCGACCATTCGGCCGGCGGCAACACCAACGTCGACGACGAAGACGATCTGGACGAGGACGACGACAACATTTCCGACGGCGAAGAGGACGACATCAAGGATCACGGTAAACGGCTAGACGAAATAATTGTACTAATTTTATTGCCGTTTGGTGGGAGCTACGTAGTAGTGGGTTTACGGGCGCGCGGGAGGATAAAAATAAAAATACCGTCTCTCTCGTCACAACACGCGGACAGAAAATTATACGGCGATGACAACGGTGAGGGAGTCGGAGGGGAGGGGGGTGAAAACCGGACGGACGGGCGGGCGGTGGTGGGGAAACGAAAAAGTCCCGACGAATTATAACGCAAACCGTTGGAAACGGAAAAACAATAATATCGAAACGAAAGGTGTTCCGCTCGGGTGCGTCGTTGACGACGGCGACGGCGACGCGTGTTTGCGGGCGGCGGCGTGTGTAACCCGAGACGAGAACGCCTTTTTCTTTTTTCTTTTTTTTAGGATCCGCGTATTCGAACGTCCGATTAAAACGATTGGACTCGTGCCCCGCGACCCATTTGCACGACGATATCAATTATTATTAATTACCGCACGACCATTGCGACGACCGCAACGCACTAACGGCCGTCGATCACGCGCTCGGGCGACAGTGTGTTGCGTTCCGATTGGATTTTTTTTTTCCAATATATTCCGAGAGTTGGATTTTTTTTTTATATTTAAATATATTCCGAGCGCGACGGTCCACCGCGGATTTACTAACGGCGACGGATTCGCGAACGCTCGTAGAACCGATTCCGTTTTTCGGCGTGGACGATTTCGCGCAGCATCTTCCCCACCACCACCGTCCGCTTTTGCTGAACGTTGTCGATTTTCGATTTTTCAGTGGTCCGCCCAATATAGGTGTTTTCCATTTTTTTATTATTATTTTTTTTTTTGTCGCTAAACTTATTCACTCGAGTTTATACGCACACGTTTCGTTTTAGACCTCAGCGACAATCCAGACGTGGGAGGCAACAGCAGCGCACACGGAAGCGTCACGCCCCCGCCGCAGGCGTTGAACTTCGGTTCCACCGGTTCCGGTGACATGGGTCTGCCCTACATGACCACCGAGTCGCTGCTCCGGAAAATCCAAGCACTGCTGAAGGCCGCCGCCGACAAGATCCGAGACGACGACCGCGCGTTGAACTTTGAAAAAGGTGAGAAACCACGATAATCATAATAATAGTACAAATATTTGATATATTTGTCCCTACCCCCCCCCACTCCTTCCTGAAAATCCACCCGGTAAAAAAGACGCTGTTTTCCTCGTTTTCATTTCCACACCGAATCGTTATTTATATTCCTACGTCTCTATAATTTCTAAATTACGACAGTGTGTTACTACTGATCAAACGTTTACGGTGAGACGTTTGTTCGATTTTCTTTTTGGTCGTAACGAATCCCCCCGCACAATACCCGATTCGTAAACATATAATAGGTTATCGCAGCGTTGCATTGCGCACACGGATCAATAATAATCTCGCTCGATTTTAAACCAAAATTTACCCGAACTCACCGATTCTATACCGGGTAAATTGATCGAACTCACGTCACTATAATAATATTCACCTCGACACGTCGATCGTGTATACCGATAATATTCAATTCGAGAGTGGGTTCACGTGGATCTGTCGGGTGCAGTGATTACCGTCGTCGATCATTTCGGAGATAAACGAAATTACAATAAACGGACCGCTCCTTAGTCAGATAGTAATAGTCCACCGAAAAAAAACAGCTCCGCTTTTTATTCGTATTCGGTTTCATGACAGTCGTATCCGCACGGGTCTAAGAATAATATTATTTTTTATTTCTTATCGTTTCCGGACAAGATTTAGATTTTCGAGGATTCTTGGCTGGAGCTAGAGAAACGATTGAAATTCGATTAGGATCACAAGTCGTTAAAAACGGTATTTCGGGATCGATCGGATGTGCCGCGGAAACGTTAAAATAATTTCATTTTAACAGTTTCCTATCCGATCGAGACCCAACGCACTGCAAAGTGTATCGGTTGGTCCAAAAATATCGTTCTATATATATATATAGGTACACTGTCTTACGGACGCTCATTGGGGGGGGGGGGGCAAAAAGGAAAAAGAAAATATTAAAAAAAAAAAAAGTATAAATATTCGTTCTGAATTATCGAATACGTCAAAACAAATGTTATTATTGTATTCTTTACATCGACAACGATAAACATCGAGGACTTTTGCTTTTGCGCTATAAGCTAATGTTCACATAATCGCATTGTACGCCCATTCCGCCTCGTTCCTTTTCAAGGAATCCCGACCCATACACAGTACCTATGCCCTACGGATAGGTTTCGGAGTCTGTAGTCTCGTTTTGTCCGCCGTCGTGAAAAACACCTCACGGGCGCCCTCGGCCGCACTGTCCGGCAAAAGTTTCGCGCGCCGCGTGTTTTACGAAAAAAAAATAAATAAAAAACACAATCCCGTACGACTGTACAATAACCGGTAACGCGGCGGGACCGTCGTGCCTGGGTATCGGACGGATACCGCGGTATTCGACTGTTACGATATTATTTCCGACTGGCCGTTCGTGTGTGAGACCGCGATAACCGGTTACCTGACTCGTGTAATAACAATATTATTATATAAACGGACGGGGAATCCGGCCGGTAGTCGAAAGAATATTATACAGGATACTGTTTTCGAGCGACTGGTTTCCGTACGATCCGGTCCCGAGGTCGGGCAACACGCAGTCCTCGTACGCGATATCATTACGACAGTATTCCGGATACGCCAAAACAAATACGCGCGCGCACACGCACAGTATACTCGACTAGAAGAGTCGAGACGGGTTTGGTTTGGTTTTTGTTTTTTTTTTTTTTTCGCGTATACCGCAGTCACGCCCGTGCGATTTTGAACGCCGTCCGCGATAAATCCGCGGCGCGTCGTGTAATTATTATTATAAATCGCGGGCCGAACCGGGGCGGCCGTATATATATCATTAAAAATTCTACCGCCGAATGATATAATATTATTATTATTTATGTACCGAACACGGAACACCGACGGGCCGGACGGTTGACACATCACGACCGTGTAATATTAACCGGGTCCGTTTTAATTACGCCCAAGTCGAAATCGAAATCCGCGCAGCTGAAATAAAGAAAAAAAAAAAATACAACTCGTCCGCCGAGCATATGTAGCCTATATACAGGGTGATTTTTTTTTTTCAGTCGTCGTATTATCACGATTCGGCGTTTTTATGGGTCCAGCTCGTAGATTTTTTTTTTTTTTTCTAAATCGGAAGTATTGCTAATAATGAATTTTCAACGTTTACAATATTGAAAAGTCTCAAAGGTTCTCCGAGAAAATAAATTTATCGATTTTAATTTTTCTGTTAAGTGATTGGGCCCTCGTCCTACATACAAATGTCGACTTTTGATTTTCAAACGGAAATTCGAAATTCCCCCGTGAAGAAGTTTCTTTTAAGGAGCTCGACCGTTAATATTATTGTTTTCTCCGTCTGTCTCGCTCTTAAATATAAATAGCAACAATGGCGTTTTTCGTTTCCGCGATCTGGTTGAATTTGTGACAAAGAGACCTACTATACGTTTTATAAAAACGATTATAGATCCTAAGAGTGATTTTTTTTTTTTTCCAATATTTTATCACGGTACGCGCGGTTTAATATTGAACTCGATTCCTCTTAATTCTAACCATAATTAATAAATTATGAAGTAAAGAAATAAAAATCGTCCGTAAGATTCGCGCAACGGTAGAACGCGGAACGCCTTTGCGGCCCCTCAAATCGCGCAAAATTGAGTAGATAAGGAAAAAATAAATAAAAGTCGATGCAGATAAGATCTGAAATCGGTTTCGTTTTGAAATCTCCGTTACGCCGTGTCCCGCGTGCGCGTATAGTCGCAGATCGCCGAATATAGAACAAATCACCCTGTATACACATGGTGCGCATACCTATTATAATTATAATAGCGCGATAAATTAATCGTCGCGGATTACTGTTATTTCAGCTCCGCCTAAATAATATTATAACCGCCGTGGAGCAACAGATAGAGAGAGAGGGACAGACGTGAAACAAAAAAAAAAAAATAAAACAATTTCCCCGCTCGCGCGTATAAATTATTTATTGTACACGTCGGTGTGTATAATATTATTATGTGTGTGCGTGTGTGTGCGTGTGTGTGTGTGTATGTGTGTGGCGTACATTCGAATAATTGGCCACTCGTTCATATACATACATACGTGGCTTATTCCCATCACGAACTGACCTTTAAGAGTCGTGTTCTCTCGCGCTGGACTTGTGTGTGCGCGATGTTTTTTCGCCTCCCCTCGACCCCCTCCGTTCCCGTACACACACTCTCGCGCGCACACTCGATATTATTATATACGTATATACACCGACCGCCCCTCATCCGACCGCGATATATCGTACCCATATTATACTGCAGTATTATAAATGTAATGGATCGTTCGTATTAGATACACACACACACACACACGCGCGCGCGCGCGCGCGAGCGGGCACACATCGCACACAAATTATCGTTTGGAAAAAAAAAAACGACCGTTTTCATTAAATTACACACGAAATTATACCGAAACGGACAGACGTACATAAGTATATTATTTTTTTTTACTTTTTTTTTTTCTTGGTCGTATATGTATATACGGAAAGACACCTCGCGTCTCTGTGCGACCGCTCGTCACGATCACCGCGGCCGACGCCACCACCTGCGCGCCGTTTACCGACGTGTGTGTGTGTGTGATTTTATATACATTTAATTTTTTCGTTTTTTTTTTTTTTTTTTTCGGTCGATAGTTACGTTTTCGTAGCGTATGTTTTTAGTAATAATTCCGTGTGCGCGCGCGCGCGCGCGTTTAAATAACAACAATTGCCCGGGCTTCAATCATTCCCGAAACGTATACTTAACGCGCGCACACGGACAGTCGCACGCACACACACACGCACACGCACACACACGCGCGCGCGCGCGAGCGTATAATGTTATGGAAAAGAAACGCTCGCACAGTCCCATTTCATTTTGTCGGGGAACGCCCACCGTTTTCGGTCTTTGGAAATAATAATAAAAAAAAAATAATAATAATAATAATAATGATAATGATAATAAATAGATACGCCGGGCGGCGGAGAGGAGAAAACTGTAATAATAATATCCGCGTCTAGTCTTCTCCACGAAATGCCATTTAATTCGGTCGCCGCCGCGTTGTGATTGTGCGGCAGCGCACGAAACCCGAGGCGCACGAAACACGACGACGGCGTAATAATAAATAAAAGAAAAAAATACCCTCGAAAAAAAAAAAAAAACAAAAAAATAATAACAATAATAAAACGAATTACCGAAAATGTGTACGGAATAAAAAAAAAACACACACACAAGCGTTACGGGCGATTATTTTCGAAAAACAAACGTCCCGTCGCCTCCCGAGGCCCGACGGTGACGACGCCGCCGTGGTCTCGTCTCTCGAAATTATGGCTCATTACCCGCAGCGCCGCGTTACCTGCGTACCGCGCGTCAAACGTCGTCCATATATCACGGAAAACGCGTCGAAATCGCGTTATTATTATTGTTATTACCGCGGTATTACGGGTAACCGACACGATTGTTCGGGCATCGACGCGTGTGTATAATTTCACCGGTCCGCCGCCGGGGAGTTTGCGTGTCGCCCCGTCCGTTTCGGGGCGAAAACCACGGGCTCGCGTCAAATGGAAGAGGAGGAGGAGGATGATAAAAAATATAAAAAAAAAACACTCGGATTCGAACGATTGCGGCGTTCGGTTTCCCTCCCCTACCCCCCGTCCGGTTCCGACGGAAAACGCGTATTTCATCGTGCGCATTATGTTATTATATTTCTCGCCATAACGGGTGACGGCTAAAATATAGAGTACGGCGCTGTTGTTTTATATCTCCCCGACGCGCGCGCCGCAATATATTATCGGGTTTTGTTGTTTTCGTTTTTCGTTTCTGACCGCAGTGACCCGCTCTTCCTATGCGATAATTCTTTCACTTCGGAAATGTATCCCCGCGTGGATCGTCGCCCGCGATCGTGTTCGTCGGTCGATCCGAACCGGTGAAATTTCGCGCGTCCCCGTTGGCCGGGGAACGCCGCCGTTGGAAAATGCGACGACGACGATGACGGGTCACCGCGACCCGTACCGCTGCTTTGGACACGACGGGTTCGCGGATTGTTTTTCGCGCGTCCACGCAGCCCGACAACGCGTCGGGATGTTTCGTTATCGCGTCGAATTTCGGACCCGTTTGATGCCGACGATGACCGACGTTTACGCGACGGACGAGAAAACAAGCTACCGGATCGACGGTTTTCGCGGCATTTTTCCTTTTCTTTTTTCTTCGCGGATTTTCTCTTCGAGAAATCGCGGTGTTTTCCCTCCTCCCGGCGTTTTTCCACCGCGGCCTTTTTTCGTCCGTGCGGTCAATTGTTGTTCGTTTCGTCCGCGGCTCCTTACTGTCCGTCCCGTTCGCACCGGCCGTTCATAATAGGCCTGCGCTCCTCAGTCGTAAACGACACTCCGATTCGACAGCACAGGTGTACGCGAGAAACCGCGTCGAGAAAAACGATTGCGCGTTGCTCCCGAAGATTTTCGCTTCGCCCCGGCACCGTCTACGCAGTCGGTTCGCACCGATCGACGCGACCACCGCGATCGTAAGATTTATTATTACAAAGGTGCGCATTATGCATTGTAATATATTGTTGGGAATTAAAAAAAACAATGTAAAAAAGTACACGGACGCGTACGACACACGCGCGTTGTTTTTTTTTCCCCGCCGCGTCCGGCGCGCGCGGAAATACACCTATACCGACGACGACGAGGAGACGCGGGCGGTCGGAGGCCGGAGAACAAAAAAAAAGCGAAAATAAATACAAAACGCGAAAAGAAAAAAAAAACGGTTGCCGGCCGCGCGACAACAACGGCAGCAAAAACACGCCGTACAACGATATTCACTTACCGCGGTCGACACTTATCGCGTACATTACAGTCCCGGCGGCGTTTTGCCAACACGGTTTCGTCGGGGTTTTTTTTATTTTTATTATTATTTCATACCGGAGCCGCACGCCGGTAGTGCCTGGGTGTTGTGCATTTATATAACCGGCACGCGCCTCACACGAAGCGCCCGTGTTTTATGCGCAAAGTCGTCGTCGCCGTCGTCGCCGCCGCGGCATTTCCCCGCCGGGACCGCCGGACCATAAGACGTTATCCGTGTTTTCCGGTTTTTTCCCTTTCCCACCCCCCGCTCCCCTCCCCCCACCGGCCACTATTACATCATCCGAGAGGAGGACGCGCGAAAAGTGTCGCGTTTCGTTTTAGCCTTCTCCGCCGCCAGTATAACGTCTTTTCGCGTTTTCTTGCGCGCCGTATCTGTACAAAAAAAAAAAAAAAAAATAATAACGAAACACGAAGAACACGCGCGAAAACCGTTTTGTCCGTCCCGTTTATCTCCGGTAAAGTCACCGTTTCGCCGTGTTGATAAAAATAAAAAAAACAACACGCTATGTTATACTTACGCGCGCGCGACGTGTACGGAATGATAAACGGCGTGCGATGTGTGCGCGCGTGTACTCGCTGCCGGTAAAAGGCCAACGAAACGGGTTTTATGCGGCGGTAGTCCGTCCGTGTGACCGTCACGGTGCACCCGTACTGCAATTATAAACGCGTTGAAAGCCTTTGCGCCACGTCCGAACGAAAGAAATCGGACCGGATACGGAGACGACTGAAACGGGACGTTTTCTCCGGAACGTAGCGAAATCCACCCGAATTTCGGACGTAGAGTAAAATCACCCGTTACACGGCCAAAACGGCACGACGAGGTCCCGGACGGCAGGAAGGACGTTTCTTTGTTTCGAATTCGTTTTTCACGCCGTTTTACAGTCGTTTAAAAACGACGAAAACCGGTGTTTTTTTTTTTTTTATGTGGCGCGTCGAACGGCCGTGTTCGGCGAAACGACCGGGCCGACAGGAAAAACGACGCGTCGTCTCGCCCTCCAGAATATCGCGACCGCAAGTGCAGCGGTATATTATACGACAATGCAGGAGCTCGGTAATTTTCGAAATTAAGATGAATACGGCTCGGGCGTCGTTTTCAATATCGTAATGTTCGCGGGTCGACGACGGCGACGATCTCATCGGGCGCCGTGTGATTTTTTTTTCCATTACCTGAAAATAAAAAATGTAAATATTATTACCGTGTAAAAAAAAAAAAAAAAACCGGAAAAAACAGACGCCCGCCCGTTCGTTGTATAATAATAGTATCGCGAATAAGTTATGTGCCGATAACGGTGGTGGTGGGGGGGGGGGAAACGAAGAAAATATATTCTCGCGACGAAATTTTTCGCGTAATATCATTTCACGTCGTTCGGAAAATCGGTTCGGCCGGCTGGAAGAATTAACGGGACCGAAATCGCACGGATACCCTGTACGTAAATAAATAACCGCGAATTGTTATAATAATAACGCGACTTTATCGCGACAGTGAAATATCGAAACATTATTTTACGAAATATTTGATGTGATTTTCGCAGACACTCCGCCTGTATAAGCCGGGGACGGATCTGAAGGACATTTAAGGGGAGGGACGGGGGAGGGCGAATCGATACCGTACGTATAATTCAAGGGATCTTTATCTAACCTAACCACGAATGGCAAGATAAATTTCCGTTGTCGCATTCTTGCATTATTTTCTTACGCGCGTACTTACAAACGTGCTAATCCAACGAACGATACCAAGACAATAAGTAACAATTTGTCGTTACTCTAAACTGAAAATAGCGTTCAATCGGAAACAGTCCGATAGACGTTCGAGCATGTGTGACGATCAGCCGCCGGCCTCCGCCGAGGCTGCGGATCGGCCGCGACGGTTTCCCCCGGGGTGAGCCTCTGCCGCGTCTCCGGCACGCCGCCGCCCGCGCGCGTTTGCATTGCGACAACGCGCACATACTGATCGTTATTGTTTTTTTTTTGTGTTTTTCAGCCGAGTTGAAAATGGACGTGCTCCGCGAGAGAGAAGTCAAAGGGAGTCTGGAACGACAGTTGGTCGACGCCCAAAAACTCCGGGGTAAGTGACCGTGCCACTATTGCGCTACTATACGCCGCCGCGTGTTTTCGTACTTGAAATCTCATTTTCCGTTTGTTATTTACCCGAGTACTCGGCGCCCTTTGTTTTTTCCGTTTTCGACGGCTTGTACAAATATATTTCCACCGTCGCGCGTACCCTGCGGGGCGTGCGGTTACGCTACGCACGGCGGTACGCGGGTACCCACAGTACGTACGCAACGTTATACGGATGTATAGGCAAATCGCGTTCGTGTTCCGACACACGCCTATGCGTAATAATATGCGTATGCCGACGAATTCGTTGAGGGTGGTCAAAAAAAAAAACAAAAAACAAAAAACAAAAACAAAAAAAAAAACTCAGAATCGTACTATACGCTGATGAACAATAAATTTGAGTATCCTGTTTAGGATTGGGTTACACCGCCGCGCCGCGGCTACGCAGTCGCTAATTTACAACAAACCGACACACGCACACTCCCCGCTTATTGTAATACTTGTACACACTCACGTATGCGTCGTACACTGTATTATATTCGACGAACCTTGAATGACCGTCTGTTTGACACGAAAAAAAAAAAAAATATCTTCACTTCCACACGCACGCCTATGATGATAATAATAATAATAATAATATAGCGAACGTAAAAAAAAAAAATAATAATAATAATATTATACCGTACACAAAATACACCCGAGAAATATAATATCTTACGATCGAGAGACTTAAAATATTACAGTACAATATGTACGCGTATATATTATATGGTATTACGGATAACGACGGCGACGGGGGTGTCTGTCACCGTTCGCGGGCATTACCATAAAACGAAAACAAACCGGGGCCACCGGAGTTTCCCCCCCCCACACACCCCACCCCTTAACCCGCCAGTCCCACCGCGTATGTCGTACGGATTTCCGAATCGGTTGACAATGACGCCGCGGTGTAAACGCACGCGAGCGTCTCGTTTCCATCTGCAGCGGTGCGGACTATCCGGCAAATACGTTTTTCTCTCTCTCTCTCTCCTTTATTCATCATACACATATATATATATATATATATATATGTATGGATATTTATATAAATATTGACCAGTCCATTTAGTCTATTAGGCGTATCGGATTCCATATATATATATATATATACATACACGTATATTATGGTCAAGAACTAAACACAACATTGACAAAAAAAAGAGAAAAAAAAAGATAATTTCGATTTTTCTTTCACCTGATGAAACGACGCGCGCGCGTAACCCGATTCCCCGAGTCGCAGGGGCGTTGGATATTAGAAGCTTTTAGGCTGTATTAACTGTCAATATAATATATCTCCGACGGTCAGCCCTTTGCAAACGACGACGGCGGCTGCGGTTCGCACTAGTGTATTATTATTATTATTATTATTATTATAAAGGACCCACCGGTCGGCTACCGTCGTTCGTTCGCCCCGTCGTCGGGAACTCCGTGTCTGTGTGTGTGTTTTGTATTTTGTTCGCTCTCCACCGTCGTTTCCCCGCGTTCCCCTCTCCATCCCGCGTCCCGCCGTCCCGCGCCGTCCGTCCCGCTCCGCGATCGTAATCCACACCGACTGATTAGGTTTAATTGGCCGATCGATAATAATTTCCTGTTCATTCGTCTCGAATTCCGAATGCCCGTCCACTTGCCCGGCGCGCTCTTCTTACGTACCTGCGCGCGTACGCGGGCGCGAGTCGTTCGA
Source organism: Cinara cedri (assembly GCA_902439185.1). Taxonomy (NCBI): domain Eukaryota; kingdom Metazoa; phylum Arthropoda; class Insecta; order Hemiptera; family Aphididae; genus Cinara; species Cinara cedri. The sequence goes on from CABPRJ010002378.1 coordinate 998,838, forward strand.
TAATATTTATTATATTGCATACGTATATACGCGCGGAGTGGTCGGCGTACGGCAGCCGGCGAAACCTTCGAGACGAGTGCGTATTTATACATTTTAGTACGCGCGCGGCCGCTGCGCTGCAGTGGATAAATACCCGCCGCGCGCAACGTTTCCCGGACGGCGGTGTGCGGGTAGGTGTTTCATTAAGGAAACGGCCGAGTGGGCGGCGGCGGCGGCGGCGGCGACGACGACGACGATCATCTCTCGGAATTAAACGCTAATTAGATCCCAAAGGGGCGGCGGGAGCGCATAAATCACTCGCCGCTGATTGGACAATTGACACAGACACGGTTGATTGGCAACACTGGTCGCGCGCTAACGAGGCCGAACATTAATCCGTCTCCTATTCGTCGTCGTCGCCGCCGCGCAAGTCCCGTGTACGCTATTATTACCGTCCGGTAAAATATTATTTTAAAAATTTCATTAATAGAAAATACCCGATGTCCGGCGCGCGTACAGTGTCCGCGCCGTGATACCCGCGTACGAGCGGCGTAAAATTAACAGGCCCGCAACGCAAAACAATATTGTTGTTTTTACCGCATTTTTTTCTCCGACGACATTTCGTGTGGTTTCGTTGCGATAATGGTCGTGCCGTGAACGTGCGGCGCATACACAGACGCTAACGCATTGGCGTACGCAGTACACGTTTTACGAACAATTTCGCCACTCGCGCGTTATAACGGCTGAAACTTGAAAAGTAACCCGGTCCGCACATCGCACCGCGGGCAGGTTACACGGCGGTTGTAGGCGGTCAAGTCGAAAAGGCGCGTTGGACGCTGATATGCGGGTAAACGTCGTAAGCCGCGGCCGTTTTTAATCGTCGCGATCGAAAAACGATGCCGAGAGTAGCTCGGTAAACTGAATAGGACATTATGACCGTGTACGCTGGCGGCATTCCGATTTAATTTTAGAAAACCTGTTGAGCGATGTTCCGAGAAACGTTTCCGAAATCATAGTATCGCCGCACCGAGGTTCCGTAACTATAGTTTAATTGAAAAAACCACGAAACTCGAAAAACAGAGACGCAAACGCACGGTATCTCGAGACTTTTTCACTATCGTGAGAACCACATAACCTGCGACCTGCAGCTAACCAATCGGGCGACTAAATAATATTGTAACATCGCTTTTCCCGTCGTTTTACGGCGAAAGCCTTTTTTTTCTTTTTTCCTTTTTGTTTAAAATTTAATTCCTCAAACGATTATTACAGACATTGTCGTCCCCACGCATTGTTCGAAAGTATTAAGTTTTAATTAGATAATTGATATTTACATTTCCGAATGAAAAGAAATAATTATATCATAATGCCCGCCACCCTCGTAAAATAAACGCTCTCTTGTAGAATCGGCCGTTGTACAGTACGTGTACGCCGGTTATGTACAGTGGCGAGACGGCGGCGGTGGCCTTTTGTCTTACGCGAGAGGGGGGCGGCTTCGGTGTCTTACGGTTTACTATATTTATACGTATACGCGTATATACGTGTACCCGCTATGCACCGCGCGATTCGCCGACAATATAATACAGAAACCGTACCGTACAATAATAATAATAATAATATTATGGCCATTGTCAAGAAAAGCCAATGATCATCACCACTGCCGTTCGCTATTTACACGAGGTATACCCTTTTCTTATATTATAATATTGCGTAGCCCGCGCGTTGTGATATTACTGTTATTATTATTAGCCGCGCCACTGACATTTCGCCAAAGGTCTCGTTTCCGCTTCGCAGAGGGGCGGACCGTGAAGTTTTTCCTTACGTGCTCGCCGCCGCAGCGCACCGTATAAATACCAAGTCGTCGTTTCCCTCCCCTCTCCGCTCTCGTGTAGGCGTATATATATTATAATACAGTCTCGAATATTCGTAACAATAATTAACTCTCGGAGGGATCGGGCGGGCCGGCGACGGCGGAGCGCCTATACCGTGTACGCGTATACGTGTACGTGCATTTTATAAAGTGGTATACCTACGGTACATTTTCGGGACGGGGATAATATTATTGATATTTTCTTGACGGTCGTATTACGAAAAACAATTATTATTATTATTATTATTGGTGTAGCGCACGCGTATTACAGGTACGTAACAAAGTGGAAAAAAACGTCGGCGGTAGGCGGTGTTTTCGGCGGCGGCGGCGGGGCGGGAAGCTGCGGCGGGCGGAGGGGTTGAAAAGCGGAGATCAAAAAGAGCTGATATCGAAACGTTTTAATAATAATATATATGTTACACAACAACGGCCGTCTCGTCGCAGCGTAATATTTAACCCTTTTTCTTCTTCCGCGTCTCCCCCCCCCTCCCCCGTGCACGTATAATTAACCCGAAGACAATGGGAGCGAGAGCGCGGGGAGATTGCACAGTGGAAGCCGTCCGCCGGCCGTTCGGTCCGTATTATCGTTATTGTTGCCGCGTACGTTTTATAGCCGTCGATTTTTTTCCATTTTTTTTTTTTTTTTTTCGTTTTTCCTTCGGGTGTGGAATGCAATAAACGTAATTAAACCCAATACATACATACACCCGTTACCCCTCCGTCTCCGCTGTCCCCTCCCCAAACACCGCCGCCGTCGCCATTGCCGCGGTCGCACCGTATAGTACCTGCCTATGTGCACATCCTTGTACACGTATACAGGTACGCGTATCATCCCGGCAGTTTCGTACGAAAACACCGAAATACATATTTTTATTATTGAAAACAGAAAAACAAAAAAGTAAAAAAAAGAATACATTTTCCACCGGGGTTTTTTTTTTTTTTTTTTACATTATGTCGGACGCGTACTGCGCGTATAGTTTTTTTTTTCCCCGTACCGGGCGAGGGTGAAATTCCCGACCCTCTTTTTTTATTTTCTCTCCACGGCTAGTAATTATCATATAATATTATAATACGTATGTACAGTACACGGTAATTTACAGATATTCAGATACGACGAAAAAACGCGCCTTGTCCGTATAGGTACTGTAGGGAATAATTAATCCGCGGCGTATACGTGACGTTATGGGTAAACGCGTTTAGGATTAGGAAATTAAAAAAAAATATTCCGATTTACCCGGTACCTATTACGGGTATGGGCACACGTTTGATGAAATCACAAAGACCCCGGGGCTCTTGTTGTTATAAATTTAATAAACAATAAAAATACTCCCGCGCGGGGATCGGAAAGTTTGTACAACGTTTTCGTGCGCGCGTTGTTCGACTGCCAGCTGTATACATCTCTGTGTATTATTTTGATCATCCTCTCCGATATAATATTTCAAATTCAGTAAAGAGTACTTGTATATTATTGTGTGTATCGTCCGTGTACGGGCAGAGGCGTATTAAAGATTTCGGCACCCCGGGGCGGGATTTGTTTGGCTCCGCCGCACCGAAAACTCTCCGTGCCTGTGTATAATACGTATATGCGTAAATACATTTGATGTGCGTCGTGAATGTATTCCAGTGTAGTGGCGGATATAGGATGTTGTGTTTTTTTTTTTTTTTTTGGGGGGGGGGGGGGGAAATGGGGGCAAAATTGTTCATAGTTTAATTTAAACGCTAAATAGTATAAATAAACACTAAACTATAAAAAACAGATAAGATTACCAATCAAGTGTCAACATTATCGATTATCGTAATAATTGGACAAACAAACCGCAATTGTAACGAATGATTTCCAATCGTTATTAACTCATATTATTATAACTACAAATAAAATATGACTGTCAAGGGCTCTCTCGGCCTTCCCTCCCCCCCTCTTAAATCCTCTACCGTTCGGGTGATATTATTGTTATAGTTTGTATACCTAAACTACCCGGTATCGCTATTAATGTCGATGTTTAAACTTAAAAGCCCAACGAAATATAGACGCGTGTCGTTAAAAACGCTGCCGATTATAAAATACGATCGGTGAAAATTACCGAAAAAAAATATACTCGAAACGGCGCAACTAGCGTCGGCATTAGCGGTTTTCACCGAGCGCAGCGGCAAATTCGCCCGGATGTTCTTGTGTTATAGCTTGTTTCTCCGTTGTTTTCGTAGCGCATACGCAATATGGATACGCGGTTTTTTTTTTTTTTACAATATCATTGTTAAAACGTCGATCGTATTCCAAAGGCACATCACAACGCGTCAATAGCGTCAAATGATAATCATATACTGTACTACGTAAACGATCGACTATATATCTTCCGAACGGGTTTTACACTATTATTATTACTACCCGTCACCGTTATTGTCCGTTACACCTGAGAGTTTTCTCGATTAGCGCAGCTGCCGCGTTTTCGTTTTTTTTTTCTCCGTTTATTATACTACAATATACTTGGTAGGTAGGTGGTATACTACTACGTAAATATTGATTTTACGCACTCGGCCGACAGCGACAGCGACAGCAGCAGCAGCAGCATTCGCAATAATTAACAAACCCGGGTCAATATTGTTATTAAAAGGCGGGGCGGGCCGGGGAAGGGGGTCGGGTAGAGTGGGGTGTCTAGTTACGTTTTCGCAGGCGTTTCCGGTCGGCCGCGTGACATCTAAAAATCCGCTTCCGTTCGCCAGTCACGTACACAAATCGCGAACGTCTTGGCAAAGCGGCGGCGGCGGCGGCGGCGGTGGAGTAGGTACTTTTAATGCCGTCGTCGGCTCGATCGGCGACCGGGGGTGAGAAAGTTTAAATTATTATTATTATTATTGTATACGTGTGCGGGAAGACGACGGGACTTAACCGCCGCGCGCGCAAATATTCAAACATGAATCATCGTTATGCCGAACGGCTCGGCACGCACGGCGCATATCATAATAATATCGCAACGACACCGACCGCCTCGCCGTAGTATTATAATAATAATAATAATAATAATAATAGTAATAACCCTCGCGTACTTCAAACGCCGCCGATCGGGTTTAAAAAAAATAAACGTGACACGAGAAAACCAGTGGGTGAGAGTGAGAGAGAGAGAGAGAGACACGATTTTCTCTTCGTCGCTGCCGTTGACGTTTTCCGAAAGTAAATTTCCGAGGGCTCGCGGGATCCGCGCTATCAGACCGACACGGCATAGTTTACTGTTCGGTCGGAAACCGCGAATTCAATACGTCTGGATAGATTCACCATGCGGTGGAAAACCGCCGGTAACGAGTGGCGACGCGGACCGCTGTGACGAGTTTATCAGTTTATCACTGTCGTTTCGCAAAACGCTTTACAAACGTTTAAAATTCAAATAAACAAACGTTAGCGAACCAGTACGTCGATATAGCGCGTGAAACCCACCGACGATATTCTTCGGCGGCCATCGTATTCCAGTTTTTAGAGAGTGGGGGGGTTGTGGCGGAGCGAATTTCAAATTTACGGCGGGCAGCTCACGGGGTTCTGCCGGCAACCGTGACATTGTCCTTGTCCTGGAACACGTCTCCCGTTTCGATACGGGTTTCGCGCCCGAGTATTTTATCGTATTCGAACGACGAAACTCGGCGCATTTTCCCGGCCGTTAGAACGCTAATGCAATAGATCACGGTGGACCGCGCAGACTCGGTTTTTCTCTCGGATTCACGGCCGGTTTCCGACCGAAGTTTCGCATCAGTTTCGCCCGGGCGAGTATACCGAATACCCGGGCGGGCCGACGCGGTCCCGAACCGGCGCTCGAGCGTCGGCGGGCCGATTGTGCCGGCCGCCGCTGTTCGCCGCCCGGGGCGCGCTCAAGGCGTCCCGCGTAGGCAATCAACTGCACGCGCGGGCGCTACTGGCTGCGTGACCACCGGGCCGGCGTCCGATTGTCGTTGTCGGACGCGTCGTCTGCGGCGCTCGCGCCGGCAACAGCGGCGACAATAGCGTGTACGGTTTTAAACGCGTTTTGTACCGTTGAATAATAATAACAGTAATAGTAACGACGGAACGGGGGGGGGGAGGGGCAAGCGGCGTCGGTCGGCAATCCGACTCTCCGGACTTTGATGTCAGCGTCAACGCAGAAGGAGGGGGGGGGGAGGGGGGGAGAGGGTCGGTTTCGGACCGTATATTATTATTATTATTATATAGACGAGCGCGCGTGTGTGTACTAGAGGAGAGGTCAAACGGCGGGGCGGCGGCGTTGCGGTCCGCGCGAACCGTCGCGTTTTGTGTTTCAAAACCCGGCCGACCTTTTGTCGCGGTGCCGGGATTTAATAATGACGCGATTTTAATCGAAGTCGCTGCAGTGCACATCAAAAGGCCCCCGGACGTTTCTTTGTGCGGCGTGACCGTTTCGCGGGCGGGAAAATCGGCCGCCTCCGCAGACCCCCGGCCCGGAGGCGTTAAATATATTATCCGTCGGGTCCCGGGCAATCGAATTTCGCACCGCCCGGCGATTTTTGACGTCCCGATTCGCGCGTTAGCTCGGCGTTTAACGACGCCGAATTATCGTTGCCCCGCCGAAGGATACCGATTAACATGTTATTGCGCCGTTTCCGTCTCGTCCGCCGCACTGCCGCGATAATACACGGGCGGGGAACAACACAACAATGGTACGGCGATTACGACGGAAAACCGTCTAGTTATTTTATTCGGTCGACCGGCCGACGGGAATGCCGAAAATCCGCTGCCCGTCACCGGGTCCGACGGCCGGCGCAGCGAGCGGCGCGGCGGGCGTCTTCCCGAGACCCGAAAGCCGGCCAGAAATCCGCGGCCGGCGCGAAAATGCGCCGGGCAGTCGTCCGAACGCTGCACGAGTATAATGTACCGGGGCCGTTTATCCGCACGGACGGGATTTTGATTTCGCGCACCGTAATAACAACGCGTAATATCACGACGTTCTATTATTATACAGAGTATAGTAAATTACGGGGGATCAATGGCGGTTTCGTTATTGCTTTTCGAATATTATTATTATTATTATTATTATACTTACGTCTCGGGGATTTTAATGCCGCCGCGCCACACTCGAAGTATCTAAAGCGCCTCGCATAAATAAGCATTATAAAATAATTCCGACGCCGCCGCACCGCGCGCCGTCGTCGTCGTCGCGCCGTCTACACACACGCGCACGTACACGCGCGGGCGCGTATACCGGCGGCGACCGATATTGCGCGCCACTCCTCCGCCGCGGTCGCGCGCGGTTCGGCGAGGGGAAATCCTCTTATACGGAAATATAAATTATTAAAGTTACGCCGTGTGACCATTTTATGGACGGACAAAAAGGGCGGCGGCGGACCCGTCACTGTATGCGTATTATGTACTGTACGCGTATAGTGTAATATATAATATCGCAGTTTTATTGTTTCTCCGCCGGCCTTTGCCCGCGTCTCCCCTTTCGCGCTCATTAATTCCCGTGCGAAATATTCCCGCGGAAAGTGTCTTGTTTACACAGACCACGTACCTATATATACCGCGCGCGTATTATACACCCGAAAACACTTTATTCACCGCGCCTCCCCTTATGTGCGCGCGCGCGTCACCTCCGCGACCGTGAGGGTATCACGCGTTTATTGTCCCGCGCGGTTTAAGAGCGCGCACACACGCGCGGACCCACACGTACGGCGTATGTACATCGGCGGCGGGATGGTGGGGGGGGGGTGAAGGAGAGGGGAAAAGGGGGACGAATTCCGACGGTCCGGACGTCATTCTGCGATCGGGTTTGGCCGGCCGTGTCAAAGAACCCGAAATTCCTGTCGCCGGGCGCACCGCTATATAATATCGGACCCGTTTTAAGTGTCGTCCGGCGTATTGTGCGCCCGCCGTTTATTGTTGTACAAGTGACCGCCGCCGATTTTGCGGGTCGTTTTACGGAGAATTATCGGTGTCCGGATATCGGCGCGACACCGCGACGATAAATACGGATTTCGGCGAGAAAACTACAATAGCCGTGCGCGAATACCTCCGTGGTCGCGAAAATTAATTCGGATTTCGAAAACGCGAGCGTACGATGTGTGTCGCCAGCCGACCCCGCAATGGTCTCGCCGGATGTTCGTGTGAATAATAATACCAGTTTTCTAGTCCCCGTATACCGAAAACAACTAGAAAAAAAATCACCATTTTTTACACCGCTTAGAGGTCGAATTTTCGGAAATCCTTTCTCGGCGGACGCCCGCGTCAAAAACGGTAGCGTAACAACTAGGCATTGTAATGCCCGCGGCAAAATATTCTACAGATTGACCGGATCGGGGGACCAATAGTGCACGATCTTAGTTGGGGCCTATTTACACTGCAGGACGGAGCGAAAAAAATGTTCATCGCCTATTTCCATACCCATCGCACAAAATAACGCCTTGCAGCCGGCCGAATTCAAGTCCGATAATCTGAGCCGAGCGACGGCGAATCGGTCAGGACATTCAGACGCGACATATTCTGTACAGTGTTCAGGCAAACGTTCGAGAATATTTATTTTTTCATTAAAAACGTTTCGGCCGTTTTATTTTGCCGGGGATACCTACGGGTATATAATAATAAATTCCGATTTTATATTGACATTATGCTATTATTATTATACGCCGCAGTACCGCCCGCCGAGAACTTTTGCCGCGAAAACCCTTTGTGTGTGCTCGCCGAAATGTATAGAGCGTTTTAAGGAAAACGTAAATTGTCCGCAAACGAAAACGTGTATACATTCATTTTTTTTTTTTTTTATATAAGAAAATCCCCGGGGAGAATAAAACCGTTTATTTATATATATATATATATGTAGGTACCTTTGATCTGTAGCTATTAAAATTCGCGTACAAAACTCGCGAAGGGTCCACTCATTATATTGTGTTCTTCCCCACGGCCGGCGCTGCACAAATTGGATTCCTCGCCCGCCGCCGCTCGTCCCTCCGGCTATACGGAACGCATAACAGTAAAACGGTATTTCGGTTATTCCCGAGGAGAAATATTGTTTTTTATGTTGCGCAGTAAAAAAAAAAAAAAAAGGAGGAAAAAAGAAAAGATGAAAATATCGCCCCGTACAAATGGTCACCGGAAAAAAAAAAAAATTCATTTCTGTGTCCGAATATTTTGTGATCCGACCCTCGTCCCTCGCGCCCTCTGCTGCTTATATACTGCACGCTCGCACATCGCGCGAAATTGAAAAACATCGCGGAGGCGAGCTGCAGCGGCGGCTATACGCAATCGTAAAGTTTATCATCCCGAAAAATCCACAACCGTTTTTACGATCTCCGCCCGACAAGACGCGCATACCTATACACTTATTGTATCGCGGCCGACAAAATAATTAAATTCCGGTGGCCCCGCGACGGAATCGGGTCCGTATTATATTATACGCACTTATCTAATAAAAAAATATAGTCGCGAAACATCCGATACCGTGTTGTTGCGCTTTTTACGATTTCTCATATTTATTTTTTTGTTTTTATTACCCGCCGGTGTTGTTCGTTGCTCGTCCGGAACGGTTTTACTCTTTATCGAGACTTGTCGTATATGATATTGGATGTTTCTATAGTCACGTCGGGTTGTAAAAAAAAATAAAAAAAAATGATCGCGTTTAATTAACTTTCAGCGACAACACCGTAAACAGTCTCTCGGGAAGAAAATCGGAATAGAGGATGTTTAGAGTAATTCGATGTGTATCTGTACGCAATCGAAAAATACGTGCAAACGAATTGCCAGATTTTCTCGTTGATATTATATTATGAAACCTAAAATCATTTTGTTTGGTGCGTTCCCAGCTCCCGATACTACTCCCAGCTAATACTGAAAATCAAAGAATCGATAATAGTAAAAAAAAAAAATCTCGCGACCCAGTCGATCTGTCGTGGACATTACGAATATTAAGATCGCGACCCGGAGAATGTCGGCCGCCGTTTAGTAGTCGGGCAGTCTTATTGTTGTGGCGAAAACCGCAAAACAGCAGTACGTATCGTGACTTTTTCGCATTAAAAAACTAAACGGCGGACTATTGACTTATTATGACTATTGTGTTGTTGTGTTTGTATTCGCTTCGATTCCGTTCGATCGCCTTCGGGCTTGCGGTTATACACATCGAATCGCTGCAATAATCTAACAGTCTGCGGTCGGAAATGGTCGATAAAAACGCCGGAAAACGCTCCCTCCCGGGTCGGATCTCGGCCGGAACAATAATAATAATAAAAAAAAAACATATATAATATAATAATAAACCGATTTATACGCGCAAACGCAATAATATATCACGCCGTCTCGTATCTCATTGTCGCCACCGCCGCCGCCGTCGCGCAGTCAAAGGGCCGCGTGTATACGAAAAACGGTCGGCCGCGCAGTGCATAATAAAACATCTAAAAAAAAAAAAAAATCACATATGTATATAACGGGACAACGGCCGACAGTCTGTTTCCGGTCTGCCGGGTCCGCCGCCGTCGCCCTCTAACCTTTGAGCGATTTGCATAAGGCGTGCGCGAGCTTCGATTAGAATAAAACCGTATTTACGTAACGTATTATACGGCGACGACCCTTTAGACGTTTCGCACGCGTATACACCGGCGGCGTCATTTCGGCGTTTTTTTTATAGATTTTATTTTATTATTATTATTATTTTTTTTTTTGTTTATCTCCGTGACGCATACGTTCCCGCCGTGTTTCCCCGTCCGTTCGGGATATTATCGGAAATGAATCGTTACGACGAGCGACGGCCGTCGCGGCTTTCGGTCGAAACAATCGGTTTTCCGCTATCGGGAAATGTAATTTTCGAAAAAGGAAAAAAAAAAAAACAACGTTTATTCTTTTAACGCGCCGACCGGATACACGAGATAGCGGCTAATTTAACGAAACCCGCACGGATCGCTCGAAATCCGAAATTATTACCGAGTGCAGTTTTTTTTTTTTTTTTTTATAAATCTTAACGTTATTATTATATTGTTCGTTCTCCTTCTTTTCGATCGCCTTAATCTCACGCCGCGCGTATTCTCGCCCTCCAGCACGCGCCCCCCTATACTCGTCCTCGCATACGGCAATATTATCTGCCCGACAACCTCGGCCCGTTTCCCCTCCTCGAGTGGCGTCTCGTTATATTTTTCGGCTCGTACGTATACGCACCGCGCAGCGTCGTCGACTTGTCTCGTTTTCCCCGCGTACGCGGTCCAAAAGTGAAAGTATGCTAATTTTTCCGGGCTTTCCGGACGGAGAACAGCGATTTATAATACGTACACCGACCGAGAGGCACCTACACCTAACCCAACCTGACCCGCCGGCCGAAAATATTGTTTTCCCGCGCACGGTCGCGTTATTATTATACGTACAATAATAATTGTTAACCGCCCGCGATGAATACTATTTTACTAATTTTACGCGCATTCCGTCTCGACCGTGTTATTATGTAGCGATAACGCGCCGGAAACGCCGGCGATAAAATTCTCCGTCGTCGCCGTACGCGTCGAACCGTACAAGGTCTCTGTAATTTGTTTCGTTTTTTTTCGCGATTTTCGCGATTTTACACGGAAACGCAATGTTATTGTTGTTACAAACATGATAATATTGTTTGACGAAATACGGCCGCCGTACGCTAGGGTAATTTTACGTTGCTATTACGACGGCGGTAGTGGGTAGGGACGAAAGGGGGGGAAATAAAACCGTACAAAAAATCGAACAAATCGCCGGCGGTGGGTGGATAAACGACGCCGGCCGCGATTTAATAACGCGTTTCCGGAGAGCCGTATTCACGGACCGTATCCGCGAGTTCGGCCCGGACGGAAACCCGACCGATCCGGTCGGTTTCTGGAGGTCTTGCGAAACGCGATCCGTATACGCTTATTGACGGCCACAAACCCATCGCGTGGATGACGTAGCGCAACAGTTATAATATACTGCAGCGCACTCCTAAACGCGTAATCCTGAAACCTGCGTATAATATTCACGAAGTCGCGGATACGGTCTGTAAATATGTACGCTTCCGGAGATTACGGCGCGGTCGTCTCGTGAATTTCGGGCCGTGTAGGAGGGGGGGGAGGGAGAGGGGAACTACGGGGTTGAAGGGACGGGTCGGAATTACGTTTCGTCCATTCGTATATAACTTCCGAACCGGCGGCGGGGCGAGACGAACGGCGGAGTGCGGTCCGGAAACGGACGTTTAGCGCGTCGTGTGTTATGGTCTATATATATATATATATATGTATGATAAATATAACAAACGAAACGATACTATAAACCGGCCGGCAGTCGAGAATAACATTGAGATTTCAAATATTATACGCGAAACTTCGTACATGCCTAACGCGCAACGAACGCAAGGACTTCTATCGCGAGCAAACGCGTTCTCCCCGTTCGATTTCATGTACGCGAAACGTCGACAGTTTTAAAGAAGAGAAAGAGAGAGAGTATAAAAGAAAACTACCCGCGGAAATGACGTTTTATTGTTGGGACGGATTATTGTTTTCCGAAATACGCTTCCGCTGCCGCCTCTGTCGCGTATTCGATCGCCGATTTTATCCCGTAAATAGGTTCACGACAATAAGTCTGTTGGGTGTACCGCGTACTTCATAGTTCGTTCGCTTTTGAGTCACCGGCCACCGTGTGCACGTTATCCGTACACGCCTCGTATTCCGCGCGAACGTGAGACGCGCGGAATTAGTTTTAGATTCTGAGTGGAGCGAGGAATAATGTATTGGTTTTACAATGATGTTTATTTTATTTTTTTCCGCGAACAAATTTTCTACCGGCAATTTCACTCCGATATTCAACCGCAGCACTTTATCCGAAAGGAAACGTGACCGGGACGGTACTTTCGTAATAATAAACGGGAAAACGTACGAAGCGTATTATTTTTGAATCGTAAATATTACGGCCCTCGTTCAAAACACGCAGTATAACCGAACTCCGCTCGGAATCGTTTCTCGTTGCCAAGGATTAGCGATCGTTGCGTACGGCTGATCATATACACACATTAAATTTCCCTCCACATCCCTCCCGGCTTTCGGGCCTATAACGGTGGCCCACGTCCGTCGTGCGAATTACGCGCGCGTCTTTTTCCGCACGCTGTTCGAAACCCCGTAGTTTTTTTTCGCTCGTCCGTTTTCCAAAACAACGCGAACCCGACGCGCCCGACTGTCGTCGCGGGGACCGGTCGCGCGCCTTGGCGACGACGATAAAGACGTCAAAGTTTTCGGTCGCGGTCGCGCCCCGGTTTCCGCCGCGTCAAACGTCGTCGTCGAGACGGGGAAAAATTACGCAGTTACCGCGGCGCGACGCCGTGCACGTTCGTGTACCCACGTGCGCGCAATGAGTTCGTCTACTTCCGACCGGCTCGTAACCGCCCGCCGAACATTCCTGCGACCCGCCCGTCGTGTACGCACCGTCGTAAACGTAAGAACGAACATGCCGTTTGCCGAATTGTTTCGGCGTCAAAGCATTCCGTCCGTCCGCCGCCGTATTTATTAGACGCCGCGCGGGCTCCCGTCCCTGCCGCGTTCGCGGTGCGCATTACAATATGATAACATATATAATAATAATAATAATAATGATGATCCACGTTGTAATAATGTTTGCTCGGTTCGCCTCCGTACCTCGTACCCGTCGACACACATTCCCGTCGTTTTGAAGTTTGACCCGGCCGAAACGCCCCGGGAACCCGGCCGAGAGGAGAAACAAAGACGACGAAACCGACCGGAAACGTCTTGCCCGCGCGATCGTATTAGCGGCCGACCGGACGGAAGACGGCGCGGCTTTTGCGGCGATATTGCACGGTGCGCGGCCCGCGTAAAAGACGCGCGCGGGATAACATACGGGGGGAATTTAATCCATGTCCGTGGGTCGCGCCGCGAACCGTCGCTAACGAAAAACGATTCGCGGCGAAGTTTCTTCTGTGCGACGTGCGTACATTTTCCCGATTATTACGAATGCGGCCGGGACGACCAAAAACCGACCCCCACAGAGTACCGACCCGGTCGGATTGACTTTCGGTGAAAAGTGCTGCGCTCGAAAATCGGAACAAGACGCGTCCGGCGGAAAAGTCGTTTACGGCACCGAGACAGAAGTAAACGTCATTGTAAAACCTGCAATATATTCGTGTATCGATATTCATGCGCCTCGAATCGAAACGTTATCGGAAGAACCGCGAACGGCCACGGCGGCATATTCGTATCGCGGGGTCGTCGCGGTCGTCGAAAACGCGTACGTTATCGAAAGCGAAGACGAGCGAGAAGGGGGGGAGGGCTGAGGGAAATAGGGAAACCGTTTTACAATCGGCGAGCGTCCGCGCCGAGAACCGCGGGGGCCCGTGACGTAACGCGTTCGGTCCGAGCGAGAAATAAAACGATGTCCCGGTTGTTTGTTTACGGGTCCCAGACGATTGGCATTCGCAATAAATTACGGCGGCATAAACGTGTGTACACGAAAGAGCATAACATCGTAAACGTAATTACGTGCAGCGGAGAAATAAAGCGGACGACGCGAGAGACCGGCGTGCGCGCATTGTGCGCGCGAGACGAGATATCCGAGAACGCCGCGATATACATTACTGTATACGATATCGGGAGCCCGACAACGACGCGCGCTGTCGAATCGGACGTACGGGTATAATACGTGTACGATTATTATCTGGTCGTAAAAAACCGAGGAAAAATAAAAAAAAAAATAAAAAAAAAACACGCGCTCATATACCGGCTTGTTTTATGCCCGTGCGCACAGCGAAATGCCGCCGCCGGTCTCTTCTCCGCAAGTGCGGCACAACGAATGCCTGCTGTAATAACGTCTATAGACATTGTGCAGTACGTGTACGGGTTTTTTTTTCTTCTTCTTTTTAAATACGTTTATTATTATTATTATTTTTTTTCTATTTTACGACCGATACGACGCGTAAGTGCCGGTTTCGCGGACGGGCCGTGACGCCCGGGACCGCGATCCGCGGGGGCAACTAAATACGCGACCTGTACACGGGCGGAGAGCCGTTCTCTGTGATGATGCGCGCGCGAGAAACGGCCGCCGCCGCCGCCGGGGCGCCGTCGGGTGACATAAAATATACGAGTGTATTGGCTCGGGCGAGCGCCCGCAATAAAAAAAACGAAATGAAAAAAATATACCGGCGCGTATCGGTACGGACGTTTTGTCAACGTGTTTCGTCCGTATGTTATTATCGTTATTACCGCTGCTGCGCGCGATTATATGGCAATACGCGAGCCGCCCGGCGACTTTAACGACCCGGCACCGGCCTTCGCGGCGCGAGACTCCCCGGCGCGCACGTCGCGTAATCGCTGTACTCGACTCGGGGTATCCCGCACACGCGTCATGGGTGCGCGCGAAGCCGGACGGTCGGTCGGAAGAAAATCGCGGGTACGTTGTAGTGATGGCGTAGTGACGGTCACTGGTTTCGACGCGTTTCAACCGACGGCTCGCAAAGCGATGACACTGTCGCGTGATCAATACGGAATGCCGGAAAAGTGTTTGCATTCCGAGGACGGGTCGTTAAAAACACTCGGTTTTGTCATCTCATAGTATATTATCGTGCAGTATTTGACGCTACCGTCCGGTACTCGTAACGAACCTTTACCCGCCGGAACGCGTTTTCACCCTGAATGCCCCGTCTGGGCGTACGGTCCATAATATGTGCACGCATAGAAGTCCGATCTCGGAATCGGGTTTTCGCCCACGCGCGCTCCGTCGCGATTTATTTTCAAAACTATTAACCGTTTTCACCCTCGCTTCACTATTCGCTTTCCGACGATTTCCCGTTCCGTTATTGTTGCCGGACTCGTCGGCCGGTCGCGGGGCGCGTAATCGTGTTTAATTGCCGCGCGTACACGTCGTTAAACGGCGTCGAAACGTACATAAAATCCGGCCGCGACGACGACGTTAAAATTCGAAATTGCCGAATCGGCCGGTCGCCGGTGGGTGGGCGGTGTAGGGAGGGGGGTGGGGACGCGGATACGTATATATTTTTTCTCCCCGCCTTTTATTGGCATTTCGCCGTAATAAAACGGCCGTTAAACCCGTCGGGTCCGTCGCGCGCGCGTTTTCAATCGACGTTCCCGACGTCCTATCGAATAACGACCACCGCGAGCGCGACGCAGATATGTATATAACACATTGTTCGCTGACGAACCGAACGAACCACGTCTCGCCACAAAAAGGACAAAACTGTCCGGGATCCGGCGGCGGCGGTCCGTCCGAACAGACGCGCGTGATACATTTGTAGTGATAATAACCGTCCGACCGACCGTTTTGAATCGGCCAATCAGTTTGCCAGGACGAATTACTGTTCCCGTCACTACCGCGGCGCGTCGCGTCCTTTACACGCCGACGAGTCGCCGTTCAAAGGCCGCGGCGGCGCAGTCCGCGCGTACCGTGCCCGGCCGCCGTTTCGCTTTACGCACGTATACCTTTCGCCCGCGTCCGCACCGCCGGACAGGATAAAGGCGACGTTTTACGACGTTTCCGATACGGGCGCGGAGGTGAGAGGGCTGGGGGGTGGGGGGGGGTAAACCGGCCCTCTCCTCCCGTATACGCGCGCATGATGTTATTATTATTATTGTTATTATCGTCGTAAAGCGCCCCCGGTTTCTCGAGGAATTTACAATAAGGTCCCGGGGCCCGGCGTCGGACCAAAGTCGCCCGGGGATTTGCCCGCGCACCGGGCCGTTGCGCGCGACGTCCGTGCGTCTCCGTCCGTACCATTACACGGGCAGTTACACGATAGTCTCTCGGCCAACAACACATGTGGCCGCGCGTTACTTCTCCGCCCCGCTCGCCCGTTCCCGGTCCGAAAGCGCCTTATTGAGATAATTACACCGCCGTCGCGGGCGTACACGCATTACATTATGCGCGCGCGCAGTTTATGCGACGGCCGCGGGTTTCCTGCACTCGATTACCCGATATTAATATTAATAATATTCGTAATGCCGCGGCGGTACGTGCAGCCGCCTCCGCGGAGACCGGACGATAAGGAACCGTCGCGCGACCCTTTCTTCGGCGGCGACCCCATTATGCGTACGCGTTTCCCCCCCTCACCCCCGCCGCCGCATCCCTCCCCGCCTCCCGTCGTCGTCGTCGTCGTCGTCGTCGTCGCCGACGTCGTCTCCGGAGCCATATGGGACCGGGTCCCGGCCGCGAGCATTACGACGATATCCGGTCAAAACGGTCGCGCTCGGTTGCGGTGTCGTACGGACACGTGTCTTTCGGCTATTACGACGACGTTACATTAACGCGGCGCCACGATAACGCGGCGGCGGCGGCGGCGGTCTTCAAGGGAAGTCGGGGATCGAGAGTGAAACGATAGACATAAACTATACCGTTTTCCGTTCGACGGACCGGCGGCCTTCCCACCCCGAAAACGTATCGCCCGCCCGACGCGGCCTTTCGACCGACAATCGGTTTAGGTCGCGCGAGATTTTCACGTTACAGTTAGGCAGCTCGATTTTTCGCTATTCGTCTCGTCTCCCGCGGTGAAGTGATGTGCGCATTCGCTTGTTGACACGAAAAACCGCGTAATACGCGCGGCACCATTGGCGTTTGCGAGACGACTACACGCTGTTCTCGCTTCGCTCCGTTATTTTCATAACGGACGGTCGAAATTTCCCGCACGGTTGACTCGTCAGAATCGACTGGTGATACCGTCCGGGTCTTATCATCGGCGATACCCGACGCCCGTACGTTTTCGTCACTACTCGTCGCGCGTATAACACAAAGGAAAAACAAGAAGCGCGAAATAATCGCGACGCCTGTCCGGTTGTTTTTTTGTTGTTTCGTTTGTTTTGAATTCCTTTTCATTAGCCGCGGCGACACAAAAGCGTTTTGCGGGCGCAAAAGACCCGCAGCCGAGAGACTTGTCGCGAGGGGTCGCGCACAGCGGGACGGGTGGATCGTCTCGGGCCGCCGCGGGGAGAAAACAAAAAAGCCACCGAGGTTTACAACGCGCGTCCTTTGCGGCGGCGGCGGCAGAAAACGTAAAGATTTTCGCCGTCTAATAGCTCGTGTTAAACGCGCGCGAATTATTATAAAGCGCGCGAAGACGGGCCGTGTTGTCATTTAAAATTCACTTAAAACCGCCGGCGCCGGGGCCGGGGGACGGGACGGCGGTGGGAGGCGAGGGCTCACTGCCGCACCCCTTTACCGGCTTAGCAAAGCGTAAACACAAAGGACGTAAATTCGTGTATATAACTTTTCCGGGCCAGTTGCGAAAGACGAGAGAGGAGAATATTCTTATACGCGCATACTTACTTACACACACTTTTCGGAGCGCACTGCCTCGAGACGTGTGCACGCGCGTATTACGCCGCTGCGGCAGCGTATAGTTCGCCGCGGGTTTTTAATCCGAAACGTTTTTAATACGATTCCGCGGGGGACGGGGTCGGACGGCGCGAGACTCCGCGCTCTTCCCTTTTTAAACCTTTAGAGACTAAACGAAATTATCAAACAATATCGCTCGTCCTATTACCGCGGCCCTCCACGCTGCAGACTTTCGTGCCGTCGTCACCTGCGACGACGCGGCCGTCAGCGTATCGCGGAACGCCACGGTACCGCGGGCTCGTCTACGTTGTTTTCTGCTCGCCCCGGCGCGCGTAACGAAACGCGAATATAAATACCGATTTTTTTTTATTTATTTATTTATTTATTGATTTCTCCTCTCTCTTTCTATCCCCTACACCCTCCACCCCCACACGGTCGCCGTACGCGCGGGATTTATTGAATATAATATAATCCGATCGTCGTTTCGCGCGCAATATAATAATAATACACCGCGATAAGCCCGCGCGGTACATAACACACCCGTACATTATATCGCATTATATACGACAATATCGTACGTATACAATATGGTGTACACTATTATTATTATTATTATTATTATTATACGTCGGCGTGCATTGGCGGTGGCGGGGGAGGGGGAATTATTATTACCCCGTTGTTATTATTCCGAGGGATCGCGGGCCGGCGATAAGAAGAGCGCGCGTACGGGCGAGGAGTCGCGCGCATAAAAATAAATGACACGAAAATCGCGTACACCGTATCCGGCGAGTGGAAAAATTGACTTTTTCCCGCCGCGCCGTCATAAACGCCGCCGTGCGCGTGTGTATATATATTGTTTCCCGCGCGATACACTGCGACGAGTTTCCAAATGCAATTTCTTTATCAAATGACAAAACGACTGGAAAGAAGAAAAAAAAAAATCAAATCATTTTCGCCTACCCGCGCCCGGTTTTTTTTTTTCTTTTTTTCTTATTATTATTTTGTTGTTTATTTTTTTTTCTACACTTTCTTTCGCGCGTTAACCCGCCGGGAGTAAATACGATTTCGCGCGCGTTAGTTTCACGCGCCTTTTTTTTTTCCGTCCCCGGTATCCGTCGGCGGGTATTTTTTTTTATTTTATTTTCGTCGGTTTTTTCGCGTATAGATTCACCCCTCCCCCCACCCCTTCCGTCCTTACCGCCGCCGCGAGATGAACGCGAACGCGAGTTGTCACGGGTGAACGGCGACGGTCGCGTACCGTCCGCCGGCCGCCGCGTATTGGGTCACGGGGCTACGCACGTTAGTACAGCGTGCGAGTTATTGTGGGACACGACCGCCGCCGCGCGCCATCGGTACCCGTTACCGCGTTCGCGTTCCGCCTGTTCCGGTACGGCGCGTTCGAAAACGGGACGTCGCCGGACGGGACGGCGCGCCTTACACGGTGAAGCGTTGTGTCCGCGCACGGCGTATAATAGCGGCGGACGGCAAAATGGCCCCGGCGTGCCGTTCCCGCTCCGGGAAAATCGCCCCGCTCACGGCATTGCTCCCATGGGCCGGACCATTTCTCTGTTATCTGCGGTTTTTACCGCGCCGGCGAAAGGTCGAACGCATAATGGTAACGGTGGCGCGCTTTGAAAAGCAAAACGACGAATCTACGCGATCTAACCGTACGCTGTGATACCGCGCCGGCTGTACGCGTCGATATTGCCGTTGCCGTTGTTGTTGTTGTTGTTGTCGTCAAAGTACCGCGATCGCGCTGTAGACGCGCCGATACGAGCGCGCAACGGTCTCGACCCGCGGGAAATCGCGACAGCCCGAGTCGGCCGCATTGCGTTTGCGACTGGAAATTTTGTCCGCGTCCGATGTTTCCCGACGTCCGTTTTTTCGCGTGTTCGCCACCGTGTTTCGATACGGGACGGCCGAATGCCGCGAAAACCCCGTGCGTAACGGATCGCCGCTAGGGACCGCGGGACATTTTTCGTCACGGACAGTTTCCGCAACGGTGGAGCAGAGGAACACCGCCCGTACTAATGTGCACCGTGCGCACGCGTGTGCGGGTTATTGTACGGTGCGAGACCCCCCACACGTTATTCGGTAATCGTTTACCGCCTTTGCGCAGAGTTTTTTTCGTTAAAAAGAGCTGTTTCGTCAGGACGATAATAACATTTAACAGCAATATTTTGTTTTTATTTGTTTTTTACCGTCTTACCAGGCGTCCGTACCGTACGCGGTCGGCCGCGATGGCGAGGGTCGGACGCGCGCAACATTCAAACCGCTCTGTACACGCCGGCGTATACGCGTTCGTGTTTCTCTCCTCGTTGTGTGTAACATTACTTGTACACGGTATGGCGTGTTTTATACCGGGCCCGGTCGAAAGTCGTAAAAAAAAAAAAAAAACGGCGGGAGGAGAGAGAAAAAAACCCGAAACAAAACAAAGACTCGTCGCATAATTTACGGTTAAGCGCCTCGATAATTGTATTTTTCGCCGGAGTCGGAAATTAACGTCGTTTCTCGCGGAATTATTCATGATGCCGATTCCTCCGCGTGTATATACAGTGCGGCGGCGAACGTTAAAAGCTTTGCGCGTCCCGCGGCAAATAAAATATATGAGAAAAGGTTAAAAGCTAAAAAAAAAAAAAACAAGGAATAATGTTGCAAGGGTTGTTGCGTCGTCGTCGTCGTCGTCGTCGCCGTCGTCGTTGTTATTGCCGGTTTTTAACGGCGAGGGAGAGTAGGTCTTTTTTTTTCTTTTCTTTTTTTTTTTTTTCCATCACGGTGGCGTTAAAAGGGTAAAGAAATTGTCGGGAGAAAAATTAGCCGTTAATACGATTTCGCGAGCGTCTATGCGGCGGAGGCGAAAAAAAAAACCGCTTTCGTATTTAGCAGCGGTCGACGGCGGCGGCGGTGAAGTTTACACGTTATTTCTCAGGCGGAAAATCTGTTTTCGAGACGTCATCGCGTCGTCGTTTTTTTTCCGCCGCGGCGTCGCAATAAATAATGCGTTCGTTATTCTCACACGGACATCATTGTAATTCGACTCTTCAATTAAACGTTTTATTCTTTATTATTTTTAGTATATTTCGAGTTTATTATGATATAATTTAGTTTTAGATTCTGAGCGGAGCGTATTGGTTTTACAACGATGTTTGTTTTTTATTTCATTTTTTTTTTCCCCCGTGAACAATTCTTCTACCTGAAATCTTCCTCCGAATTTCAAGTGCGGCACTTTTTCCGAAAATAAATGCTCCGTAGCGTGGTACTTTATGGAGGTAATTTTTTTGATTTTCCCGGAGGTTTTCGCAATAAACGGGAAAAACGTAGTAGGGAATACGGGAAAAAGTACGGAATGTATTATTTATCAAATCGTAAATATCACGGCCTTTCAAAACATCATGACGCGTAACCGTGAACTCCGCCCGGAACCGTTTTTTTCTTTGGCAACAACGATTAATCGTCGCGTACAAAATATACAAATGAACCTTCCCGACATCTCGCCCAGAATGCACGTACAACACGACCGAAAAAAGAAGAAAAATACGCCGTCGGAGCGCGGTCCGTGGCAATTGTCGTATACGACCGCGGCCGCAGCGCGTGCCGTTCCCGACTCGGTCTCGTAAAAATACTCGCGACACTAAAAAACACAACGACGGAACTTCCGCGAGGCAAAAGGCGAGCCTTTTTTCCGAGGGGAAAGCGGCCGTTTTGTGTGAGTGCACGACGCGTGCACTACAGAGTCTCAGACTCTACCTGCCACTTCCATCCCCACCCACTCCTGCGCCCGTCGCACCCCCATTCCGCCGGCTGAAAACGGATTACGTCGCCGGAGCCCGCGAAAAACTCCGTCGCGCTATATTTTAGGCCGCGGTCCAATTACGGCCGGTGCCGCGCGCCGCCCCGGTCTCGCGGGACGCGGAGGTGGCCGTTTTAATTGTATTCTTTCGCCTTCGCCGCCGAGAAAATATAATAATAATAATAATAATAACGATAACGATAATAATTACAACAAGGAAACGCGAGAACACTGACGCGCGACGTCTTGTCGGATTTTCCTCCTCGCGGACGAGCGCGCGGGTGCGCGCCGCAGCCGCGGTCCCTCGTCGTTCCCGGCCGTCGTATTACCGCGGACCGAAGTTTAAACGAAAATTATTATTAAATACCGCGCGCGTGCGGACGGGTATTGTTACGCGGGCAAAAGGCGAAGCAGCGAAAGAAGAGCGACCCTTGGCGGTGTTGGCGGTGGGTGGGGGGGGGNGGGGGGGGGGGGGGGGGGGTTGGTAGTGTTGGCGGCGGCGGTGAAAAAAACACCTCCCCCCCTACCCCCGTAGAAAGGCCGCCCGAACTGTCTCTTTTCGTTTTCGATTAGCGGCCCGCCGCCGCGCCGTCTCTTGATTGGATTATTTTTTCCGCGTTAATGCACTTTTGCGGTTTCGCGCCCGCCGGAACGACGAGTCCCGGGGTGTACCCCTGCGCTTTTTAAACGACTCTTCGCGGAATCGTCGTCTTCGGTTTTTTTTTTTTGTTTATTCCGTGCGCCGCCGAGGTTATTCGGTTTTTTAACCCGTATTGCCGAATCGACGGCGTTAAAAAAATATAAAAAAAGAGAGCGCCCGCATCATACAGCCGTTATAGGCTGTGATATTTGAACGTGTATGATCGCCGTATACGCGACGGTTGACCGTCGCTAACGAAAAACAAAAACTTCTGGGAAAATCGAAAAATGGCCGCCTTAAGGTATGTGCCCAGTCACATACGAGGCTTTTTCGCGCCACTCGGAATCTAAAAAATAACAATCGATGGTACCAAAATCAAGAATCGTATCAATGGTGTTTTGTTTTAATGATACAAGTCCACGCGTTTACAAATATGCAAAGTCTGTTTTCAAAAATTATTTATATTCATTATGTTGCGTGATTTAATTCAATCACACACGCGATACACGATAACTCCCTACACCTCGACAGGCTTGGCTTGGCTTGGCTTAGATGCGTAGGTGATTTTCGTTATTTATCCGTTTTCTTCATTTTCATACTTTTCCGCCGGAAAACTCGCCCCGATCGAAGAACGAACGGATTGCTTTTTTCGTAGAGTTTCGAATGTAATCGGCGTAGCACTGAACGGTTTCGATTTCTCCCGTAGTTTTCCAAATAGCCGAGAAAAGCGGAAGAGTTTACGGCAAAAACGGTTTCATTTGTATTTCCATTTCTGACAATTCGGCTCAGGATAATCACACAGACCGGCAATTTTCAGACGGGTTGTATACTTGGCGGTCAAAAAAATAAAAAAAAAAGTGGCGTTTTATGAAGTTCCTTTTGAAGTTAAAATTTTCCCGGAAACCGTACGTTTCAAAATACGTTCAATCGTCCAACACCGTTCAGAATCGCATTCGGTTATCGACGGTTCATCGTTTGGCGCATTACATAAATCGCGTAACTCTGCGCATTCCTCGCCGTACAGCACCGGTACATCCGTCAGTCGGCAGTATCGGCTTTTTTTTGTTTTCGTTCTAATCGTTTTTTTTTTTACTTTTCTGTACGTCCGATTCGACGTAATGTTATGAAAATAAGGGGACGTTTATTTCACGAGTTTCACGACGAGAGAGACGTTCTCGATCCACGTTATCGATACCGGCAGTTATATCGGATGGGGGGGGGGAGAAGGAGGGGCGTACATCTAAATAACGTTTATAATACCACGTAATATTATAATTTCGTTTTTTTTTTTTTTTCGTATTTATTAATCCACGAAATCTTTTCTCATATATTTTATATTTCTTTTCTTTTTTTTTTTTTTTATTATTATTCCGTCGGTCATAATATTTCATACGCACGACGACGACTCCCCGTGTATACCTCTCCGTATAAGCCCGCGTAACGTACACTCGTCGCGGGCACATAGTACACCGCACCGGTGCAGTCGGCCGCGGGTGGGAGAAACCGAAACCCGATTTGTCGGCCGGACTCGGCGCGCACACCTAACCCGGGCACACGATTTTTATTACAAAACACAAAACGCTCGACTGCGTATGTATATGAAAAAAAAAAAAAAAAAAAAATAAAAAATATTATAATACTGGTGTGTGTATATACGTATATGCACACGTACGTATGTGGTAATAATATTATAGCCGATGGTCTTAATTAAAGAACCGGTGGTCGCCGCCGCCGTCATTGTTCGAATGTCTATTATTATTGTTATTTATTAATCTTCGATCTGTGAACCGCGGCGCGGTGCACACGAGGTGTACGCGCGCGGCGTGCAGCCTTGCCCACAAAATCCACCCATCGGCCAATGATATCGCGCCGGCCCCCCCCCCACCCCCCCCGATATATTTTTTTTAATAGCGCGTGTATAATGTAATAATAATAATAATAATAATAATAATAATAATAATGTCTGTGCGCCTATGTACGTTGGGTATAGGTACGCGTACGCACAAAAATATTTTTCCGTCATTTAATTTTCGTGTACGGAATAATAATAATACCTAATAAAAAAAAAAAAAAAAAAAAATTACAAGAAACAACGAATTCGTCGGCGGTCGTCGTTCTTTATAATATACGGAAAAAAAAAAACAAAAAAAATATTACATATATTATATTGTATGTATAGGCGCGCGCCCGCGGGGGCCATCCGTGTATTATACATATATTATTTATATATATATTATTAATATTAAAAAAAAAAAGAAACCACATATATATAAAATATTTATAGGTACATTTATAAAAAAAAAAAAAAAAAAAAAAAAAAAACACACACAGTCATCCTTTTGTGTGTTCATTCGGACGGCGGCGGCGGAGAACGCGCGCCTGACTTGTTTTCCGATTTCTTTGATGAAACCCTGCACCACGCGCACCGTCCGGACGCCGCCGGTGATCGGTGGTGCGCGAAAAAAAAATAATAATACCGTCGTATTCGTATTCGTTTATAATGCGTAATACGTTGTTATTTATTATTTCATTTCTATAATTTCGTTGTGTTTGTTGAATCGAAAGAGACGGGAACGGTCGCCGGTGGCCGCGACGGGGTCGGGCGCGCGGCGGTCGGTGCGCAGCAGCAGTTTACGTGTACGGCGTAATTCGTGTTTGTCCGGTCCGATTAACCGCGCGCCGACCAGCGGACCACGAGAATCGGAACGATTGTAAAATACGTATAATAATGGGGAAAAAAAAAAAAAATAATAATAACAACGAAAAACAGACGCGAACCTATTACGGTTACAATGCCGCGCACATACCGCGCGGGTACGAACTGCCGGGTACGGGCTCGCGGAAATAATAACGATGACGGCGGCGACGGCGTTCCCTTCACGTGTCGCCGGTAATACGCCCGCGCGCAGTGTTTCGCGTTTTACAAGCGCCGGCGGATCCGTTCGCATTGTACAAACGCACGCGTGTATTCATCGTTACGTGTTTGTTTGTGTGTTCCAGTCGTGTACCAGAAGCGCCTGCGCCGTGAGAGGAAAGCCAGGAAACGCGTGCAGGACCAGCTCGAACAAGAGCTGAAACGCAGGGCTCAGTTGGAGGAGATGATCAAAGCGGCCGGCGCGCCCGCGGACGCGCTCCGCGTGCTAACAGGTGAGTGCCATGCGAAATCGCATATCGCCGCGGCGACCGGCCGGCAGCCGTTTGCGTCGGTGCGGAGTCGATAATGTGTTACGGCGACGGGCGCACGAGCCCCCGAACTCTCGTCCGGGAATTCCGCGCGCGGTGATGTTGTTGACTGTCGCGCGGCCGGCGCGGACGGAAATGCGGCGGCGAGCACTGCGGGCCGCAGTCTCTCCGACGTGTTTTCCCGATCCGGCGACGGTCGCGCGGAGTGCGGAAAACGACCGGCCACGCGTGCGCTACGGGCCGCCGCGGTCGTGTCGAGAGGCGAATTGTGTATTGCGTCGAACCGTTTGTCGGGAGTAACAACCGAGCGAAATCTAGGGGCGAGGACTCGGTGGACGCGGCCGAAAAGCAAGTCCGTACGGACACGCTGCGAAGGCCGGTGTTGAGAAACGAGACGAGGTAGTGGACGGACGCGAGGACGGGGAATGACGATGTGAAATAGTGGAAGCGGCGAGGGCTCGATACGGATACGAACGATTCGCAAGAATCACGGAATCTGTGATCGAAACAGAAATCCCTTCGCGACGAAACGAATAACATTTTCGCGTTTCGGCATACCCGCGGTTGAGTAGCGTGTATCACGTTTTCGTCACTCTGAACAACGTGAAGAGGTTATTCATTCCGGTTGTACCGAAATGCGGCGTGGTCACGCGCTGCTCAGCTCACTATACGAATACTGGCCTTTACGAATTATCGTTTGTGTACCGTTTTTACAGAAAACAACAACGAAAAGCCGAGGGACCGGTCCGAACAGTCGCAGAGCCCGCAAAACTATTCGTCGGGGGCGGTGCAACGGGGTTCGGAGACGTCCAACGACAAACAGTGGAACTATTCGGGACTGGACCTGATTAACTCGCCCGGGGCCGCCGCGTTTTGGCAAAACTATTCCGGTAAGAAAAAAAAAACGTTTTTTTTTTTTCTCCCCGTTAATATATATACGCGTATATATATATATATATATTATGATATAGCGTGGTTTTTATAATGCGTGTATACAAACACGCGAAATGTCTCGCGAGTAAAAAAAAAAACCCCGCAAACATAAACAGCGATTAGACGCGGAGATTTTCTTTTATTTTTTTTTAAATTTGCATTTCGCCGGCTCCGCCGCGAACCCGTACGCGCGCGCGAATATTACGTATTCATGAACCGAACGAGTGTGTACGTGCGGCAGTTTTCCGCCGGCTGACGCGAGGGGTGGATCGGTTTTCAGGTTATGCGCGGGATGTGCGTGTGTGTGCGTGTATGCTGTGCGGTTATATTACGAGAGACTTACTACTCGTCGCCGTCGTATTATTATTCAGAAAACTACCGACGTTATATTATAATAATAATCATAATATGTGCAGTGTGTGTGTCGGTTATTTGTAATGAGAAGTTTGCGTTGCAGTAATATTGCAGCGGTGTGTATAGTATGCGTATGACGCGTCCGCCCCCGCTGCTGCTCAGAAATTCCATTTGCAATAAACACTGAGGTTAACTACCATTACTGTTATACCGCTGCTACCACTACTGCTACTACTACCACTACCACTGCTGTTACTACTGCTACTGCAGCTACAACACACTCATCCGACCCCGTATTATGCGTACCGTCGCAATTGACCCTTTACCCCTTTGCCGCCGGGAGTATACTCGGCGGGTTTTATTATTATTTTTTTTTTTTCGTATTTTTCATAATTCACCGCCCCCTCCCCCTAAACCCCTCCGCTTCGCGAATATCTCGACGATCCGGCGACGACGATATACGACATCGCGGCCGCGGAGTGCGCGTCATGCGGCGCAACAAACCCTTTCGCGAACAAACCGTCGTACGTATGCATTTTTTACGCCGAATGGGACCTCGGCGGCGGGAAGTTATAAACGTACGGATAACAATCGTTTTCGGTTAACGTTATAACACGGGCGCGCGTAAAAAAAACTCCGATGTGTGTAAATAAAACAAAGGGCCGCCCCGTACACGTATATCGTATTATAATACAATAGTAATACAGTCACTTGGCCGCGGCGCTCCGAGAGTAATAAAAATGCGGCCGAAAACGAATGTCGTACACCGCCCCTGCGCACTCAAATATAAACGGCAACAACCCGGAAAATCGTTCTGGCCCATAGAACCGCGCGGGTCGTCATTGTAAATTACGCAGTCGACGGCCCGCGTTTATACGAACCGTCCGGTTTTCGAACGTAACTACCCGAAAATCGCACGAACAGTCGAACCTCACCGAGACGGAAATCGATTGATAAATAAATAATCATATTTATCGGCCGTCTATGGGCACGTTTAAGTACAATTACTGATTTGGTTCATTCAAAATGGGTCCTTGGCGCCATTTTCGGCAAAAACGAGTTTACTTATCGCTAAAAATTATTAAATTCACAAAGAACTAGCAGGAAGGTTTTTTAAAATTCGATCAAAATTAAATCAAAGCGATAAGGGCACTTTTTGCACGAACCAAATTGCTTCAATAATGTTACAATAAAAGAATAGCGAGTATAACGGCCCGATTCACCACCTAGGAGATAACATCGCATTGGTGAAATTGGAGTACTGATAGTAGTAATAATAGTAAAAATTAAGACAATATAAACATGAAGAGAACAGAAAAAATAAAGATTTTTTTTAAAAAAAAAAGAAAACATATAAACAGTAAAAAAAAAATTAAGTTAAATCAAATCGAATAGGATGTTATTGTAAGATTTTTAGTAAAAATCAATTCGATTCGGTTCACAGCGTGTGCAACACAGTGCTCTTAAGCGTCTGGATAATGTTTTAACATGCTTTTTGTATTGTATATCGGATTTATAATTTTAGTTTTTTGGCCCCGGGGGAAAAAGGGCTCGATGTCGTGTAATTTTCGAACAGCGGCGAAGTAAATTTCGAAAATACTAAAATGTTATAACACTACAAATTCGCTCGTTTCATTTCCTTTCGGTTTCGTTGATTTCGAGAAAAGTCTACAGCCGGGATTAGGTCCGACCCTAAAGATAATATTATATATTGTCGTCCTAAATTGGTGGCGACAAAAAAATGGTGTACGCGTGTAATACTTATATACGGTTTTCAAAAGACTTTCCACCGGGTCGTCGTCGGTCGGGGATATTGTTGTTTTTGCGTTTTGTTATACTGCTGTAGCGGAAAACGACGACACCGACACGAAATCCGCTTAAGTGGCACGAGAATAAAAAAGGAAAAACGGAAGAGAAAAAAAAAATGATAATCTTTTTTTAAACACATCGTGACAAAAGGTCGCGCGAGCATGCGGGAGGAAAAACGTAGAAAAAAAAAAATGCTCACGTTATTTATTCAATTTCACGGTTGAGCCGCTTCGGCAAGAAGCGATTATTTTATTTTTTTATTTTTTTGTACATGATATCTCTGCGTCTGCATCCCCTCCCCTCGCCTGTCTCCCCTCCCCCCGCGGGCGTATATTTTTGTGTCGACTCCCGTCTCTCCGCGCCGCCGTCGATTTAATATTATTCCTTCGCCCCGGGCCGTTATTACGGCAATTTTCTCGGCACCGAATTACAATTTAATTTCATCGTGACACATGAACTGCAACGGCCCGGGCACGGAAAAACGAGATTTATACAGGAGTCGGCTCGCGTTTATATTGTATATAAAAAATATAAATGCGCACTCACTACGATAGTCTGCACGACACAAAGCGCGCCGTTTCCTAATGAAAATGATATTGAAACGCGACAGCGGTGCATAAAAATCCAATTTCGAATATCGCTGCAAGTCACATCAGTCGCGTGTGTTTCACGGGCTTTTAAGTGTAACATTATTATTATGAAACGATGACATGTGCACGTAGGCATTATATTATTGTCTTGGTGAAATTACGTCGCGTTTATGCCGTATATACGAACCGAAGACGGCAAATCCGCTCGAGTAATATTTTTATAATATTGTTGGTTTTTTTTTTTTTTTTTTTTAAATAAAAAAGAAGACGAAAATATTCAATTTATTCAAAATGTACCCCCGGCACTTTTCGCCTCAATCAGCTTCTAAACTTCCATAACAGTACTCGATTACAGGATATGTTTATGTAGTAGACTTTAAACCGACATTTTTTTATTCCGCGTGTTTTCGCGGTGGGAGATTTTAAACGTTTTTACAATCTGACTTTTGTTGAAGTCAAACGCAGGTGTAAGACGAACCGTAATACCGTCACTATTGTACAGACGTGGTTCGGATCGATATCGCCTAATGTCTCCGAACTCTGGGAAGTCGGTGAACGTATTTGCTACAGCGCGCGCAGAGCGAGGCCGGGCCACAGTCTCTATACTACTGGGCGCAGCTTTTCGTTCGGGAAAGTCGAGCCCGGAGATCGAATTATACAGATTGTCGCGGTGCAATGACAGCGATCCGACAAAAGATGTATCGGACACGTAGATGAGCGGTCCGTGCGGGCTCGATATTGCGGCCGTTCGGTCCTGAGAGAAAAAAATAAAATAAAATAAAAAAAAAAAACGCCCCGGAACACCGTAGACGGTTGCTGCAGCGAGACGCGCGTAACATTGTGAACACGACGCGAGAATTCCGCCGGAGAGGAAAAAAACGTGAAATACGGGGGGGGGAGGGGGAGGAAATACACGAAATCTCTTCCAGACCGGAGACCTCGCGGCCGCCGGTAGTTTGGCCGTCTCGGCGCGGCGGCGGCGGCGGTCAACGAAATACAATGGCCGGGCATTGTGCGCAATGTCACCGGGAGTCGAAGACGACGACGATCACGGCCGCCAATATAATATAATAACAATAATCACACACTCGTATAATAATATTTATACGAGTCGTGTGAAAACAGCTTCACCGATCGCTTCTGTATGATCGTAACAATAAATCGTATTGTGTTTTTGTATAGGCGATGACGCGTACGGCGAGCGCGCGCGCGCGCGCTCGCGCGGACGAAATGCAAACGGTCGCGTTTCGGACGTTGTGGTGTTTTTTTTACTATTTTTTTTTTTTTATTTACAGTTATATACATGTGAATACGCGCGTTACGAATTTAAATCGGCTTCGGATCGACAGCGACCGATGTACGTCGGACGACGAATATTATTTATTAACGTGCGGCCACGCACGCACACACGTACGCACGGTAGAAATTGACGGGGATTCGACACGGTGAACCGCGGGCACAAAACGTTTCGATTTTTCGTGTGTCGGACAATCGTTGTACACACGTTATGTTATTACGACACATTGATATTATTGTATAATAATAATAATAATGTGTCGTCCGATATGCTCCCCGTATGATCGATTGATGTCTGGCTCGTAACGTACGCTATTATTATGTGCTCGCAGACGCGCAATACTCGCGAGAGACGTTCCGCGGCATTGTCGAGAAAACACCGTGCGCGTATCCGTCAATAACGTACGACGACGACCACGACGGCCGCGACGATTCGTTTGCTCGCGATATTATAGTTTATTACTACGTTTTTTTTTTATTTTTTCTATCTCTCTCTCACTCTCTCACTCTTCTCCTCCGTCTCCTGTATCGTAATCGATTTCGAATGTGTACACTCGCGTGCGTGCGTTTCGCCGGTGGGAAAAAAACTATTAACCGGTCAATCGCTCGGCGAAATAATATTACCGTCGTTCCCACACACGATTATATCGTACGGGCCGTACGATCGGACGCGCGGGACGGCCGTACGACCGCGCCCGTCCGACGAACGTACGCGAGCGTCGGTAAAACGCCGAAACGAAAACAGATTACCGAATTCACGTCGACGTTCTAAAGGGAAAAAACACAACCGCCCGACGGGGCGACGCGGACAAACCAACGGTCGGTGTCCGTTCGAGACCGGCCCTGATAACCGTCCTCCACGGTATCCGCGGGTCTATGTACGTAATAACACGCAAAAGACCGAGGCGGGTGAACACGGCCCGAATCGCGAAGGATCGTAGCCTGAAAATTTAGATCTGAAAATTTCGACAGAAAAAAAAACAAAACAAAAAAAAAAGCGCCTTAAAAACGCCTTAAAAACGCATACGGTATATTGTGCGACGCATCAACGTCGAAATGAAAACGTTACGGAAATGGAAACGTTGCGCGAAATGGAATCGGTGGCTTTTCGGCCCGGAAACTGGCATTTCGGCGCACAAACTGCGGTATTGTTACGGGTCGTGGGGCCGTCCGTTCGACCGGCCCGTAAAAATAATACGCGGAGGCCGACCGGCCCGTGGGGCGGACCGCGTCGAGCGTGATATTGTTTTACGAAATTATTTTTCGACAATATTGGTTTTTTTTCTTTTTTTTTTTTTTTCCACTTTCCCGGACAAAAGCTCATCATTATTAACGTAAAGTGTACGGTGTATAATTGAATTACTTATCGGACCGTGCGTTTTTAATTTGCGGCTTTCGTAACGTTATTATAATACGGGGTAGGTGTATTGTGTATGTACATTTTTTTTTTTTTTTACACGCATAATTTTTTTCTTTTTTTTTTCTTTTTTTTTGCCTAACCGAGTATAGGTATTTTACGGACGCGTTTTCGATTTTGGTTTACCCCCGCCCCGCCCCAAGACTATTATTATAATATCGTTATAGCGCGCGCTCGGATTTAAGCTGTCCGCGCGCGGATGAACGACGCGCGACGATTTATCATATTATCGCGTACATATATGTATATGCAGGTACCCGCCGGAACACAAAAGCCCATTATTCGGTTGTTAGAGCCCGAAAAAAAAATTTAAACAAATCGTATTCGCCGATCGCGTTTGAACGTATACACATACGGTATAATACGGTGTTAATGAACAAAAAAAAAAAAAAAAAAAAAAAAAAAAATACCCTCCACTGGACAACACAATTTATAATAACGATGATTTTTTATCGCGCGTAATGTCCGCGTTCGGAACGAGCCGTTCGGGAGTCATAGGACATTGCGGTAACAGCCGATGACTTATGGCGCGCATTTGTTACGAGTACACTTTTCACGGTGCACAAATATCGGATGGAAAATCGAATTCTATTGATTTTTTTTTTCGTCCGTACGAGGTCTTCGCAGTCCTAATCGGTAATTCGTGCGACGACGTTTACTGTTACTATACTATACCGGCCGCCCCGTGTTTTTTTTTCCCCATTATACCGTAGTGACTCTGCCGCGAAATTTCAATTTTGTGAAGTTGTTGACGGCAGGCCGAGCTTCGAAATCCGTTCCGTACGAGTCTGTGTACAATTTCGATACTACGCGCGTGCCTGTTTGCCCAACGCCGATTACACCGTACAACGATTTTAGACTTGGGACATTTGGATTTTTCGGCGTGACAAATAGTGCCGTAGTGTTACGCCGTCCGGGCGGCAACGATTTACACGCGACAATAAATTGTACGCGGAAAAAATTAAGTCCCGAAAATTGACCCGAGTTTTCTCGTTGGGTATCCGCCGTTTGACCGAAGACGCGCGCGTATTTCAATAAAAACGATTTGCCTGGGTTTTTGTTTCCCCTTTTCTATACGTTTCCGTTTTTCGCGCACAAAAATATCATCCGTTTATTTTCGTTTTTTTTTTTTTTTTTGGTTTATCACGCGCGTTTCGTCCATTTCGTATTTCTCTCCGGCACGCCGTATAATGTATAACTCGCGATCCCTCTAACCGTGCACGCAGATACTCTGTGCGGTAGGCATAACGAAAACAAAATATTATCATGCGACGGCGGCGGTCTCGGGGCGAGCGAGGAAACAAGAGGCGACCGTTTTGACGTGTGTATACGTACGCGCACACGTACGTATATATGTATACAGATAGCGGGCGCGCGCGTGTGTGTATATAATATTATAATATTTTCTTTTCATACGCATTCCGAAATTGGAAACCGTCGTCGGCGGGGCGGAGCGGGGCGGGGCGGGCGGGCGGAAAAACGCCAAAGTAATTTCGAAAAAAATATCCATCTTCGGAAACGTTTATTTTTTTTTTTATTTATTTATTTATTTTTTTTTATTATTGGATATTCAAATGCGCCCTTTTCCGTACCGCCCCCGCGTCTTCTTCTCTGTTCAAGTGGCGCGGCGACGGCGTAACGAGTTCCCTTTCTTTCCGTTCAAACGCTATCGCTTTTGCCGCCGCGCGCGTTAAAACGCCCGGGTACCGCGCGTTTCGGTGTTTGCCGAATGTCGGATTATGTGTACGCGGGCCCCTTTTCGTCGACGAGTGTGTGCCTTTTGGCCGCCGTCGTCGCAGCGGGTTTTTTTCGCGGGTTTTGTTCCCTCATCTCGTGTGTATATATATATATATATATATGTCTGTACATACGCGCTATTATATGCGCGCTTTGTACGGGGAAACAATAAAAAAAAAAAAAATATCGCCTGACGTTCGCAAAATAATACGATAATATAATGTAAATACGGCGCGGTTAATCGCGAAAACCAAAAGGGGACGGGCGAAAAAACCGGGACGCGGCGAAAGTTACCGCCTCGTATGTATAGGCACCTCGCGGCGTACGAGGTCCGCGGCCGTCGAATTATTATAATATAATATTATGCGCGCGTACCGCAGGTATACGGTATACCGTATCCGCAAAGTTGTTTTAGAAATTTCCGATTTAAGAGGCGGCGATGCCGTATACCCATCGTCTTGGCCGACTACGTGACGGTACCCGTGTGTGTATAACCGTACGGGGCACGGGAAAACGGGACCCGTAAACCCTTTTGCGTATTATATATTAAGCGGATCAACATCCGGCGCGACCGTATTTAATAATAACGCGGCGGAAACGCGAGTAGCTGCGGCGGCAGGAGAGCGAGACGGACAGAAAGAGGAGAGACCTTTGTCCGTCAAACTTTCTTAAAACAACTCTGATATAATGTATACGCGCGCGCGCGCGCGCGTATTATTATTATTATTATTATTATTATATACGCGCGGTCCATAATTAAAGCCGAAAACTTCGAAGGATGTGCCGCCGCCACTGCCCACGCACTCTTCTTACGTGCGCGCGTATAACGTTATTACACAAAGTCCGTCAGCGACTGCCCGGAATGAAAGTGGGAGAGAGAGGGGAGGGTTTCTTTGTTTTCGAGTTTTGCGAAGCCAAACGTTACAATATCCGTGCACCGGAGTAGTGGCGTCCACGACCTTTTCCCGCCTACTCCGGCCGTCCGCCGTGAGGAGACGTCGCGGGCGCGAGGGGCGGTACAGGTAAACCGATCCGGTTGACCGCCGCGCAAATAATAATAATAAAGCGCGGCATCAGAATTTTCGCGCGTAATTACAAGTCGGCGAAACGGGATTAGCCGTGTACGTACCGCGGCCGCGATATTAATTTTCCGGCCGTCCGTTTTCGGCTGTCGGTTTCTCTAATTTGACGGACGGCCCCGCACCCTTCCCGCGGCCGGGAATCCGTTAAGCTCGGGTTACCGCGCGACGGCGGCACGGGCACACCGCGCGACCGCGGCAAAGGTCGCGTTATTGTCGCGTCGCGAAACGATAAACGGCGACGATAATCGCACGGACAGCACCGAATTCGGTACAATTTATTATTACCGGCGGGCCGGTCGGGTCAGGTTAGGTCCGTCGGACGCGCGAGAAAATATTACCGCGCGTCCGCTGTCCGGCCGTGTCCACTCCTTTCTCCCGTTCGTTTTTTCTGTCGACTCGAGATTTCGTTTCGAAACAACTACCTAACCGTTCGGGAGCGCGGGAAAAGGGAATTTGAACGGGAAATTTTCCGACGAATCTTCGGATCGCGCACCGCGGACAGACACAAACGCCACATCGCCACTTCTCTCGGACGGCGAAGACCGTTTCGTCTCCGGGGATCGGATTCGCTTCCGCGGCTCCCGTCGTTCGGCACGCGCGCTGTTCGACTGGGTATCGACCCGCGACGAACGAAAACGCCCGTTGCAAAAGACTGCGCGGCCGCGTGAAAAACCCTGGTTCCATCGGCGACGGTTCGGCCGCGAGTCGGATGTAGGGGTACAGCCCGTACACGCGCGATATTATATCACACACACGCGGAGCGCGTAGTAACAATAATAATAATAATATATACGAGTATAAACCCCCGGCGCCGCGCGATATTGCGTACGGGTTAATGGGAACGTCGCGGGAGCGGAAATAAAAAAAAAAAAATAAAAAAAAAATAAAAGCCTCCGGAGAGCCGCGATTTATGCGCGCGGTGTACATTATAATATCTAATATATATATAAACGTTTTCCCGGCAAATTCGCATTATGAAACGTATTATAAATGCATAGATGCGTTTTGCATAAGACGATACGCCCGAAGGCGCCGTCGCTCTTTCCCCGTCCTCCGTCCTCATATCCGTATCCGTGTATATTTTATACGCAGGCACTTTTCGGCCCCCTTCCGCGGTCGTCCCCGGCGACAATGACATTTGCCCCGCTATTCGATTAGCCAACAGCTCTCGAAAACGCCGTCGCCGCGTGCGGCCCTCCGCGCGGCAAACGGGCGAGGAAATAACAACAATAACAACAATAATAATAATAATGCGTATACAACAAACAATAACAACACACTGTATAACGTGTACAAATTTATATATAAATATATATTACAACGGGATTTTTCCCCTTTTTTTTTTTTTTTTTTTCCCCCGCTCTCTTGCAGAAACGTTCGCGCAAGAACTCGACCTGGAACGAAAAGCCAGACAACAGCAGTCCGTCCAACAGCAGCAACAGCAACAGAGCCAACACTCGGACCGGGACATCAAGTCGCCCGTTCCAGGTACGTTTTTCTAATGTGCACACCGCGCAACGATATTATTATTATTATTATTATAAGGCCGGCGGTATGAAAAGCCCCTGTAACGCGGCACGCGTTCAAAAGTCGCCGTTCTAGCTCGATAAACCGCGGCGTCGGCAACCGTTACGCTGTGCATCGGTTTTCCGTGCGGAAACGCGCGGGAAAAACGATGATTTTCCGAACGTTGCGCGCGTACGTGTTGCAGTTTTTCCGTTTTCTCCGGGTATCCGCGCGGTTCCCGTGCCGCTGGTTTGTCCCCGGACGGCGCAAACGTTTCGCTCGGCGACGGGCCGCTGAATGTCCCGAACGGGACGCAATCGTTCGCCGCTCTCTCGTTTTTTACGCGTGACACTCGGTTTACCCGGAAACAACAAAACGGGACGCGGCGCTCCTCCCGCGTCCCGTCCGCCCGCTTCCGGTACGACCGCGCGTGTTTCGTCGCCGGACCCGTCGCCGTCCGTCCGCGCCGTCCGCGACTCCCGGACGGGCTTCGGCGGCGTCGGCTTCGCGCCGCGGTAACCGAGAGTCGCGGGATCCGTACGCCGCCGGTTTGTTTAACGCCGGGCGTGTGCGTGTGTGTGTGTGTGTGTGAGGGGGGGGGCGCTGTCAATTCTCCGACGACCGGCGACGGCGACGACTGCGCGCGGCCCCGGGCCGCCGCGCTGTTTTATTATTTTATCGCGTTCATAATATAATACGATACGGAAAACAATCAATCATAAAGCTCCGGGGAAAACGGGCCGCGGCGGGGAACGGCGCGAGTTTCCTTCTGTTTCCGACAGCGATCGAGTCCGCGCGCGTAATATCGCGGAATTTCCGACGGTCCCGAATCATTTCCCGGAGTGAATATTATGTCCGTCTCTCCCGGCTCCACCGCCCCCGTAACGCAATAAACGCGATTACAATATTATTGTTACTGTTACCGTGTAGCGGACTCGACGGACCCTCGTAGTCGAATGTAATAATAAGTTTGTTCGTTTTTTTTTTTTTTTTTCACGCTGTTCGCAGACAACCGGGCCAAGTTTTTCAACAATTCCGTATTGTTCAGCACGGCGACATAAAACAACAACAACAACAACAGCAACAGCAAAACAATAAACCGACGAAAAGAACCCGACGACGACCGCGGCGGACTGTTAAACGAGCGAAAATACGATAGGCCGAACGAACATTGTAGCGTACGTACTTAACGTGTATATTAATTATCTGTAAATGTAATGACGTTTTTTCGGGCAAAAAAAAAAAAAAACATTGTAAACGAAAATATCATATAGCGAAAAGATTGCTCGTCTTGTATATACAACATAGCTGATACATTGATGATATTTATTATTATTGTGTAGATGTCGGAATTTTTGATTTTTTTTTTTTTTTCTACGCGTGTTTATTACGTTCGACGGGCTCTACTCGTACGCGTAATAATATATATATATATATATATATTTATATAGACAAAAAAAAACAAAATATTATATTTTAATATCGATCGATTATCGTTATGATCGCGGACTATTAAAAGTGCATGCGTTTTGGTTTTAGACGTGCAATAATAACGTGTTCTCATACGGCGAATAGCGAAATGTCGTCCGTAATAATCATCGCGTGTTCGCGGCGGTGCGATACGATAATATTGTCGTCGTCGCGACGATGTACGGTATTATTTTTATTATTTTTTTTTTTTGTCGCGCGAGAAAACGCGTACGGCGAAAATCGCTGGACGGAGGGGGGGGGAAAGGAGAAATCGTTTCGCGCACAAACGCAAACGTAAATATTCC
Source organism: Cinara cedri (assembly GCA_902439185.1). Taxonomy (NCBI): domain Eukaryota; kingdom Metazoa; phylum Arthropoda; class Insecta; order Hemiptera; family Aphididae; genus Cinara; species Cinara cedri. The sequence continues at coordinate 1,037,045 of CABPRJ010002378.1, forward strand.
ATACGGTATTGACGGCGTTGCAGTAAAAAACAGTAATATCGTACGATCTCAGAATAACCGCGACGTCGAAATAATAATATTGCCACGCGTTTTTTTTTTTTTTTGTCTATGGTACGTGTACGCATATTATTGCAAACTCCGCCGACGCGTCCGTACGGTAATATAATAACAATATTGTTATTGTTATTATTATTATCGCGTTACGGAGGATTATTATAATGTATAACGATTATTTTCAGTACCTATATGAAATAATGATAAACATTGTTTTACCGACTGATTTTTAGAAAAATACCTGTATAAATATTATTAAATTATTATTACTATTATTACTATTATTACTATTATTATTATTATTATTATTATCGATTGATATTTTGTATTTGCGGAAATATTATATTATCACGGCGACGCGACGTCGGGAGGGAGGGTGTGAAAACAAAAACTGGGGAAAAAAAAAAAAAAAAAAAAAAACATAAAATAACAATAATACCCATACGCCTATGCGTGGGCGAGCTATAAGCCCGTTTTTATTGCGAATATTATAATAATGTTATGTATCCGAACAACCGTCACGTCGAAAAAAATTCACCCCGACGTGTGAGCATACGGCACACCTACTATTATTTTTGTTACGTTATAAAAAAAACGGTTTCGTCCACAAAAAAAAA
>CABPRJ010002378.1:1042536-1096855 GCA_902439185.1 Cinara cedri
GGGGGGGGGGGGGATATAATATAATTATACGTTTTGTTTTTGTTTTTTAAATGGGAAAAAAAAAACGGTTCGGCTCATACACACACACACACACACACACACACACACTAGCCGGATACTCGATTGAGTATATTATGTATTGTACATGTATATACATATATAGGTGTATAATGTAATATAGCTAGGAACCGATATTATTATATTAAACGTTCTCGTTCGGAACGTTATCTGGTCGTACTTAAAAAATATTACACACACACACATTTATATGTATATATTTTCTCGTTTCGAAATTATTATTTTTTTTTTCCGCCTTACGGTTTATATATACGTACGATTTAGCCGGTATTATAATAATAATATATTTATATCTCTCACTCTATATATATATATATACACATATGTTGTGTGTATTTGTGTGTGTGTGTTGTACGCGTATATATATATATGATAGATACGAGTACATAATATAATATATAATACACGTCTATAAAATATAATTTACGACCGTTTTATTCATGTCTGTGTGTGTGTGTGTGTGTGTGTGTGTTTCTGTACGTAAGTACGTATATAAAAATCGTCCGTGATGGTTTTTTTTTATTATTATTATTTTTATTTTCCGTCGATTCTCTGACGGCATTTTTTCATTATTACCCGCGCATGCGCGCGCGTGTACCGATAAAACGATTATTTCGGATCCGATCCGTCCGCGCGCCGGACGACCGACGGCTACGCGAGAAGAGGTTGTGTTCTTTTTTTTTTTTCTTTTTTCTTTTGTCGTTTCGCGTTCTCCTCGTCGCCGTCGTCCCACGGAGCATTATTACTATTATTGTTATTACGATCATTTCAAATACAGCGTTATAGCGAAAAGATATTACGTCGTTTATTCAATCCGCGCGAGATAACAACATTACATATTATATATTATGTATTTACAAAATAAAAAAAAAATACCCGTCCTCGGATAACGAGGACGGGTGCGGCCGCCGTTGTAGGCGTAAAGTTTGAGAATGTATAGGATACAGACACGGGAAATTAACGTACATCAACGCAAGCAACGTTTAACCGTTTTTAAAACGAAAAAAACGATTCTCAGCGGAGTCCGGTTGATATAGTGCTACGTCAACAATATATATATATATGTCATATTTTGATAAAACAATTAATGATTTTCGGTAAACTATACGTCTTTTCTCGGCTTTTCCAATTTATCGGGGAAAAAAACCTGAAAAATTGTAGCTGATACCATATTGTACATTAAACAACCGTTGTACACAAATATCGTTCTGAATAGTCATTGACGGGACACGGGGAAAACGGTGTCAGAGCTTACGACATGAGCTCAGTTCTTCTCCGACGACGTCGTCTCTCGGCGTGCATATATCTGATCGTGTAACCAGTGTTCGTCCAAATCCACCGAGGAACGGGACGGTTCTCTCTCGTCTTTTTGGCGAGCTGCTGCTTGATCTCGAACGTCGATTTCGGCGACACGACGACAGGGTAGAAACGTCGGAAACGCAAATCCCGATTTTTTTTTTTTTTGATGGTCGTCAACATTAGTGCGACTATTTAGTATACGATTGATGAAAAGTCGGAATTCGTAATGGTCGAAAATATAAAATACGCACGATTTAATTTGTGTGATTAATCACACAACGGCGATGAACCGTTGATAATGACTAATCGTTCTGAGCATAGGTCGTACGTTTCCCTTGTTACCGCGGTAATTTACGAAAAATTGCCGGTTTTTTCCGATTACAATGGAAAACTTTTGACGAATCAAACACATTACTCGCACCGACTGGATCCGAAACGCAACGAAATAGGTCTCTCGTTGTTTTTGATCGGAGCCAGATTTCCGTTATGGAGTAAAGTTGTTTACGGAAACAGAAATTCCATAAAATACGCACGCGGCGAAACCGATTGATCCCCTCGCCGCGCTACGCAGAATCTAAATAACCGAGCACATACCGATACTGGTGTACTGCGCACTAAGAGCCACGACAGAGCGACGACATTTTCGAAAAACGTTTTTTTTCGTATCGAAATATTCGCGTTTTTTTATTATTATTTATTTATTTATTTTTTTTTAATTTCTAACGCCCGTCTTTTCGATGCTCATCGGAAATACCGCGAATGCAATGTATTTCATGATAAACGCGGTCAAACGCGTACACGTATTTTCAAAATAATAGGATATACCAACGGTAGATACCGCACTAGAGTGACGTCAAACACGCATGCCCAATCGAATCAGCGAAAAAACTGTTCACAAATTCACACTGTACACGATAATATTGTGGCTCGTATACGTGCGGATTCTGTGGTTTCGCTTAGTATCGATACGAATATAATTATTAAGTAAACAAGTAGGCGATTCAGAAGACGTAATTGTATTCGCAAAACTGTTTCAACGGCACATACTGCTGAGAACGCGAATTATTACGGTTTCGTACGTTATTTTTCGCTAAAATTACATAAACTACTTTTGACGCGGTTATAATGACGATATGTTTCGTCAAAATGTGTACATCAGACGGCTGATAAGCAAACGAAAAGAGCTAACGCACGCAGCTGAGCGTAGGTGGGAAATTGTCGGGAAGGTATAGGATATAATAGTATGTAGAGTGGTTTAACTTTTAGCTGCGGTATGCAACGATACATTACTGTTAACGAAAAACGATTTTAAACGAGTTTCGCGGTTAAACATGTCACGTTGTAAAATGTCGTGATTTTTACGATCTTCAAAATAGTAATTTAAAAAGCTCATGAAAAACTACTAATAAATTACGCACGTTTTCCGCCACTTGGTAGTAATTAACTTATGATAAACCTCGCGTTTCCGAACATTTTCGGTGTGCCGAAACGATTGTTCTCGCATAAAACAATCGAATAAATCGCCGTTGCCGTAAATCCATCCGTTTTTCCTATCTATGTACTTAGAAAACGGCGAGGAAAATCAAAATACCGATCCGTTTGAATGCGTCCACAGGATTCGAGATGCCATAAAAAAAAAAAAAAAAGATCACTCCGGTCCGAGAATCCCGGTAGAAAATCGATTTACAGACGGAGAAAGAACACAGACGCACACGCGCACGCGTCATAATAATAATTAAGGATCGGATTTCACTGCGAAAAATGCATCATTTCGCAGTGATATTCTAGACAACAATGCTTTCCGATTACACCATTCGATTCGTGTAACAGAGGCTCCGCAGGTGAAACTTTTATTTTTGGTATTTTTCAATTCTATTTTCGTTTTTAGAGTATTTTCGTTTAATCGCACATTTAGTACGATATACGAGAGTATAGTTTAATCAGTTCTGATTAAACCCGCGTTTTTCCGGTTTTCCGTTCATTCGGTCTGAATACAGCCCCTCTCAATCGATGTATTATCGTCGCTAGTCGCAAGTCGCAAATTTTCCTTTTTTTTTTTTTTAAATATAATATAAAAAAAATAATAATAATAACAACGCACGAGTCATGTTTCACGGGCGTATTCGCGGCAAAACGCATTTTTAGAGCATTTTTTTTTTTTTCCAAAAGCGTTTCTCGACGGTTTTTAGCGCGTTCAGAAGACCGTAATAACAACGATATTATACAGTGACAGCCGCGATTATCCGTCGCGCTCGGAATCCGAAACGAAAGAAAATAAAAAAAAAAAAAATAATAATAATAATAAAACAAAATCTAAAATCCCGGACAGAGTAAAGAGCGCGCAACATCGTGGGTATGCCGTCGCCGTCGCGCGCACACAATCGATACCGTTTGTTATCCGACGTAATATTTTAATATTTTTATTATGCGCGGTACGCACGGGACAGGTACACGCGCGTGTATACAACGTACTCTCGTACCCGTACGCCGGTGTAACGTTATTGTCGCATTATTATGCGTACGCGTACCGTTCGAAAGAAAATCGATACAATATTATTGTAAAAATTAAACGCGCAACTATGTAGGAACTAAAAAAAAAAAACGTTTATCAACTCGTTTTTAATCGTCTAGACCGGTATTTACACCTACGCTCTTTTTTTCGACAAACTATACGACATAACGTTATGTATTATAATATTTTTTTTAATATCGATCGTAGGCGAAGCACACGATATCGCTATGCTATAATAGCGGTTATAACGATTTCGTGTCGGCGACTACCGCGGAAAGCACCCGCCGCGGTATTCCGTCCGGTAGGCACGCACAATGATAGACCGTACGTTTTTCTGACACCGATTTATTGTCACACCCGGTGACACTCCGGGCACGTTTTATAGATCCCGATAGCGTCGTTACGATAAAATTATGGGATCGTACATAACGTCGGTTTTACGAGAAACCGCGTTTCGACGACGTCGCGTCGCGGGTAGGAAGAAAAAAAAAAAAAACGTTCCGGATACGTTCATGCGCGCGCGCACAATCAGTGTTACAGACGCGATACGATTCTATCTATGTACGCACAGCGGCCCGAAACCGACTTTTGGCCGGCCGAAAATCCCGTTTTTAAACCGTATCGATAATGATCGTCGATTCGATTGTCGACGTTTCGAATTTAAAATCTATAACCATCGATACCGGGTCGATCGTCGAGTCGGCGAGAAGGTTCGATTATTTAAAAGTGCACCGGTACTCTGCGGTATTTATATTTTTTTTTTTTATCGAATTCGCACATTGTGAATCCGTCAAACGTTTCCCCTACCTCTCCGAGTTCACGCTTATTATTACGCATACGTTACGCGTAGGATTTTGAACAGATTCGCGACGTTTAACATCAAAATAAAAAAATCGAAAGTTTCCCGCTTTTAAAAGCGTGTTACTAAAAACCACGCGGTTTTACGCGAACGTTTAAACATTTTGAACGCATGCATCATATTGTACAATTTTTTAGACGACAGCGTTGTCGGAGCTTTACAAAATGCTCTGTACATTAAATTCGATATCAAAAGGTGCAATAAATTTAGAAATTTTTTTTTTTTGTTTTTACTGTTTTTAAATAATTAATAATTCAAAAACCGACGATTAGGGTTCGTCCACGAAATATAATCATCAACACAATTATTTGCAAAACAGATGTTTTACCACAAAAACCAGTTTTGAGAGTCTTTCGATTAGTTTTACCAATGATGTATCTAGACTATTTTTACATATCGGAGGGGGGGGGGGAGAAAAATGTTTTGAAACTTCTTTAAAAAAATCATTTATCAACTGTAATAATATTATTATTAGATACGACATTCGGCGGGGCACGGTCAAGCCCGGCCACAGCTCCAGGCGCATATTTGTTAATATGCCCATATTTCCCACCGTCAATTCATCTGAATAATACTCAGCTGTATCGCAACCAACACTTTGCCTACACGATTATCTTATGGTTATCGCGTTATCTTATCGGCTTAAATTTTAAAATTTTAAAACTTTCATGTCACTTAATCCATTTTAATGTGCTTAATTTCGGTATGTTACGTTGCGTATTACTAGCTTTAAAATAGCCACTGCTATTGCCTAGCCCTAGGCGCGGGCCTGCCTCGCCTATACGTCAATCCGGACTCGGCAGCCGGGCAATACACGCGTTTTAACATAATATATTTGATGTGAAATTTCACGTCTACACGATATTGTATCGCAAATTTAAACTCTCGTGTAATTAATTTTTGGGGAAAATGTTTTATTTTCTTTTTCAAAAGATATCGTATTTAATAATTACTCAAGTTTTTCGGGGGATTTTTTTTTTTTTTTTTTTTGTTGTTGTTCTGTTGTTTTATGTTGATTTATATTTAAAAGGAAAATAAAAACTAACTGTTTAGTTTTAATTACGGTCGTCGCGATTTTTAATTTGTTTTTTTGAACATTTTTGTTTATGCTCCGAATTTCGGAAACGCTAAATAATTGTAAAAAAATAAATAAATAACGAAAACTATAAATAAATTAAATCCAAACTGTCGTGGTGGTAAAAATTGTTGGAGGGTGATTTTTTTTTTCTTTTTACGATGAAAGGCTTAAATTTTGGCCGTTTCGTATTAAATTATACGGGTCAAATCCGCGTAAAATTTCAAACCGTATTGAAACTCTATTATTTACAAACGTATAATAGGTTTGCTATTAAAATGCGTTATGAAAATATGAGTTTGGTGTTAATTGATAATGACTTATGTCTTATTCAAATGTTTTTTTTTTTTTTTTTTTTTTTGATAAATGTATTGATATTAGGCTATTTGATATGATATCATATGATAATTATTATGGTATTATGTGCTTTTTAAAATATTTTATTCTGTTTGTTAACAATTTTTTTTTACCGGAAAATCATGTCCCGATTATCAATTATAACTTTTAATAATAGCGTCTTGTTTAATTGGTTATTTTTTGATTTTCTTTGCATTTTGTTTCTAATAGTCGACAAAAATGTAGGAAAAGCGAAAATAGGCATTTGTTATTTTTTTAGTTTTTATTTGGTTTTATGTGGATAAAATTGCTTTGGCTGAGCAGAAATATTATTGACAATTGTTTCCATTGTCATAATTTATACTCAGTGGTGTGAAAAAATTTGAGCGTAATAATGTAGTAGTTTTCTTTTTGTATGCGTTTCAAGTTCGTATTTTAATGGAAATCGCAATATTCACGGCATTTCAAAAACATGTCTTCGCTCATAATCGTTTTTCGTTAGCAATGATTTATCGTTAAAAACGTAATAACTCCACGTATATTCTCGAACTCCCACCTACACAACACTGGCACACCCGCCAGCAGTATCAGCGCTTTTAAAAAAAAGACGGGCATACTTTTCACGACGGGTGGGCCACTGTTATAGACGATGAGTTGGGAAGGTACTAGAGGAGAAATTTAATGTATATCTGTACGCAACGAAAAACGAATCTGAGCATAGTTCTGTTAATAGTATCGTTATGTCAACAATATATACATGACACATTATGATAAAATAATTACACATATTTTATATATTTTCTTTAATAATATTTGTTTAATATTGTAGCGATTCTTACGTTCGGTCCCGTGTTTTACCCCGGTTTTTAACGTGTGATGGGAAAACTCTTGGGAAAATCAAACAGTGACCTCCTTAAAGTACCTCTCTAAAGTAAAATTTCCATTCGGAATCGTGCATCGGAGCGAAATGGCCGGTGTGGAAAAGTTGTCTACGGGGAAAAAAAAAAAAAAAAAAAAAACAACATTAAAACGAGATAAACGTCGGGTGGTGTGGGGTGGGGGCATTAGTCGAGACCGTTGGAAAACGGCACCGGAACGCGGGGCACGAGAACCGTGTTATTGTATTGTTGTCCTCGGATGCTTAATTCGTAATTGCGGCGACAGTGCGGATTGTGCGGCGGCTTCGCGAGTGCGTCGCGTACCGTCCGTGTCTGCGGAACGGACGTACCCCCGGCAATAACCGTACTCGTTACGAACGAAACCCGACGCGTGCGTAGGTACGCGCCACGGACTACGCGGCACGCGAAACCGCGGGACCCGATGAAATTCATTAAATAGACGGGTAAAAAAAAAAAAAACAAACAGAGGTTTGGGGGGGTGGGGGGAGGGAAACGCGTTTTGCCGCGAACTGTTACAAGCGACAGACAATTTGGTCGGACGACCGAGAGCAGTTTGTTTAGTGTAATTCGAGAACGGTATTATGTCGAACAAGTGGCGGGCATAATATAACGCGCGTACGCTTACACACGCGAACGAGGCACTAAAACGGCGCGGTTTTCTCTTGCTGCCCCGTACAATAATATCGAAAACGATGTCATATTATTATTATTATTGTAACGTTGCGTCTGGTTTTCAGTTTGATTTTTATTGGGCGCTGGCAGAAGGTCGTTCGGAACATTACACGCGTTTTCGTGTCGTTTCTGAGATTCCGAGCGTAGCGAAGAGGCTATTGCGCGTTATGTTGTTGTATGGTTTTACTGCGATGCGTTTCCCCCCCCCGCCCCACCACCGTCGGGTAACAAAAACGCTCAGAATTATTTTCGCACGCGATTTTCGCTCCGAGTACGTTATGCGCGGCGTACGTCCTGCACGACAAATACAGGTGACGGTGTAGTTATGCGACTTGTAATTTACGAGGGATCCGTTCACCGAAATTTACATTTCTATGCGTACGTTCGTACTACGCAATATCAAGCGGATATATGCATACGGACGTGAACGTTTGCTTAAAAAATTAGCTGGTTTTATGCTATAAAACTGCGCTGGTTTTGTTTTTTTTTTTTTTAGAGCATATCTGAAATTCTGCGTAATACAGTACATGATGTATCCGCCCTAACAATGCCTAACCGTCGGGATTTCTACTCGGACCCGTTCACAGAAAGCAGTCGGTACTATTTCGAACGGCCGGCAACGACATATTATGTTTATTGGAAAAAAAAAAATCAAAATCGGATTTTCGGTTACGGTTCTGCCCAGCCCTCCCTCGACGCCATCCCCGGCCGGAGGCGTTTTTACGTTTTTCTACACGCGCAACACGCTGCGGCTGTAGCGGATACACACGAACGTACGTGCGCGGCGAAAATCATCGAAACGGTCGTGCCGATTCGGAGAAAATCGCGTTAGAAAACCGTTTACAACAGTGTACAATAATAAAATATCGTGTGACGGGGGCCGGGGGAATAACGTGCGCGGGTCCGGTCGAGATTACTCGTCGCTAACCCGTTTGGAAATGTGTTTTCGGCCGGAAGACCGGAGGAGATAATATGTTTGGCGACACAGAAATTATTACGCGTTCGAAAGATGAGCCGCCGCAGGCGACGATGACGGGTTTTTTATTATTTTTTTATTTTTTTTTTATTTTGACGGCGATCAATCGATACGCTCGCCGCTATACCGATGAATATTATACAGGCGGCCGAAAAAATAAAAAAAAAAAATAAAACACGGTCTCCCATATGGCCGTTCGATTATTCGAACACGGTGCAGCATACACGAATAAAACAATACTGGACGGTTTTTTTTGTTTTTTGGTTTTTTTTTTTTTTTTTTTAATAAAACGTTAGTGGTTATAATGTTATACGAGTATTGTTTAGGCCGGTGTCGTACGCAGTGGCGGGGAATCTTCAACCCCCCCCCTACCATTTATCGCGTTCAAATGGAAATGCACGTGTTATATATTTACGTTTCAACGGTAAACCTATTTCTAATCAAATCATTGGAAATTCGCACTATTATCGAACATTATTCGACAAGTACCAATATTTATATACCCACTACACAAATATTACTAAAAGTGTTAATAATAATTAAATATTTGTATTTTTGATGTTTTGCTTGAATTTTTTTTTTATATATATATATTTGCGGCAATGTTGAACGATCATTGGACGAAACCGAAAAAACATATTTATTTGTTATTTTTCATAATATTAAAATTAATTATTACCAAAATTTTAATAAATAACGGGGGGAGGGGGGGGGAAATGCAAAAAATGTGTGTTCGAAGAGATTCGAATTGGTCTACTACAGCTGTGTACTAGTAGTTGTCTCCTATAACCCGTCGAGTTATCTACCTATCAGCAGTAACGTCTGGAGTAACATAATTGTTTGGCAGGCATAATTACGGCAGAAAAACCTAAAGTAAATATGTAAATATGGGCAGTTATGCCCTGAAAATTACTAAAAAAAAATACGCTGTTAGAAGAAAAAAATAAAATCAATTAAAAATTCAAATTTATTTTAATTATAATATAATAAAAGATAAACGCATTATAATAAAAGGTTATTTATGTTTTATACGGTACGCTGTTAATTATTTATAAAACAATTGGTGCGTTATTAATTTTTGAATTTCTCTTTCGGTATTTTAATAAAAATAATTTACAAACTCCAAAACGAGTAAAATTTATCTAAATTACTGCCGGAGTGTAAACTGAGACTGAAGTGATTGTTCAAATAAAATCAAAGTCATACACGTATAGTTACGTCAATGTAATATAAAGACAGGATATTGTTACACGATAGTGCATCGATTGATTAATAAATTTAATAATCCATAACGACTTAGTTGATTGAATAAAAAATTAATAAATAATATTCTATTAAAAACACCGGTAGGTACTTACACCTACATATTATATTATTATCGATTTATCTTTATTAGCTCACCTGCTGAATGCTAATATTATAAAATTATTTTGTGATTCTTTAAAATTCATCGAGTTAAAAATGTCTTTAAAAAAAAAGTTAACAATTTACGAAACCCTGAATATTATTTTAAAATGTACCGAATTCTTTAAACGTGCTATTTAGATTTTAATCACACGAAATCCTAAAATATGCTTTTAAAATCTTAAAACGCCAAAATATGCAAAACATTATTTGGTTGTGAAACACATTTTGGTATTGACTAGTTGAAAATTAGCTTTTTGATTGTCCTGCGGTTTTCATAATAATTTGAAAAGATCGAGAAAAAAATGTAGGAAAAACAAGAAAATCTACGAAAATAATGTTCTTATAGTTTTAAATTTCGTTTTTCATTGTTATTTAGTTTAAAAAGTTCTTAAAGACTTGAAATTCGGACAGAAAACTTATATTTGCCTTAGATGCGGTAAAATATTCAAAACATTTGAGCCACTTTTGAGTTACTTTTAGACATTTTCATTTTGCTAGTTTTTTTACGTAGGTACATTTTATTTGGTAGATACTCTATGGTACTCTATTAGACTAAACAGAAATGCCTAAACATTTAACAGGAAGTTCATTACAAATTGTATTTTGTGGTTCACGAGAAAAAATCGAGAATATTGTAGTATTTTTATATCAAATTTTTATGAAAATCATATATAGTAACGCATTTTAAGATACGTGTGACCAAATTCCGCTCAGAATCGTTTTTCGTTAGCAATTTTTAACCGTTGCGTACGATATACATAGAATTCTCCTATTATAACCTTCCCAACTTCTCACCTACAACAGCGGCCCACCTATCGCGTTCCTCTTAGTACACTCTCACAAAATGTGATGAAATTAATTTAATTTCACGTTAAATTTTAAATATTAATGTTACGGCAAACCCTACGCTTCGATTTATAATATTAACCGATTTGTTAATTCTATATTTAAACATTGCAAAATGTTTGCCGGGGTCGAATAAATAATATAATTTCGGTTAATATCTCGTACGTGCCGCGGTCGCGTCCGGACCGCGTAAGCTTCCCGAATATCAAACGCAGTTCTTCCGAAAATGTCACGTTTAACGAGTTTCAGGCTCTGATTTGACTGTCGTTGTAGAATACATAAAAAAAAAAAAAAAAAAAAAAAAAAAAAAATACAAAATAATATTATAACCGACGTGAAAAGTAACGGCAGCGGTGGCGTAACTAAAACGTCTAAAGCCCGTGGCGAAACACTGTAGATTAACCGAATTGTGAACCAAGTGCAGGGCCCACGCATTGTGGGGGAGTGTACGACCATATTTTATATTCGGAAATTATAAAAAAGTAAGTGGCTATTAACAAAAGATTCGTAGATTCCGATTCATATAACATAATATCGGTATAAAGGCCGACAAGCAAAACAAAATCCATCAATTCCCATTAATAACATTGCTGGCCCTGGCCAAGTGCCGCTATTCGAATCGGGTCCCGATTTACACGTTTTGGTGTCCGCATTTTTCGTATATCTGTCCGTCCAATCATATTAATCGATAAGCAAAACAATGATAAGTACTCGTTTTTGTTTTTGTTCACTTGTCCGTCCGTTGAAAAATAATGCCTTGGGCCGTGATTCGGGGCACCTAAATGTCATAGGCCCACAGGCTCATTGCCCGCCATGACACCCTATCGGTACGCCATTGAACGGCTGCAGTTACCACCGTTGTTGTTAGAACAGTAAGGTTCCTAACTACCTATACGTAATTTCTACCGGGTCGTCCTACTATAACAGTGGTTTTCAACCTTTTTAACAACGTGGCACACTTATTCTCCTACAAAATTTTCGCGGCACACCAATTCATATAATACGTGAAGCATGTATTTTTTTATATAATATGTATATATATACACATATATACATGTTTAGGTGCACTGTTTACAATCTACTGTATTAGAGGGTCAATTATTATGAAATAAATTAATACAATGATGAAAAAATGTGTTGGCAGAAATATTTGTTTTTAAAAGACAATAATGTTGTACATGAAATATAAATTTACCGATTAATGAGATTGTTGTGCTTGACGTGTGGAGCGCAAACGTTTTATTCCAGAACGAACGGTCGACAAGCTAACTCTCAGTTCTTCTTCTACGGATCTAAGTCGATCTCTTTTTTTACTTTTTATTGTTGTGACTGTTGAGAATCCTTGTTCGCGTAGATATGACGTGGAGAATGGTAGTAAAATTGTTATTGCTTTTATAGATATTTCAGGAAATTTTGCTTGAGCATATATCCAAAATTTGTTAACTGTCAATTCTTTTTTAATTTTAACCTACTAATAGATTTATCTTATCGCGGCACACCGGTTGAAAACCACACTGTTCTATAATATAATAGAGAGTTTTATTTTCTGTTTTTTTTTTTTCTGGAGATCGAAAGTAAACGTCCAGTACGACGTAAAAAAAAAAAAAAAAAAAACCCACCAATAAGGTCGGAAATTGTTTAGTGCCGACAACGGCAAAATCATCATTATTTATTATAATATACGTTTTTTGAATGGCATATCATCACGACGACGACGGCCGGCCAAAGTTCGTCGTCGGCAATGAATAGGTTCAACTTTGCGTCGGGGGACGTAAAAAAACACCGTGTATAGTTATGATGATAATAATACAATAACAGTATTAACAATGCGACAAACTTTACGGGGTAAAAACGAAAATATTATTATTTCCGGTTTACACCTGCGGTGTACATAAATCTAACGTTTTTCGCGCGTTGACACAGCGACAAACAAAAAACCGGGAGGTTTTTATTTTTTTAGACAATCGCGAAATATCGGAACTTCAAAATTACAAACGTGCGACCGATTGAACATTACATAAATATTGTGCTACGATTCGGAAAGTAAAGTAGGTAGGACGAAATATGAGAATGGAAAAAAATAAAATTCCGCCGAAAGTCATAGAAAGAGATTCCCTGATGCTCAATGCAATCAACCGTCGGATCAGACGGAATTCAATGATAACAATGTCAATACGCAAATTATTCAATATTTTAACGTAATTTTATTATTGTTAAAATCAAATTGAATGTATTGACAAATATTCAATATCAACAAATGTATTTAGTCACTAATAAATTACGCCGTACACAATTATCATATGAAAAATTAATGAATAAACCAATTTTGTAAAATAAACTAAATATTTAGTATTCTATCATTTTTCTTGGAAAATAATAGATTGATAAGAAATTATGTAAGTGCATTTTTATTTATCATATTATACATTTTTTGATAGGTTCAATATTTTTTAAATTAAACTCAAAAATTTACACATCAACCCTGTTTTGGAATATTTCAACCCCACTGTGGCACGTAAAAGGATTGAGTAACCATAGCCAAATTTAACGGAAATTCCTTTCTTATAGTAATGAAAAAAACGGGAGGGTGAGAAATCAAATGTTTAAAAGTTCAAAAATAATTACCATCCTAAGGTACACGCCGTATTCGTATAATAGTAGAAATATAACGGTCAAGTTGCCGGCCGGGATTAGCCCCCGAAAACCATACGAATTCCCGTCGAAATTCGCACTCATTTTATTTGTGTGCACTACGGACCGAAAACATTAGTGAAAATTGATTACATCAATCGTATGAAAACATAAAATAATATAATGATAACAAATTATCCTGTCGGCGGGGATCGTATTTCGTTAGTACAGTACACGTAAGACGACCGAAATATTAATATTCCATACTCAATAAGTGGCCACATTGAAAATTGTTGGAGCCGGTTCGAGAGTTTCTCCGACTTTGTAAAATTCGAAATTTGTTTTCAACATTCGAATGACCGTACGTTAAAGATAATCCATACATGTATCTATTGGCCGATACCCGGTTAGAGGGAAAATGTACGACGGCGCCGGTTTCGCGGATGAAAACTACTTCTCCGGTGAAAATCTGACGCCTCAAAAAACGTTCAAATTTCAATGTATGCACATATATATTTTTTTTTTATTCGAAAGTGGGAACCTTTTACGGGTCGCATTGAATTCCGGTTTTCGATTAAATTATTCATGCAGTCAGAATAAAAAATTTAAAAAAAAGGGTTAAAAAATAACAAAAATCAGAATTGTTTAGACTCTGAATACATTAATGTAAAACGAATTGGATACGGACGTTTTTTTTCGAAAATAAAACCGAAGAACCGTAGACGTTAGATATTTTGTGAAATACGCAAAATCATACGGAGTACGAGGAGGAGAGCGACAATCGTCATTTTCACTTCTTCTTATGAACGCTCCTGCGGCATTTCAGTGCCTTCACCCGTTTCAGGTAAATGTTTGGTAACATTCAGGGGCACTTATGTATATAATATTGCACCAAATATTTACACAATTTTAAACTTAAATTAAGTTATTATTTTCTTGAAAATTTGAAATTTAATTTAGTTACACAGATTCCTTTATGTTTGGAAATTAACTTTGATTTCCTTTTGTTATTATAATCATAAGTATCATAATTTTATTTTATTATTATTATTTTTTTTTTCTGGTGACTTAAATCGTTAAAACTTATTCGGCTGAAATAATCGTTTACATAGTGTTTCATGTAAACATAATACACGATAGGTTTCGTGAATTTTCGACTGCACATTCTAAAAATTAAATTAAAATATTCCTCATTGAAAAAAAAAAAACCACCTCGGTGGTTTTTTTTTCGATACGTATAAATAATTAAGTCGATCGATTTGTTCTGATCATTTATTTTTAAATTATTTAAATTTATTCGCGGTACGTAATCATTAATTCGCTACGGTTATGCGTGATCTATCTCGATTGACAGATAATTGACCCAATCATTTCATAGTTATACCGTTAAAATATGCTGATGTTCAGTAGTTTTATCGAAAATATTGGAAATTTTTTCATACTCTATCCGTTAAAAACAAAACATTATTATTTTCCGGTTTAATTTAGACTTTGTGGGATCATCGCCGCGCCCGTCCGCTACGTCGCTCCATCATTCCCGTCCACGGTTAGATATTTTCCATTCCACCATTCCCTACAGCTTTTGGTCTTCCCCGGTCCGTCCGCTCCGTCGCCACTGTCTCGGTTGTCCTCTCAGTCTCGTCTCGTCTTGTTTGAACACGTGACGTGATCTCACGTACTTATATAGTGAATTATCATAAACCTATCGGGCTCGGATTCGTACGCACAGTGGCGTATTTTCAATTTTTTCAATTGGGGCAGGGGCTTATAACAGTTACTATTGTAACTGTGTGTTATTAAGTGGCGTTTAAATGTTAAATATGCGTATAAATTCCAATCGTCTTATCTCCTGAGTCTTACTATAGCTAACTATAATCCATCAGTAATCAGTTTTTCGGTGCGATAAAGTCTTTGTAATTACGTACCTTATCATTGCCTTTATCGCACGCAGCTGGGAAATTTAATAGCACGACGGCACGACCGTATTATTATGTATATTTCCTATACTTGTCAGCAATCACTTATAACTGTGCTGCGAGAAAATGTACGTGGCCAGTACCCCTTGAACTCCATTCCTTATGAATACGCCACTGTGTATTTGGTGTAATTATATATTCTGTCTAGCTGGTAGACTCTAGCTGGTATGTCGTGATTAGAAATACAAACGATTTTAGCGCATATTTTTACAATATTTTTTTGGGCATATTTTACGATTATAAGCCCATAATATCAATATATATAAATCTGAACCCCGTTAAATAATACGAACTTGAAAAATGCGATTTTACATAGTTCTGTAAAATCAACAATATAATTAAACTCCGATCTACTTGAAAAAGTTTACCGAGTTACAATAAATTTTGTTACACGACAACCACTGTGATTTTTGGGGCTTTTTTTTTTTTTTATTTTATCGTACTGATCGTTTAATACACAGTGTAAAACTATAAAAACGGTCGACACGCGAGTCTTGGACGTCTTTAGAGAATAATTGCTCTGCCAACAAAACGTGATACTCGGCCGCGGGGTTTTTCCCTCACCTGTCAGCGGTGAGTAAGGAAGAATGCAGCAAAATAAAAACGAAACCTAAAAAAAAAAAAAAAAAAAATAAATAAATAAATAAAAAGATGATCCTAATGAAATTATTGTATAAATTGTTTGCTTCGATTGCGGTGACTTAATTTTCCGGAACGAAAAAATATTTTAATACATTTCAATTTCAGATTCGATTTCACCGGGCGAAACACGTTTCGGAAAGAAAAAAATTATAATTACAAATTTACTATGGGTGTGCGCGAATTCGATGGCTATAATTTTTTTGTTAAATTCGCCCCGAAAACCAGAAACGTATTATTCCGTTCCGGACGAAAATGTTCGCATCCGGACAAATAGTTTATTATTATTATTATCATCGGGTTGATTTTTGTTTTTCATAAATTCGCTTTGTTCGGTTAAACGTGTACGACCGATTTCGCGATGCGCCGACGCGCCAAAAACCCAAAGTCAACCGACGGCAACAGCATTATCGTTCCTCGCAATAACCTATTACGGGCACTGAAAAGTTAGCGACTAAAATCGACTTTTGTTTTTGTACGTATAACACAAAACGCGTAGTGTACAAGATCAAAGATTGCCGATTGAAGGTTACCGCGAGCGATATAAATAATATCAAAAGACCCATCCTCTCCGCTGCGCGTACGGGGCGCGCGTATAAATTATAAGCTTTTTCCGTATAAATCGCTTCGTTTTTTTTTTTTTTTTTTTTAATATTTATATATGTGTATGTATAATACCGATCCGTGTATTATAATATTATAATGCGGCATACGGGGACGCGCCGTCGAGTCATTAAATATTCGTACAATCCAAGCCTTCCGGTTCGTAACTCGATGAATAATTACCGAGGCGCCTCGCCCGCCCGCGTTCCCGACCGCATCGCGCCCGCCGTCTCCCGAAACTGCCGCGGAGCGTCCGCGCTGTTCAAATTATACGGGATTCCGGAACCGTCGTCGTCGTCGCCGCCGTCGTCGTCACCGGGATCCTCTGTTATATCGTTACACGGATACCGTATTTCCGGAAATCCCTCGCGGCCACGCGTGCGCGCGTCACGGCGCGCGTTATTTCGAATCCCGAACGAACAAAAAAAGAAATATTGAAAAAAAAAAAATTTAAAAAAAAAAAAAAAAAAAAAAAAAAACGTTCCGAAATATTTCCGATACGCGCACGACTATGCCGATGATCGTGTCGCCGCAGAATCGATAAACGTGTTTACGTTCGACGGTAGGTTTCAAAAGAGACCGCGGTGATTCTGTCTTTCCCGCAACGGCGCGGTGTCGGGGCGCCGTTGTCGGGCGACGTTCGAGCCCTTTGAGACCGATGCGTCACGTCACTTTTTGTCACGCGTTGTCTCGGTAATCGGGTAAAAACGTCGGAATAACGGGATTGTGTTTTAACGGTTTCCGTTAATCCGCGTTTTTTTCTGATTTTTTTTTTTTTTTCGTAATTCGGTTATAAACGACTGTACGCGGACCGGAAATTCGCATGTGATATTAGCGTTTACGTTTTCTAGTCGCCGTGCGATTTCAAAACATTCCGGCGATTTTCCATTTTCGTTTATTGCCTTTTGAAATTTTCGGCTTGATTTGGTTTTATGCGGATAAAATGGTTTTGGCTCGGCAAAACATTAACAAAATTTAACACGCGGTCCGTTATTAGTAGTGCTTAGTGGTAAAAACCAAAAATAGAGTGCAATATAATTTGTTTACATTCGTTTTAAGTTCAAATTAAAAAAAAAAAAAAAAACAACAACAAAAATCACAGCATTTTAAATCTGCGCGATTAACCGGATTAAATTCAAAAATCTGAAGCGTTTTTTCGTTAGTCATAAAGTGTCGTCAACGTACAGATAAAAAGTGAATTATCTACTAGTTATATTCAACATTCCCAGCTTCCCATCAACCACAGTGGCACACCCATCGACTGTATTGACTCGTCTTTTTAGTTTTAGATTCTGAGTTTATTTTTATTTTTTTTGTGCGAACAATTTTTCTACTGGAAATTTTGCTCCGATTTTTAATTAAAGCACTTTCGTTGAAAGAAAGTCTGACTGGAGTGGTACTTTAGGAAGGTAATTTTCAGATTTTTCCGGCTGTATTCATAATAAGTAGAAAAACCTGGAAAATAGGTACAATATTTAATAAATAATATTAAAAAAAATATATATAACCCATAATATGTAACTATTTTGCCATAATCTATGAATATAAAATAACATGTCCTGACTGACTGATTCATTATCGGCTGGCCCGAACCACTGGACGGATCGAGCTGAATTTTAGCACGCGGATAGCTATTATAACGTAGGTGTCCGCTAAGAAATTTTTGAAAATTCAACGCCTAAGGGGGTTAATTAGGAGTTTTTTTTAGGTATATTTAGTACGAATATCTAATTAGTTATTTATTACTTCTTTTTCTGCTTTCTTCAGCTTAACGGTCCTTGAAGGACCTGAGCTGCCACAAGTAAGTCTCTCCACTTTTCTCTGTTGAGTGCTAATTCAACAGACGCATTCACATCCAACAATCGAATGGCCCTCTTCACAGCATCCTTCCATCTCTTTCGCGGTCTACCCAGTGGTCGTTTATTCTGTATCGTTGCGGTTGTGACCTTTTTTAGTATATCATCTTCAGCTCTCCAAATATGTCCAAACCACTCCATTCTCTTAGTTCTTATATACGTTAATATCGTTGGTTTTTCATACAATCGGTACAAATTTTCGTTTTTCCGCCTTTCGAATGTTCCAATTATTATTATCATTATTATTTACACTATTGAAATTTCACAATAGAATACATTCGGTCCGCCACGGGCAACGCCGGGCTCGGGACAGCTAATTGCGGACATATTTATTGTTAACAAAGCAACGCTATTAACCGAACTCGGCACAGAATCGCTTTTTCGTTATCAATAGTTAGTTATTATTGTGTACAGATTACGTAAAGTTTTCCCTCTACCTTCCCAACTTCTCACCAAAAACAGTGGCCCACCCGTCGTGCGAAGTATGTCCGTATTTTTTAAATTTTTTTTTTTTGCTATTGAATTAAAAAAATAATCGTAGGAATTTGACATTTTGAGCGAACATACCCGTGTTAGAATTTCAAAAAAATATTTCTGGTCCTTTTCAGTTACCAATGGAATAATAAGCTGTACACAAATAACGGCCGGGCTGCTACCCACGAACAGTTATAGTATTTTACAGTATAATTCGCACGGAAGTTTGAGTTCACGTCAGTTTTTTTATTGTGTGTATTGCGAGGATGTACAACAATGAACGGTTTCGTTATAATTTTTAACGCGTTCGGGATACGCGTTGAAACGCAACGCCCGCCCACCGCACGAGTCTGAACACCGCACGGGATAAGTTGGATTTCATCAGGACGCGGACGTCATTTGATTCTCACCGACCGCGGCGGTGTACATACTTAGCGATATTATATTTTATACGTTTAAACAAATGTACGCTAAGCAGGCGCACCTTTCCCTTGTGCGAGGTGAGGTCATTCTCAGCCATCATTACTACTGGCTAATGCGGTTGTTAAAACCTCTTAAATATTTACCAAACAAATCTCAGAGGCGGCACCGCCGTAAAACTATTCGAATATCTAAACCGAGTCGCCCCTTTTTAATTGTTGTTACTCGTACAAAACTGAGGAATTTCGATTCGGGGCATTGGAAACGCCTCTAGTGAATACGCTATAAAGGATTTACGTAACCCGTTTTTGTTCAGGTGAATATTTCGTGGCATACGACGTACAAGCGATCATCACGGACCAGCGATTTCCTCGGAGGACTTTAAGTGAATTCGATTTCCGGGGGTTTTTTTTTTTTAAACCATTGTGGAATCGTTTAGCGTTGTTTCAATAAAGTTTTATTGATTACTCGAGGAGTGTGGGCACGGCATTAAAAATAGTTTGATAATAAATGATTCCGCAATGGTTGATAACCAGAAATCGGATTCGCTTAAAAATCACCGATTTTTAATGAAACCACCGCCTGTATGATTTTAAATTAAATACAATTGAAATCAACTAACGCCGTTGGGGGGGAGGGGAGTTGAACCCGATTGCCGCCGCGAACGCTCGTCTGCCGAAAAGCCGCGGAGACGGGTCGATCGGAAAACGCATTCGGGCGTCCGCGCGGTAAACGCGTTTTTAAATTAAAAAATTTCGATAAAAAAAAAAAAAACAAAAAAAGTGAAGAGTAAAAGAGGAAAAAAAAAACACCGAGAGGACCGGTCGAACGAACGTTTCGATAACACGGCGCGCGTGCATGCGACGGTGGCCGCGACCGCGGGCCGTCTCGCGGCAATCGCGCGCGAATTTTAATTAACCGCGAAACGGACGGCGCGAAAATTAATCCGCCGGCGCCGGCCGGCCGGCAGTCGGCGGCGTCTGTCGTCGGCAGTTCGTCCGAAGAGTGTAAACTGCCGTAGCGAAAAATACGCGCGCGCACACACGCACACGCACACACACACACATACGCACACACACAAACGCGCAGAGGGAAAAAAAAGGAAAACCGCCCGGCGCACCGGAGGTGTGCTGTGAAAATACAACGCGCCCGGACGACGCGGAGCTTCCGTTCCGCCGGGCGTTCGGCGCGACGAGAACCGGTTTTGCGTTTTCGCCGCGAAACGGTACGAACCGGCCGATTTACAATAACAATCATCGTCATTAATTGGGCATCGCGAACACGGACACACGGGCACGCGATTCGTCCCGCGGTGTTTTCGGAACGCCCGGCAACAAGAACGTCCGGCGCCCGTGCGCCGCGTGTTCAGCAACGGACGCCGTTACCGTATGGGTACCATTGCACGTTACGTTGTTTGTCGTTAAAAACGCGTCTTTTAAACCGACAATTATACCGACGGTTTTACCCGAACAAAACGAATTTCCGGGTGTTTTTTTTTTTTTGGAAAAAATCATTTTCGTCCGCGCAGACGATGGCGTCTCGGAAAGTTACCGGGTAATTATTATCGGCGGCGCGGCCCGGCCTTACAGTATCACAAAAAAAGGCGTCCGGTAGACAAGAGAAAAAAAAAAAAAACAACTGAAAACGGGCAGTCGAATAACGCGAAACCCGCGGTCGAACCCGACAACGATTTCGTCGGTGTAATTAATGCCGAACGTTACGTCTCTACGCCTACCGGATTATTATGTTACTACGATAGGCGCGCGTTATTTTTTCGCATACGAAACCGCGTTTCCCCGGGAGGGCGTTCCGACGGTCTCGGTCAAGTCGAATTGTTTTTTCGATATCCGTCGACGGCGACTCTCGAACGGTTTTTTTTTTTTTTTTTTTTTGAAACGGCGCCGTGGTAGAGGCGACGACTGTCGCCCGCGCCTCTTTATCGCCATTCCAATTGCTATCGGCCACGGCAATCATCGTCCGGCACTAAACGATACGCGACATTTTCGCGTCAAACATCATCATTCCGTTCCTGGATGCTCAATCGGCGACAACGTCCGGCGGCCGTGGCATCGCGTGAACCGGGCGAGCGACAAAGCCGTTTCAAACGCCATCGCCGCGGACGGACCGCGACACGCGAGAAACGTTCCGTGAGCGGCTTGCGCCGTCAATCCAATCGGTAGGGTACTCACGAACCGATATTTCACGGTATTGTCGAAACACGATAGTTGTCCGGACGGGCTTTCCAGCAATGCAAATCAACGCAATCAGAGTACCGAACGTTTTCGGGCTGCTTTACGCGCAATTCGCATGCGTTCGGACCCGACCGCGTACACGGTGAGAACGGTTATCGCGTAATTTCGACGACACACTAATCGTCCCCGCTGTAATAACGGAAAAACAAACGACAAACACTCGATCCCGTAGGTTTCGACGGACGGGCCGAAAGAGTAAAGTGACCGGAGCGAGCGCCTGGATCGCCGGCAATCACGCCGAAAACGGCGGCGTTCCGTCATTTCGATACACGTGTTATTGCGGCCAAAATCTCGTACCGGGCGATCGAAAACCGCCGGACTCCCGGGCATCATTGTAATGTGTGTGTTTTCTTACCGAATTACCGCCAAGAATAGGGTTTTATTATTATTATTATTATTTTTTTTTTTTTTCCATTCGAAAATCGGCGTGTCGCGACGTCGCGTAATTATTCGTTTCCCCGTTATCAACGACAACGGTACTAGCAATTTCAAAAATTCATACTTACCTCTAGTCGTTATTTATTAATATCGTTCTGTTCGGTATTTTAGTAACACATATTTAATTTTTTATTTCCCTCCCCCCCCCCGTCCCGTTTTCGTAATTATTTTCGCATTGTCGTGACGTCGGCGGCGACTCTGCGGGGTAACGCCGCGGTGTAAGCGTAAGACAATAGTAACGCTCTGTCGATAAATAATTTCGAATTATTAATGTAACGAACACCGCACGAACCGTAACGTTATTTAATTTTTGATTCGGGGTAGACCGTCAGGGAGTTATTATTGTTAATAATAAGTGTAAGTTGGTATTTTTTTTTTTTTTACTCTTTTTTTTATTCCGGAAAAGTTTCGATGACACTGCTAATCGAAATATTAATGTCCTCTACACCGTTGTTTTGAATTTCAAACTGTATAACTAATAATAATAATACAATATTACACTGGATGCACTGTATATGTGTATGGTAACTGTATAGTAAGTAAGAGACGCGTGCAAGTGCCGTAGTAAATTAATAATTTTAAGTCAAAATCGATAATTTTTTTTTCTCACCTGAAAATTAACAATAGTGATGTAGTCTGTATGTGCATGTATCCCTTTTCACCGTCGCGTATTTTCCGTTTCGCGTTCGACTGTTAACAAATGATAAGCCCGTTTGTGAACTTACACAATGAGCATTTTGCCGGATTCAGAAATATCCTAAATTGAACGAAAATCGATCGGAGGTCCGAAAACGTATTTAATTTTTAAAAACACGTAGTCAACGCGAGTCGCAATTAACCGTATACATTTTCCGCTCAACGTTTAGTCTAGCGCAACAGTTTCCAAACTGTTTGGCGACACCGTGATTCATAAAAAATTGTTTATAATTTAGGTATAGTAAGTTTTTTTGATTTTAATTTTGTTAATTTCAAATTGAGTCTTATGAAAAAAGTCTAGTCGGCTGTATGCTCAGAACGATTATTTTGTTTATTTATTTATATTTATAATTTAACGCTAAAACTGGCAATTTTGTACAAGATGAACTTACACGAAACTAAAACTAGGAGGGAGAGGTCATAAAATCGGGGTAGCCTTAAATCTAGGGGAAAAATGGGCCCGGACTAAGCAGCATTTAGCTGACGCGAAGCACGGCGGAGGGGATTGTTAAACCCGTAAGAGGTACGATGTCGAGGCAGGTGGAACAAGAAATGGGTTCTGATGGGGTAAGTGGGGAATCGGATAGATACGGTTGATAGGAAATCTGGAGCATCGATGGTTCCGTCGCGAAGAGACAAGGCGAAGGAACCATCGGTATTAATACGGCGAGAGTGAACAGGTAGGTAGGTAGGTAGGTCAAGGGCAGAGCGGATAATTGAACGGCGGTGTTGGGAATCGGTCGATTTCGAGTCGATAAGAAGCAAGCGAGCGAGACTTATTTTGCACGCGCTCAACGCGAAGCTGGTCGCGAGCAAAGAGGTTGTTATATTGTATTGTGTTCGGTAAAATTGTAAATACCAATTCCCAATGAAAACCGGTGTCGGTTTTTCGTACGTACACATTCCTCGTGTTGTTCGCGGTAGGGCGCCGTGGCTGAGTTTAATCGGAAAACGGGTACCGGGGAAATAGAAATTCGGGAACCGCTGGTCTAGAGGTGGTCGGTTAGGCTCATAGACTATTGGCCGTTTCGTACCGATCGAAGTATACGAACACGCGTCCGGGACGGTGATCCGCTCGGTCGATGGGGCGCCCGTGATAACGGCACTGCTCCGTACACGCATATTTCTATGGTCGATCTCGCTTCGATCGAGACAATACAACGGAGTGTCGGGTGTCAATACCGAAATAATAACAACGGAACTTTCTCCGCCGATATCCATCGTCGGGTCGTACGACACCGGCGGAGATCGACGACGGCCGCATTCGTGGGTCGCCGCGGTGCATTCCGTTTACCCGCGCCACGGATTCAAAAGGAGAACGCGCGGTACGTTTATGTTGAAAC
Organism: Cinara cedri; assembly: GCA_902439185.1. Lineage (NCBI taxonomy): Eukaryota > Metazoa > Arthropoda > Insecta > Hemiptera > Aphididae > Cinara > Cinara cedri. The sequence goes on from CABPRJ010002378.1 coordinate 1,066,824, forward strand.
TCTGTTCGTCGAATCGATTATAGGTCGAATAAGGACGTAAGAACGCGGCGCGTTCGCGCAATATGACTCGGCGTCTTTTTCCGAACGTTTTCTATGCGGTCAGTGAAAATTTGAAAACTTCATTTTTTTTTTAGCTTCTATTATGGTTTAAATACGACATGCGCGCATTGTTTTGCCGTTCGCGAATTTTCTCCGGAAAATAGAGACTATTGTGATGTATTGTGTCTGTTATCGTTTGCATACAATTTCTTTTCCCAGCTATTTTTACCGATATTTCGAACAAAATAAGCTAAAGGTCCAGAGAGAACTGGAGTTTTTTTTATAGACGAATCGAAGTGATACAACGTCAATATTTATTGACGAGTGCGCGTTTCGAATATACACCCCTACGGAGTTTCCAACCGAAGTTAGGGTAACGAAACTGATTAGATTTTATGTTTACGTATAATAACTACAGGACTCGTAGATTTCGTAGCAAATGCTACTTTTGAAGGAGAAATATAATGCTTATGCGTAAACGCAATTTTAATGTATCTTTTTGATTTCAACTTCATTTTGCAATTTTCGCTAGAAAATCCGAGCCTTAGCACGAGCCCTAGTGTATTATTATATTGTTATAAACGTGATTGGAATGGTACATTAATGGGGGTCGTTCGTTTGATTTTCCCGAGAGTTTTCGTAACAAACGGAGAAAACCGGAAAGATGTGTACGAAACGCATTATTTTCAAATCGTAAATTCCACTGCCTTTCAAAACACGTGTGACTCGGAAGTGCGCTCGGAATCGTTTTCCGTCAACAGCGATTGGTCTCTGCGTACGGATACACGTTAAACTTCGCCACTGCCTTCCCAAACTCCTCGCCCGCGACAACGGCCCGCTGCACACCGCGCGAAACAGGCGTATGCCCGTTTGTTTTTCACCCCCGACCCACTTCTCGTTTACAGTCCGGCTTCCGGCGACACCCCGGCACGGCGTTTAACGCGACGATATACACGCGTACACGCATCGTCTATTACGACACCACGCCGACCCCGCAACACGGTAAAGCGAACGGCACCGTAGCCGGCGGACGCGTCGCATTATTACATATTTATACGAGTGCAGATTGGATTGTCACGCGGACCGGACAAATCGAGTTACACGTACGCGAATATACGTGTCGGGCGGCCGGACCCGGTCGGCGGATCCACCGAATACGATTTAGCGAGTAATAATAATAATAACACGGTCGAAATAATATTTCCTCGGGGAAATTCACGCGTCCGCGGTACACGGTTTCGAAATTACGGACGGGCGCGGACGCCACCTCGGACGGCGTGGCGACGTGTACGCGTATTGTCGCCGCTCCGGGTAAAATGAAAACACTGCGAGGCGTACGCGAAGCGAATTCGAACGGCGAAAATAACGCCGAACCAGACCACTCGAATTTTGGACCGCGCGGCGACGGCGGCCCGACTCGCCCGCGTATTTCTGTGTTTTAAGTGTCGACCCGGTTCTCAAAACACCGCACCCGAACGCCGTCTCTTATTGTCGTTTCCCAGCGCCGACCAAACACCGCGAACGGTTTACAACGATTTGTCGTGACGCCGTACGGCGACACAACGTCAGGCCGTAGGCTCGCCATCTGTCCCGGTTCGACCCACGCAGTCCCGGTTTCAAGGGCGCGTCCCGATGTACCCGGCCGGTCTCGTTCAGTTTGCCCCGACTGACGGAGGCTGCGAGTGAATGTACGAATAACGGTCGGTCGGGTGGAATGGGCACGATGAACGAAAAATACGGTACGTACGTACGGCCCGACGGTGTGTAAAATGGATTTCGGTTTAACTTCAGACAAATTTTACGAAAAAATTAAGAACGGTACAGTTCTATAACGAAGAAAAGCACGGGCAATAAGTAACAACCCGTCAATCTACAGGAAAAATAAAAACCGTCATAAAAGGCCATTCGATATTACGTACCGGTTTGGGTAAATTCGAAAGTTTGGCAACCCTACGTTAGGACTAGTGGCGAAACGTTCAACGGGACCGGATGTAATAGTTTGGAATAATCGCGAATGGACCGCAGAACTTTCGTGTATTTTACGCTTGAAGATACGCACGATAACCAAAATGATCGGCGGACAAATCATATTTGTGTTGGCCAAGTTACACGGCCTCGCCCTATACACACAGCGCGCGCCACTGACGATACCGATAGAGGAATTAGTTCGCGTGGTTTTGTCCGTGCTTTCTGTACGGTGTCGGGGCCGTTGAGCTGAATGCAAGTGTGTATGTTGTCGGAGTTTCCGATCTCTAAGATTTCGTGTTCGGCCGATTTACGGCGGGACAAAAAAAAAAAAGAAAAAAAAAGAAACGAAATTCGAAATTTACAACGCCGTTATCGCCGTACGTACTCCCGGCGTTTTTCCGGATCGTTACACGAAAAGCACGCGGAAAATCGAAAAACGGCCGCCGACCGGAGAAAATTATTGTAATACAGTGAAAACCGGCGTTGTGAGCGCGCGCGTTATAAAAAAAATACCGCGCCCGTACGCGCGCGCGCGCGCAACAACAAATAATATAATACGCAAGACTCCGGACGATCGGTATCACAACGCTGTTATATTGTTATACCGCAGCGCTGTTATAATTATTATTATAATGGTGTCAGTGTCGGTCCGTATCCTAGGAATAATATATGTAAAAAAAAAAAAAAAAAAACCCGAAAATAAAAAATGGGCGAACAGAAGACGCGCGCGGGTCCGAGCGTCGGAGAGTAGGCGTGATACGATATGGCGGGTTACCGCTCGGCGAGACCGGGTGGGGAGGGCGCGCACCGCGCGCACCTGTCCGAATGTTTTCCTATCCGTTTTTTATATTTCTAATCGTAATTATAATCGCGACCGGCCATTGCCGCCACGCAATTCCGACGCACCCTAATAATAATAATAATAATAATAATGATAATGATAATATTTTATACGTATACATATGTATGCGTGAAAACGAACGTTCCTCACGCGTTATATTACATACGCGTATACATAATGATAAACAGCGAATACAAACACGGAAACGCAGTCGAAAAATAATTTATTATTATTATTATTGCATTTTTTTTTTTTTTTAAGGTTTTTTTTTTTTTCGTTTTGGTTTGTATACGCCGCGGGTTTTTCGCAATAAATTTGTCTCGAGTCGTTAAATGTACGTACGTGTACAAATAAATTATAACACGGGTACAAACGTATGTAGAGACGCGTTCCGTGCGCGCGTTGTAATATAATAATTACGTTAAAACAATAACCATGCGTCGCCTCTTACACTTGAACTCGTAATACAGGGTGATCGATCCGTACAGTGTCCATTTTTCCGTACTCTCTTTACAGACGTACCCGTACGAAACGATACAACATGGCCATGCGGCAGGGACGACAAACGCGATTTGTTCAACGGTGCCAGTGTACCGGGGGTACGGTTTCACGGGCCCGAGTGACATTTTTAGAGACCAAACGGCTAAAAATATTTTTAAATGCCAGTATTATAAAGTGTTATATGGGAAGCCGGCGGCGCGATTCACTCATAAATAATGGAGGGGGAAACTCGAGTCCCTGCATTGAGAGGACGAGGAGAATTGAGACGATTTACGGGCTGATCTCCCCTAATAAAACCACTCGGACTACGGAACATTATCGAACAACATAACCATTAGCAATTGACTTGACGTATTTTACCATTTATTCACGATAAAGATAATCACAAATCGAATTCAAATCATTTCAACGTGTTCCAATAGTAAAACACCCTGCGAAATCATAGGTGCGTTTTTTTTAAAATTTAAATCCAATTGTAATCCCTTCGGTTTTTATTTTCTACTGTATACGAGCAATCACTGCGGTCAACAGCAACATGACCGACGGCGACTTACACCGATAAAACGTTAATCGCCTAATATTAAAATACCATAACCAATGCTAAAACTATAAAAACGTATGGACGAAACTAAAACGTATAATCAAGCGAACAAGAATTACCCATACGCGTAAACAGATCAGCCGTGGTGTTCAATATTTATGTGGGTACTGGTGTGGGCATAAGGACAAAAGGGTTTAAGATTTCTGGTGTTAAGGGAATTCGTTTTAAACCGGACGAGAGACGAGAGTGTAGGGAAAGCCATTAGGCCGGATAATAAATTCGCTAATTCGAGGAGCAGGTGTGACCGTCTCTCACACTAGGTGGGGTGAGTTCGAGGGGAACACCGAGACATAATATTGCGATGCGGGATCGCGTACGGGCCTGCCGACATCGAATTCGGGCACGACCGGAAACCTCGACAGCAATTCCGTTAACGGATAGTAGCGCCGCGCGAACTCGCAGAATTTTCCGACCGCTCGTTATGCGAACGCCGCGAAAATTCAGGCGGTACCGACGCAATGAAATCTGCAACTATTGCACGTACGCAGCTGTTATAATATTTTATAATCTGAACCATCGCGCATAATGTTAACAATACGCATAATAATTTGATTACAGTATGTATAATTACACCGAATTAAAAATAACTGGTACGCGTTAAACTCGTGTACAGGGTGATTGTTTTTATCGCGATCTCGCACATTATCCGTTGTGTACCGCGGAACAACTGTCTTTTATTTGTTTTCGATCGCCGTGAAACGTCGTGCGGTGTACACTACAGTACGTTCGAAAAATTTATCCTTGTCCCGTTTGCTGCGCCGTATTATAGTGAACAGTAACGACGACCCCCCCCCACCCTCTTTTCAAACCGTATTCGAAGAGATATGACATTTTCTCTGGAAACGTTAACGTTACACGCGCGTAATAACACTAATGTCGAATTTTGTCCGTTAATCACAACGGTTTTTTTTTTTTTTTTAAATTTAGACCGGAGGAACGGTACGGGCCAACGGTTATCATCTTAAGACCGATATGGATTCGATCAATAAACGTTTTGAAATAGCGATAAAATATGGCACAAACAATTCCATAACGGTTGGGAAAAAAACCAAAATCAAATTCACCGGGGATCCTCTGAAAACATTGCGGTGTAAAAAAAAAAAAAAACACCCAGTAAATTCAGAACCGTCTGTACGTTAATTGTATAAGATGTCGAACGTGCAATGTTATACTTATAATTTACTGTGAAACATATCGCCGCTATTCAAAAACACACTAATAATTATGGCCGTATTGTTTTATTATACAGGAACTGCGCAGGAAGACACTGCGAATAATACTAAAAATAAAATAATTGCAGTGTAGCACTGTAGCTCGTTGTAAAATTGTAATCTCACCTAAAGTATACTATGCGATTATTCGAAGTGAAATAAATACCAAAAGTGTGCGATTTAGGTGCATGTATACACCTACAGGTATACAGCAGAATAAATCTGGAGGGCACGTCGTTTTTGAAATCAAAATCATTCTAAACTATATAGAACTAGTACCTGTGTATTATGATATTCCGGAAGGAGGATTTTTCGAATTTCGAAGTGATCAGGCGGGACGGGGTGTTAAAAATGTAACTGCGGATATGAATAACTACAACTCACACTTTAAGGGAGAACTGAAAGGAAAAAGAGCGTTGGTTTCCTCGAGGGGGAGAGCGATCCACACGATCGCCCCCCCCCCACCGACAAGAAAACTATTTCATTATCGTTATTACTATTTATTTACACTAACATCTAGCGACAGTCCAACAGCAAAGCATTGCCGGGTCAACTAGTATGAGATATTGTACTGGTAACGAACGGTCGATAAAAACTCCGCGACAAGTTTGACGCATTATCAAGTGAATTGATGTTGTGCGGTTACATCAAAAATATTTATTATGATTTTTGACGTCCGAAACGGATAGAAACCCCAAGAAGAAAACGGAAATACTCCTCCGATATCCGCAGTATTGCGATATCGGTCGGATATTATCAAACGTTATGCGTTTCCGCGTTTCGCCAGTAAACTTACAGCAATGTTGTATTTAACATGATATTTGTTCAGTAAACGTCATAATGCACGGGTACATATTTTTTGATTACCCGCCTATTCCGCGAATTTCACATTGTTTCGATTTGATCATTTTTTTAAACGTATAAATTCATCAACAACAAAATATGTCTACATATTTCGATAAAAAATACTTGCGTATTTATTATTAACATGCGTGTATTTGGTTTTTTCATTAAATTTTATCAAATTCAATATCGCGATTCTAAAATGCGAACAATTTGTGTAGTAATTAAATTTGCATAACTTTTTTTTCGCGCGTTTTCCACATGCGCGGAGATTTAGACGGGTTTTCCGGCCATCAGTTCGATCGACGTTGTAATTAACGATAAACAGTCTAAAAAAAAAAAAAACCTATTTCAATATCGACGTGAAATGTACATACGATCATCATTAGTTTTCGAATTTTATTCAATAATTTTCAATAATTCGATTTGAAAACGTTCAAAATGTGCACCTGTTAAAACGAAATAAAATAAATTAAAACAAATTACCCCTATCAATCTCGCATACGCCTTGAGTTGGACCGATTGCCGAAAAATCGGTCTAAAGTACCACGCAGAGTAACCCACTTGTGTGTTGGACAAAGACAGAAAACAAGGGTATTCAACCCCGTAAACATGTTACCAAAACTCGCACGTCGGACTCGGCACTACGCGTAAAATAAGCCGACACCGTTGATTTTCAATTTAAAATGAGCGATTAGTTGCCATTTTAATAACGATTCGAGAAAATTGTATCACAGAATATTCTGCGTTTATATCACTGGACAACGGTAATCAATGATAACTGATGATAAGTAATGTACCGAGTAACGCATCTTTTTACTTCTTTTTTCGGGTCTTCTCTGTTCAAATATTTTCCCTTACGGGGCGGATTGAAGTAAATCAGAACCCGCAAATGATTCGATTCATAACGTAATCCAGATATCGGATCATCATGACGGTGTCGACGAGACCTACAATGTCATTATTAGTTAAAATAAATAATAATAGACAACTATTATTAAGTTGTACGTGGGAGTCGCGCAGTTGTTAAACTATCATTTGAGATGTGGTTGTATGGTAGAACGCTGAAGATACTGTCCAGATTACAAAACACTGAATTCCTCGGACGAACGAACAAAGACGCTGAATTCGTTAACACCGGCATAACGACCCGATGCCCGGGTCAACGTTATGATAAACGATTGCGGTTATTGTTTATTTCAATTAATTCGCAAAGGAAAATATTCGGATAGACGGGACCCGAGAGAAAAATAAATGTGTGCCACGTCACTGTCGGTACTTTACTCATCGTTGGTTATCGTTTATTGTTTACGATAACAAACGATAATACTGCGCGACTTCCCTGTATAGCTTAATAAAAAAAAATCACCTATTATTGTTATTGTTTTCGATTTATATTATGAGCGCGGAACATCGTGCCGGTGTGAAATCGCCAAATCGAATTCGTTGTCGTCAATAAAAATACCGGCAGTACGAAAATCGTTTGGTCGCGCCCGCGTTTCGTCGCGGACTATTATCGGACCCGACTGTTGTGCGTAGCGTGCGACGCGCCGAAAGCCGGGGCCCGGACCGGCGCGGCGTCGGGACCCGGCTGGTGCCGGCGCTCCGTGCCCACGAAAACCGCTCGGGTCCGGGACCCGGATCCGGACGCGGCCCACCGTGACGACGCGCGGCCCGCGCCGGTTGGGAACCACTGGTCCGAAGCGACGGCGATTCTCGTATTGTAATTATTTCGCCGACGGGGCACGTATATTTAAGTGTATTTTATATATAATAATAATAATTCGTACGCCTATAATATTATAATCTCTGCGGAGACGCGGCGCCGACCCCTCGTCCGGGGGAAAACGAATCGCCGCCGCGGTGTTTACGCGCAGTCTCTGTACATACAAACGCGTATACATTATTATGTAATGTACGGCCGGGGCCGCGCGTCAACGCGTTTCTAAGAGCCGCTTAAACGAATTATACGAAAAACTGCACGGTCTCGTAAACTACTCGCAAACCGATTATTCCCGGGAAACTTTTCCGGAACATCCACTCGTCGTCGTCGTCGTCGTCGTCGTCGCCGCCGTCTCGTATATTTACCCGGTGTAAGTATTTCGGGTGCTAAAATGTTTACCGAACCGACTGTGGCGGCTGCGGCGGCGGCCGGTTGGGGGTCGGGTGTTAGGAGCGAGGAACGGGGCGGGGAGAATAAATTATTATTGGATTGAACACGTTTGCCCCCCCCCCCCCCGCCCCGTCGCTCCCGTTCGATACCTAATGGACGCGCAATGGGACGGCAAATGTAAACGCATTAAATTCGCCCGAAACACCCAAGACAAATGTTTGTCTTATTTTGTATACATATATACATATATATATACACGTGATGATGACGAGGGAGATGCTCTCGGCTAACCCTTTATGCTTAATTATCGGCTGTCGCGGGCGCGGATTCTTATTGCCGGCGTATTTCGCGAGTGCGCGCGTGAGAGCGTGAGGCCCGAGACGTCCAACTGCCCGCCCGCGACGACCGGCCGCGGACGAGTGCCGCGCGAGAAACGGCCTCGGGAAAACGAATGGCGCGCCGACGACGTCACGGTTATTGTCGTACGCGAGCCGCGAGTGCAACCATAACGCATAAAAAAAAAAAGAATATTTTTGCGATTTTCGTTTAAATTTGATTTCAAAATGCTTATTCAAAAAAAAATTCGTCCGATCATTTTGGAAATCTTACCACGTCTGGGTCAGTTCAATGTAAGTGTTATTACGGAGTTTCAAATTTCTACGTGTATTTATAACCGAATTACGGCAAAAACACTCCCAAAAATTTAAAATTCTTTTAATGTTCAAAAGTGGCTCAAAAGTTTTAGGAACGACACCGTAAGAAAATAAATCAAAAATTCAACAAAAAAGGTGTCTTGTGACTTTTCGATTAAATCATTTTTTCCGGTAGAAAACGTCGTCCGTGTTTTTATAAAATAATGAAACCGTGAAATTGTACGTTTTCCTACGTCATTTCCCATTTAAGTGCTTTTATTTAAAAAATAGCGCCGAAAATCAAAAAATTACCTCTATAGAGTACAATCTAGACAACTTGAGCTTTCAGAAAAAATTTCGGTTCGTAAAGATCGGAGCAAGTTTACTTGGAAAAAAACGCACCCACAGACCAGAACAATGGAGTAAAAATAAGAAGAAGAAATAAACAGCTTTGTAAAATCAATAGCTCCCCTCGCTACGCTCAGAATCTGAAAACCGTTTGGCACAGCGTTCGAGATATTGGACACAATTGGTTAGCGGATGCAGTGGCGTACGCGGGCGGAGGAGGTTTACCTTCCCTCGCCAATCAGCTTGAAAACACAACGACTAAGATTTAGCGAGTCGATCTTGAAATGTATGTGTTTCGGCCGAATTACGAGGAAAATCTTGATTTATTGATTGAAAATAAACATTTTTTTTTTTTTTTTTTTATCCCGCCAATGAATGTCACAAACACATGTTGGATAGAGAAGAAGATTCTACGGTTTATCAATGATTGCGATCCACTACACGCCCTCCCGTTAACGAGAATACGCCACTGAACGGGCGATAATCGCATGCAGTGTTTACTGTCAAACAAGCGTACAGTCAGACACGTGTACAATGCGCATTGTACGTGTACAAACAACACGCAGTACGTGACCGACCGGCAAAAGTTATTACTAGCGAGCCCGCCGACTCGTCTTCTTATTGCCCGGGAATTATTGTTGCACCAAATTGAGTAACATTTGTTCAATTATCGCTTTGTTCGAAACTGTCAAAAAATTATTATTATTATAATTTTTTTTTTTTTTTTCAAAGAGGACTCGCATTTTTATTACACCGATTCTTTCAAATTGCTTATTTTAGGGGAGAAACGTACCAGCGACACACTTAAAGGCGATAAAAATGCACCGCCGAGTCAAACGTCTAAAACAGAAAGTAAAAATAATTACCAAATAATGTAGACTTGTCTTGTTGCACTGAACCCTTCATTTAGTATGCAATTCGACGCGATTAAAACGCGTGTATTCACGAATAATTGACAAACTAAATGAACGCGGCGTACTTTTCGTACAGTATATTTCAACAGCTGTACACGGCCGAAGCACGCCGTTACAAGAATATTTAGTATATTGCATATTTCAGTGTGTTTCGTTTAATAGAAAATCGGTTTTTTTTTTTTTTACGTTCAAATTAGGTACATACTTGAACTAAATATCGCAATTTGAAATACACCCAAGACGTATTATTAGTACCGCCGAGATAAAAAAAAAAAAAAAAAACCGCCGTTTCAATTTGCAAGTCCATAATCCGGCTGAAATATTCGATTTACAGTGTAACCATTCGATTGAAACACAGTGCAATACTATTACACCGGATTATATAACATTTTTGTTTTTTACTTTATCGATTTGATCGAACTATAATTATAAAAAGTAATATTCTAGAAAAAGTGCACTATTATTCGATACACACTATTGTTGTTATGCGCCGATTCGTGTTTACGATGCGGATAAATTCCGGAGACTCTTATAAGAATTTCTACAAACTGTTTAAAATGCGTTCGCATTACGAAACCACGTGAAGCATAATAATCTAAATCTAGACTGTTTTCTGATTTTCCAAGAAGTTTTCAAAATAATTAGGAAAACCGGGAAAATCTACCAAATGTAATATTTTCAAATCGTAAATATTACAACCTTTAAAAACACGTGTAACCGAATCTACGCTCAAAATCGTTTTTCATTAGTGATGATCAAGCGTTGCATACAATTGATTTCCCCTCTGCTTTCCCAACTTTTCATCTACAACGGTAATCCACTCATCGTGCGAAGTATGCAGGTTTTTTATGCTTTATGTTTTCTATCGGAAATATTGCTCTAAAAGAAAAACTACAAGAGACTTGTTTTGTTGCATTTTTTATCTTGTTGTCAAATAGGTAAGTCGTTTTTTGATTTTCCAAGTAGTTTTTTTTAATAACTGAGCAAAACCGATAATACCTTATAGAAAGTACGGAAAAGTTTACAAAAAAAATAATAGTTTAAATTTTTTCAATTTATTTTCGTTTGTTGTGATCCAGGTAAAAATATTCGTAGAGACTTGAAATTTCGAAATTTAACTTTTCTAAACGTAGTCAAATTTTCAAAATAAGTTGTCGATTTTTGAGCTTTTTGTTGGTTTTTTTTTTTAATTTTGAGAAATTTTTGCGCAATCTTTTTACACTCCATCTTCTTCGTGATGGCCGACCCCTCGGGATCGAGCCCAAGCCATTAGGTATTTTTTTTTTATCAAACATTACATTGCATTCGTAATTCTTGAATAAATTGTACAATATTTTCCCCTTTGTATAGGCTTTTGTTCTTAATACTCCCATTGCCCTGTCTCGGTATTAAATATTGATCCATGTCTTTTATATTTCAAATTATCGTAGTTTTTCCTCGTCGCTTTTAGTCGCGGACCACGTGGCGCGTGCACAGGTCAGCACTGGTCTTACGCAGCATATTATATGTTTTGCCTTCGACTTGTTCGATATTGTTTTTCATTTAAAGAGGACCTCTAATGCACGAAATAATATCGGTTCACTGCATCCCGCTGACGTTTGTTATTCCCTCGTGCGTACTACTTGAGTTCTTAAATAATACATATACGATACGAGGCATAGTATTTTAAAGGCTATTGGGAGGGTTTTTGATTTTTTTTTCATTTTAAATATTACACGGGAAACCGTTTCGCACCGTACAGTGTTCCACTACATAATATTATACTAATATAACGCGAAACGTTTGGCCGATGATGACGGTCCGACTACGACGTGACGTGAAATTGATTTGCATATATAGTTAAATTTGTATATTAAAAATCGATCGAGTCGGGTATACGCGGGACGAGCAAAAAATAAAAAAAAAATTAATACGGCTTTTATTCGGCTAAATGTTCGCGCGAGCGGTAACCCAAAGCGTTGTTAACGTTTCATTGAATAATTTAAGGTTTTGGGGGGGGAAAAAAAAAATTAATTTAATTTAATATAGCGCCGTGGTAATTATTTATAATTATATACGAAAACGCGGCGGACGGACTCGCAACTGCACACTTAAAACGGATGTAAAGAATTATTATGACGGCGTATTTAAAAACATCGCATCGCATTTTTCATATTGTATAATTTATTTAAACAAGTAAGTAAACAATATAATATGAGTCTACACGTCGCCAGTCGCACAGAAAAAAAAAAAAAAATCGTACTTTCATTCGGGTCGTATTACATTATTATATGTTCGAATATTATTTAAATTTATCTCCTTAAAATCTAAAAAAAAAAAAGTCATACTATCAAAAGTGTAACTGAGAAAATGGAGTATTTTAATTTGTTGAGAAATTGAAATCGAAAACGTGGGAAAGTCGATCTCAAGTAGATTTCACGTAAAATTCAAATTTGCTTTCAAAATTCGTATCGCTTTACTAGATCAATCGGTACGTTGGAAATAAAACACGTTTCAATCCCTATATCTCACGTGTGTAAGACAAAGACAGAAACCCCGTCACTTTCAATCCCCTTAACGCGCACAAGTTCATAAAACGCAAACGAGTCTTTTGGAATATTACACGATTAATCTGTCCAAGACCCTCGCCGAACTCGTTCTCCGGGTTTTCCAAATTTGAAGCACCAGAGACTAGTGGTTTTTCGAATACATACAATCGGTGTATCGTTGATAGTTAATAATTTAGCTCACACGCATCAGCTCGCGACAGCGGCGCATTACTATCGCTACATTCAGCGACCGCGTTTTAAATCGTTATTGTCGATTTGACGCAATTCAATTTTAATACATTATGAAACAATATAATATTGCCACCGTACTAAACCGTATAACGTCATAATGTATGTAATAATAATACTGTATACTGTATAGTATTTCAAATTATATGTTATACAGTTTATTTGGGCTATACAAATCTTATTTAAAAAAAAAAAAAAAAGGAAAACGACCTTTGGAAAACTTTTTGATACCATAAATCACATAGGCACCTAAATTATTATAAATTTCAATTTATTTTTTTTTTTATTCGTATATAAATAGTAATTACAATCTATAGAAAAATATAGTACAATAAGCGATTTAAATAATTTAAAAACGGGCGGGAATAGCTGATGTCGTGAAGGCAGGCACTCGATAATGCCACCCGACAGATCATGTATATTAGTATAGGTCTCTGGGCCATGACCGTTTGAAACGTCTCAGGGAGATTGTCAGGGATTAACACAGTCGATTAATAAGAGGGTTCTGATGGCGGCTTAACTTTTAATGAAAAGAAATGTAGTGAGATTTGGTTAATTGAGTAAACGTTGGAATTTTCAAGTAGTCCTGGAGATTAGTGATTTTAATGAACTAAGATGTAGAGAATTTGCCGAAGATAGATGGACTGAAATGCCTGGATTGTTCTTTAGTTGGAGGGTTCAGCACAGCGGTCCCCACTACGCGGTCTTTTCCAACATTTTGCGTGGCCCGTAGTAAAACGTTTAAAACTCAATCGTAAATTCTAAATCCAATATTCTGCACTTTTATAGAGTAAATACAACACAGGCAATTATACCTTTTGTTTATTTTACCTTATTATTCTTGTCTATTTTATCTGTCGATTTTTAAATTTAATTGAATTACCTGTTTGACAGATAATTTGGTAGATACGAGCAAAAATTTATTTAATACAAATAAAATACGCTATCAGAAAAACAAATTCTAATTGATTTATTTGAATTCAATGTGGTTCGTAAGTAATTTTCAGTAATTGTATTGGGCCCTTTTCAGAATCCTAGTGGTGACGGATTTAGTAAAACCTAAACCTAGATGCCGCATAGAACCACACTGGTTTAATTTATAACTTATAATTAATATTAGGTGTTTCAAAACGAATTTAATGCGTTAGTTTAATTTGGTCGTTCCCTTATCAAAAGGGGAAAATCGAGAAGATTACAGACGGAGTAATACATTGTAAGTTATAAGTTTTGATAACAATTTGATGGCATGTGATGGATGCAATATTTTACTTCATCAAATGTACTGTGGATCTCTACAACGGATGTGATACATTTATATTAAAAAAAAAAAAAAGACAGACGATTCGACAGTACATCTAATATAGAAATCGAGATCATTAAATTCTGTATTAATAACGATATTTTATTATGTTTAATTGATGACGTACTGGTAACCGCGTCGGGTTAGATAACATAAATATCAATTGTATTGTTTATTTTATATTTTATAAAATAGGTTTCAACTGTTTCAACAATTTTAAAAAAAATGTAATTATGTGTTGCCCCGTATTATTATTGCGATCAAATAATTATTAAATTAGGAAATAATTAATAATATTATTAAATTATAAATTTGATAATTAAACAATAATATTTGTATTTTCAAACACACATTCTCTATACCGAAAATCGAGCATTGCCGGTATTTACTAAGGTAGTTTCGTAATAAAACGGATATCAATAGTATCAGGTTTTGAATTTACAATTGTATTATTTGGGAATTGCTGACCCATTATTTGTCTATCTCTGTGTTAAAGGGGGAGAGAGGAGGGGGTCCAATGGGTGCATTTTACTCGGGGTGCCAAACATTTTTAAAAACATGGGGCGCCCGGGTCAATATAAAACTCGAAATAAAATCAACAATATCACATGTCGTTTGTTATTTGTATTATTTTCAAACGCTTTTCGCAGAGTAAATATAATATTGTAATATTGTTTGGTAGTTAGAACAGTGTAAGTAACGCATTACGTGTACCTAAAATGGAATTTGGGAGTAATGAAGTATATGTTATTTGATTGAGGTAAAATCTTGAAATTTCTATATGAATTTAACAAATTTATAAAAAAAAAAAAAAACAGCAAATTAGAATGGATCGATTCCCAAAAATCATCCCCGGGTAGGACCTTCAGAAGGGGCGTTCTGAAATTAATGTGCCTGGACACCCCGAATGTACAGGACACGGCTCTAAGTATAGGATGTTAAAAATAACAAAATCGGCGCCCAAACGCATTATGACTTGCGGGAAAACTGCTGGATTTAGTGTCCAAACGACTCGCGCGAATCGTAACGAAACGACCGGACCGCGAGTCTGCGATTTTATTGTAGGCACGCCACGGCTGTAATTTATAATTTATCAATAGTTACACGGTTAATATTGCAGCAGGGATCGGACCGTTTTTATTAGGGTTTTTTTTTTTTTTTTTGTTGACGCCCTTAAAACGGCCGAGAGGATATACGGCTTTTGTGTATACGAATGTGTTATTATTGCCGGTCGGCCCGCCGCGAAATTTTATTACGGCGACGCGAAAAATAATTGTTTCAAAAATAATGATCAAAAGCGCGACGGCAAGAGGTTAACGGCGTCGGTTAATATATTATTATGTTGTTTTATTGTGTTTGACTTTGCGCACCGCTGCGGAGCGATGTCCGACAAAAGTCGTAAACGAAACAAATCGCCAATAATAATATTATATATACCTAATAAAAACAAAAGCGATGTTTGTGCAGTGCTGTGATGCGCAATTTCGAACGTAATATATTATAATAGGCGGACGGACGGGGATGATCCGACAAGGCGTCGAAAACGGACTTTTCTAAAATGTCTGTACAGTCGTTTCTCTGTGTACGAAATGCGGCGGATCAAGCGCGTCCTTGAGGGGGGCAAGGAGGAGGACGAGGGGGGTAACTCCCCCCCCATAAGCCGTGTGGTGTCCTTTTTTGTTATATAAGATATCCACAATTCTTAAGTACAAATGCAATTGGTTCCAAATGCCATAAAGATGATTCCGGGCATTGGAAATTCTTTGATAGGAACAAGAATGAAACACACTTCTCATTTAGAAATTTTAATTAATATTCTCTCAAGAGTGAGATAGAATTATGGACAACTAAGTGGGAACAATCAATTTGCAAAGATATGATGTGATAATAATATATTTTTAGAATCAAAATTGTAAATGATTAATTTAATTAAAACTTTAGATTCTGAGTGTAGCGAAGAATGTACTTATTTGATTTACAATGATGTTTTTTTATTTTTATTTTTTTACCCAGTGACGAAAATTTTCACCACATATGTTGATCATATTGCTGGTCATTCAACTTTGTATTCGTAAAATGTATCTGCAGTTTTCTAAGTAAATATAAGTTGAAATGATATCAGGCATAAAGGTTTTAAGTTTTTGATGACTAAAGCTATAGTATTCAAGAGAAAAAATTGTTAGGTTCCTCCTCCCCCCATGGAATTGACCCGATGATGCCCCTGAGCAATATTATTAACCGAGCTTCGCTTTTTGTTGGTAATGATTAGGTACAGATATACATTAAATTTCCCTCAATATTCTACTTTCCCGACTTTTCATCTATAACAGTAATCCACCCATCGTGTGAAGTATATCCGTCTTTTTTTCTTATCAATCATATTAAATTTAATTATTTCGTCCCCCCCACCCATAGTCAAGGTCTGGAGACGCCCATGCAACAGATATGAGGTATACGCGAGGGATTACAATAAGAGGTACAATAAGTTTGAGTATTATACATATGTAGTTATTACAGAAAGGCAAAACGCAAAATTTATGGAGTGACCTGAAAATTAATTATTACACGTAGTTCAGGGCATACGATGCAGAATATGATGGTTTCGTCCATAATATCGTCGCCTCAGTTCAAAACTGCAACAACTTCAAAAAACTTTAATGGAGAAAAAACAGTTTTAAAATACCTAATATTTTATAATTACTATACATAATTTTTGTTTATAAACAGAAAATTCAATTTTGGAATTCACTCGTTACTGTACAGGCAAAACCTAATTATAATATAATTTTTATGCATAGTTAATTTTTTTAGGGTACTTAGCACATAGTTCATCAATATTGAATCAAAATAGAACAAAAAATATTGAAATAACTAGACATGTTACAATATTGAACTAAAATTCTACGTAAATACATGCAACAACTACAGACTTGTTGCATTATTAAATCTGGTGTTTTGGTACACAGTGTTGGTATTGTTTTCTAGACAGATGAGAAGAGCTTCTAAAAGGTACAGTGGCGAGGAATCTGGGAACGTCCGGGGAACTGTTTGGAACACAAGAACTGATTATAAGAAATCTAAATCTTCTTAATCAAAATGCCAAAATCCGAATATTCGCGGAACCTGTCTTATACGTAAACGTGAGGTTCATTTCAATGTAGTTTAAACATTTATTTTTTAGACGCCTTCAATACGTGTTTTGTTTGTTTATTAAATACGGTCGCTTAATACGGATCCGTATTCAGGTAGAGAACGATTAAGACCAACATAAAATAAGGTACAGAGAGGTATCTAACTGATTAAAATAATTCAATGTTACGTACGATGGATCCGAAAATTTTAAGTGTTCTATTTACCATTGAATCGATACGAGAAAAATTATAATTTGTTTTTTTCCGTCGATTTTTCAAATCTCCAAATTGCACAGTATTTTGTCATGTATTACCTATATAATATTATATTACTCTTTCCATTCTAAAATTCGAGTTTTCATAGATAAATTTTAATCAATTTTAATGCTGTTTTTAAAATATATTATTATATTGTAACGGTGTACATTATATCCATCCGGTCTAATTTATTCCTTTGTCGCAAACGTATATACTGCAAGTTCGGTATTTTCCGATTATATTGTTTCAAAGCGGATTTAAACTTTATAATACGCAATTAATAATCGATCGAATAATTAAATACCTAATTTATAGAAACGCTAAAACGGCGTATGCACGTGTGTGTGTGTGTGTGTGTGTGTGTTCGTGTGCGCGTGTATGTGTGTATACTACCTACACTATAGGTATATTATTATATCATGTCGCTGTAATGCATAAGCCATAGCGGTTCAGAAAGTTATGTTTTTAAAAAAAAAAAGCGAAAAATCGGTAAAGGCAATGGGGTTAGTTCACCGTGTCTGGATAAAAAAAAATAAACAAACACAAACACCAATTTATTTTTAAATTGCAAAAGCAATGCTTATAGCTGCAATAAATCTTATAAATTTATGTAATTATAACATTAAAAATATAGTTATAACGAATGATTGCCGGGCGACGGGAAAAGTAAGTACCTATACCTACCTACCTGTAAAGAACATCTCCACTTAAAAATTAAAAAAAAACAACAACAACAAAATCCGGGACGGTTACAAACATATTATTTCCGTATTATACGCCCTGAGGGAAATAATTCGATCAAAACACGGTACTAAACGTAGGTAGATACACGCTACCGGCTGTTATATATCTATACGCACCTACTTTATAAAAACCGTTTCGAGCCAACGATACGCCGAGATTTTAAATAAGGAATCCCGTGAAAAACGCGATGCGCACAACGATCAAACGAATTTTTCACCTGCGACATCAATACTGTTATCGTTATCGTTGCGCGGACGAAAAATTCCTACAAACCCAAACGGCGGCGCTATGTATGAACATAATATTATGCGCGTAACGTCGTCGGAAGCGGGGGTAAACTCCTATAAAAAAAATAACATTTCCGAAATTATATTAAACTGTCTACCGAAAAACCGTGTCGGTAAACTCATACGCGAATACAATGTTATAGTCATCCCGTATAACAGAATTTCGGTTAACTCCGACAATTTGACGATTGGGCCACTCAGCTATAATATTTATAAGTGACAGCTGCCTGTCTCTACGATTAATTTCCACTGAATTACAACGGCGAATCAATCAATTACCTGACACACACTAGACACGCATTGCTACCGAAAATCACCCCGGATGTTGGGACAAGATTATACTGATCGAAAAGTTATTTGTGTAGATAGAAAAAAAAGCATACATATATCATATCCAATACATTATAACTATTCTCAGAATCTAAGAATATTGATATCGCAAAGGGAAATGAAGGAGCGACCCCCCCTCCATTTCCCCTTGGATTATTTGTTTAAATTGTTACTTGAATTACGGGATTGCTCGAGGCAGATCCGCCACTGGTTTAGAGGCCAGTTCCGCCGTAAGCAACGTTTCTCTTATTCGGCGCTGGGTCTCTAAGATATCATTAATATCACGATTTTCGCAACACCAACTATCGCGACAGTAACTATATCATCGTGCGGGGATCTGATTATAGTTTAAACGTGGTAAAAATATAATTTTATAAAATTATAATTGGAAACTAATACTACTGAAGTAAGTAAATTACCTTGTATACACATATAACACGTATACGGGTAAGACTAGGCGTCTTATTTTTAACTCCTTGAACTATGTTGAATTTTTTTAGAAAAATTCATAATTTACACAAATGCTAATGTTCTTAAGGTTCTTAATATATTGCACTTTAAAAAATGTATAAAGCATTATTGTAATAATAATAAAAAAAAAATTAATTTACAAATAAAACACGGTCACTTTTCCTTAATATTTCCTTTGTTATCTCGACCGATCATAAGGGAAAATGAAACGAACAAAATCTGTAATGCATTTTTTCAAATATTTTAACATACGTCTATAACCTATACGATTAAACAGTGCCGCCATATCCCGCGCATGACTTATCAGATGAAGCGTTCGGACTTCATTTGATTTGATCCTACATAAAATATTCGAAAGAAGTTTTACGTTTATAATAGCATCGTCGCTGATTGCGGAGGAATCGGGCTGTCCCGTTTTAACTCGCGTACTCGTATTGTCCCGGGTTCTCCTTTTTAACGTCTATGAAATACGTAAATCGCTATTACTAGCGATCGAATTAAATATTACCCGATTGACTTTTGTCGGTGTGTTTATACGTCAACAATGTTATGTATAATCGAACTGACGGAAAAAAAAAATGTGTATATATTATATCAGGGGTGGTCAAACTTTTTTTGATAGAGATCTACTAAGAGTATATTTTTCCTTTGAGGATCGACTTCCTAACGAAAATTTA
The DNA here is from genome assembly GCA_902439185.1 of Cinara cedri. Classification (NCBI taxonomy): domain Eukaryota; kingdom Metazoa; phylum Arthropoda; class Insecta; order Hemiptera; family Aphididae; genus Cinara; species Cinara cedri. Next base: position 1,086,810 of record CABPRJ010002378.1, read on the forward strand.
TAATTATAAATTACCTAATTGGTATTAATAATAAACAGGCATGTACAAAATAATAAAACTAAAATACATATAGTTATAAAATGTTTTTCATCACACTGCTATTAAGACNTTCATCACAATGCTATTAATATTATTATGTAAATACGACTGCTGGTATAAACTCTGTTGAATTGTAGGTATTACTTGATAAATTTACAAAAAAATTAAGATGAAAATGATCAGCAATTGTTATTTATCTACTAATTACATAAAAATAAATGCTAACAAAATGGAAATCGACATTTAAATCACCTTGCGGTCCACCGGTCGATCGAGATCGACCGTTTGGCCACCCCTGCATTGTATGATATCATGTTTTAAATTCACTTTTAAATTACTTGAAACGCGTACCGTATATAATATTATTATAATATTCAGATCGCGATTTCGACTAAAATATATAGGTAATATTATAATGTATTAATCGTACATGTATATTATAATATATAGGTATAGAAGACATTTACGAAAATTGTATTTAAAAAAAAATATATATATATATATAATATTACGTATACGGCCACCATTCATCATACCGGTTAATATTACATAGGTACCTGCCTACCTATATATACACGAGTGATGGCGTTTAATCGATATTTTTTTAATAATTAAAAGTAAAGAGTTATTCGCTAAAAAAAGGGAAGCGTCTACGCGTACAGATACATATATATATATATATAGGTATTTATGTGCACGTACCTACCCGCGTTGTAGATTGTGTGTTTTAATAATAATGAAAAAAAAATAAAATAAAATAAAACCGCAGTCATCTATTATTTAGACGCGGCGTTTAATAATGAATATAGATAAATACGAATTAAAAAAAAAGAAAGAAAAAAACCGATGCACGTCAAACGAGTATACGGCGTTATCTACGAGTTCGAATCAAATTGAATACGATTTAATTACACGCTACGGAGTGTACGAAACGCATTACCATTGATATTATAGCGTATATTTTTCACGTTATAAATATGTATACGATACACCTGTATTCACCGTGAGTTCACCCATACTCGCGTTGTTTATTAGTACCGTAAATGTATTATGGAATTTGTGTTGGAAAACGTATATTTAACACTACAGCTCCGTTTTAGATTGTCCGCACAACGAAGAAACTTGTATCCATACAAAGACGCGTTAATTTTCTCCTCCCCCGGAAAACGCGTTCGCGGTCGGCAGGCGCGTTTACCGAAAAATATTTCTGGAGGGGACGGGGCGGGCGGTGCCGTTAAGGTTGCACACTTCCATGCTCTTTCATGGCAAACGCGTTCGCGTATACTTTCAATTTTCGGATTATTTATTTTTCGATAAAAATGACAGTATTTTATAACGTTCGTTTTTAGTGCTTGTACGTACCCTGTGGGTATTCGGTTTTTCGTTTGCAATCGTTTATCGTCGCGCACGGTTTTACGCGCAAATTAGATTTACCCTTTACGTCCTACCCACCAACAATTATCACTCGCCTACAACAGCGGCCCGCTTACGAGCAATATTATTGCGTTATCAAATCGCCGCTAACGATATACTTAATTGCAAAACAAATATTTGCCTGTAAACAATAAATCGAAAATTTGTAAAATACAAATAAATAACTAATTTTTAGTACGCCCACGTCTGTTCGAAGGCAAGTGAATAGATTTATTAAGAATGGGTGTCGGATATCATTTTAACCACTTCACATATCCTTTTTTTCAGATAATAATGATACCACTGCGTCACGAGTAAATTACATTACCTATTTTCAGTGTTTTTATATTCACTCGATTTTCTGTGTTGACACAATATTATGCCTCTACCCAGTACGGTCACAATCGTCCATTGATACAAGGTTCGCGACATTTTCTCGGCCAACTGGGAACTTTGTAAAATTCTAATAACATTTTTTTGAATCTTCTAAAACTGCAGTTTCGTAAACTATGTCGTAACTCTACAAGACGGTCTTCTAATGAATATTCTAAATGTGCTTCAGACTTTTCAAAAATAATATAAACACCATCAGTGCCGAATATTAATCTATACACGCAAATTGTAAACTAAGCATTGCTTCAAGAGCCGGACGGGGAATCGGGGCAGTACCCCGGGTGCACTCGGTGCACCAAAGTGTGATCCCAGCAGTTCACAGCTCAATACGCCTCGTGAATGTCAAGCGAGTCGGACATAGCTCGGCACCCAGCTGCCGACGGGCCGAACGATCAGTCCACACCGGGGACAGCCAGGAATCTCCAGAGTCGCAATTGTTAACGCGATTCCCGTTGCCGAAGGTAAACGGGAAAACCGAGAACATCCCGCGATGCGACCCGAAGGTCGGGGCGCGAAAAGATCCGCCGTGCGGGGGAAGGAACCCATAGTTTCGTTTCCTCGCCGGAACAACCACGGCGGGGCACTCGGTCCCGGCACTCGCCGACCACGAGAATTGACACGTGTTGGCTTGCCAACGAATTTACAACCCTACGAATATCAATCGGAGAGGCCCGTGCCGTCCAACCGGACCGGGTAATGGAGCGGATCAGCCGGCTCACCTAGTAAACCACCGGATACGGGCGAGCCCGTTCTCTTGACCGCGGTTTCGCTGGATAAATGTGACCAGTACAATTTAATTTCATAATTTTATTTTATTTGTCCGTACGTGGTTGAACGTTAATGCGGCCGATGCCGGGTCTAGTCTGATCTCGTGGCGTAAGTTCGATCGTAAAATGATCGGTAAATTTAAAAATGTATATTCGTATACGATTATGTCAAAAAAAAAAAAAAAGGAAAAATTTGTAGTTTAGATGCACGGTTGAGGTATGAGGTTGAGGATATATAGGTGTAACCTTTTTTTTTTTTTTTTTTTTTACTGTTTATGGCTAATTAGGCCCGTCTGACTTGTTTGTTTAAGGTCTCCGTGAAGCACTTAAGCACTTAATCCGGCACTGAATACCGTACAAATTATAAATATTTGAATTCCTAGTTTTTGTTTTGAAATATTTATATTCTACACAATTTTAACGGCGTATGCATTAAGTAAAGTATACTTTGGTTAGCATTTGTCCGTAAATTTGAAAAAAAATGCTGTACCTATTTTGGTATGCATTTTTTTTATTTTACCAATTCGACGAGTGTTTAACGTTCTAAAGAATATTTTTATAATTAACAATAGTGTTTTTGGTGGAAATATAAGATAAAAATGAAAATATTATCGAGTCAGACCGATTGTCAAATATTATTATAGTTGATATTTATGTACGTATTTTAAATTGTTTAGACATATGTATATTTGACTTTTAGTTCCTGAGATCTAAAGTTTTAAGGCAATACGTTTATCACACCGTATAACGAATATTTACATACTGATAGTATGTGACATAAAAGTACAAACAATTATTGGTTGACAGAATCAAATCTATCTGTTTTTACAAGCATATTATAATTTATTGTACTTTATCGTATTTGATTGAAATCATCAATTATCATTTCACTGAATCTAATAACGAACATAATACAGAATACAATTTTTTTTATTCTTATATGTATAGAAGTTTTAACAAAAATTAAAACATTTTGACAGTTACGAACATACCCAAGGAAAAAGCTATTAAATAATTAAATTTGGCGAACAAACCTTATAAATTATTTCCAACGATCATGTACTTTTAATTTCTAAATTTCTATAAGCAGTTATAAGAAATATAAATAAAAATTATAATAATAAATTGCATTTACATTTTAAATAGCCAAGAAATACTGTTTTGTAAATCTATATATTTTATTATACAAATATAAATGTTCATATTTATTATCTTGGATTTTTTTTTCTCTTCATTCAAAACCATTTTTTTTTCTCTAAATAACTTTTCTACCAGAAATCTTTTTCCGATATTCTGATTGTTGTAACTTTTCCGAAAGGAAATTTCTGGTACTAATGATTTTCATTATGATTGGGAAAAGTCGGGGAAAAACATAACAATGACGAGAAAATTTACGAAACTAATTATTTTATATTTTAAATTTTGTTTTTAATTTAGTTAAAAATGTTCATAAAGACTTGAATGTTTGCCTTGTAACTTATAATTGTTCTTTCATTATTTCGTACGTACTTAATGGATAAAAAAAATTGTAATATAGTATTTTTATTTATACAAATTTTAATACCAAATTTGTATGGACTTTCAAAACATGTTTAACCGAACTTCGCTCTGAATCGTTTTTCATTAGCGAAGATTTATCATTGCTTACAGATATAAATTAAAAAACTTTATATATCGGTATGTAGTGATAAAATTATAATCAAATAAAAACCATTTATAACTCCGACAATTGGCCAACTCCCCCCCCCCCTCTTATTTTGATCGATCGATATTTTGAAATACTACCGAAAAATTACACGTTGAGTTAATATAGTTGATTTTTGTTTTGTTTTGTTTTTAAATTAATAATTATTTCGATTATACAAAAACATCGTTGTCATATATGATAATAATATACATTGACATTAACGATTCATTGCAGGATATTTTTAAACACAATTTAATTTTTCACAACAACAAAAATACTACGTAGTTTAAAAAACATGTGTATCGATCGAACTATTTTGGTTAAATGCGATTCCAAACTTCAGATATAATCAGTTATGAATAAAGACCGAGTTTAATTGCGTTAAAAATATTTCAAAATTTATGTCATAATTGTCGTGAATAATAAAAATGACTGTAATTTTCAAACGAAATTATATTCTTTAAAGGACGCTGCACATGCATTTTTTGTTTCTGTCGCTCGATATGGTTAAAATACGCTTACGAATACTATACAGAACTCACTAAATTTTGATTACAGAGTAAAAACACCTATTATAAAATTAAAAGATAACAATATTCCGGAGGAGAAGACATTGAATTTTTCTATTTTCTCGGAATTTTATTTCAGTCAATTTATCGTTTATAAATATATCGACTTTTTTTTAGTTCACTAAAACTTTTGAAAATAATATTTTTTTCAAAAAAAAAAAGCAAAGTCTTGCCCTCCGATATATTGTTTTATATCTATTTAATAAAATGCTGTTTTACTTTAAAACCAACACCAAGCAAGTGTAACCAAGGGCGGATCTAGAAATATGTAACGGGGAGGAGGGCTAATTTATATTTACAGGAAGACAAAATATATAATTTTAATAAATACATATGTATATTAGTTGTAATGTATTTTAAATTAATAAAATATGATCAGTTAATAATTGCATTAGTCTTTTGACCAATCTTCAATATTCATTCGCCTTTGCTTTTGTCGAGAAAATCTGTTTATGACTTTATCGATGTCAATGGGTATTTCTTTATGAATGTCAAGTGCTGCTGACCCATTTAGCCAGTCTTCCGTCATAGAAGATCTCATGTAATTTTTCATTCGTCGTAGGAATGATCTTTCAGCTGTTTCTCATGTTACGGTAATTGTTGCGAAAATTGTTAGTAATACATTTATGTTTTGGTAAAATACATTCGCTGGTATACCGTCATTATACATTTATGTCGCTTTTAATACGTCTTCCGTTTTATAATTACTTTTGTTAGCAAGGATCGATCATTCTAACGGGATAATATCTTTAAACCTACCATTAAATCAAAGGGTTCAATTCTGAAATGGCCAATAAAAGGGATTATAAATACCAATTCTAAACCACTCTTCGGGATTTGATGTTTTAATATTATTTATTTTTGTCTGACGACCACACACCCTAGGAATTTTTGTTTCTTCTTTAATTTTTGATGCTGCTTCGGGTGCGTTCTTAAAACAGTTCTTACCATGTTAGACGCGAATCCCGATATCGCCAACGCTGGACTCATTCATTAACCGGCTCGCTATCGGCCGTATAGAGATGATGGTGGTTCTAGAAAGTTCGATAACATTCCGGATTAGAAACCGGGCATCGATATCGAACAGCCGTTGTCGTTCGAACAGCAATAATTATACTTACATTTTACATGTACGCCTAGATATAATGAAATACCAGTTAATTATTTAATACTTACTTACATAATATATAACACGTCTAAAGCCCCTTGGCCCTTCCCCCTTGGATTCACGCCCGGGCGTAACAATGTTTTTACTATATCGTTTTGTTTGTAAGACGGAAACAACAAAATACGCACGTGTAGCGTCTTCTTTACACTTGCACCGGTGGCTACAGGGAAAAAGAAAACTAACACGTTAATAGGCGATAAAAACCATGTAGTGTGAGCATTTATATCGCAGTTACGTTTTTATTGTAAAATTGTCTAAAAAAATAATTTGTATATTTTATCGCGTGAGGACGTGTATACACACATTTCGAAATCGCATACGAGTCGCGACACGAACGATTAAATAGGACGACTGCGATAAATTAATCCGATTCGTTTACATATTTGATCATATTTGTAAAAAAAAAAATAATAAAAAAATAGTTGCATTAACTGCTATTAAATCCGGTGTTAAGTTATGAATCATAACTTTTGACTTTATATAATTATGTACCGCGGTGTACGATGTTATGTTCCGCGTTAACGTTTCCCTTAATTTCACCGCATTTCGTAAACGTAATATATTTCAGTAACCCTTCTGCGCTAATTCAAGTTTTGTTCCGCGAAAACATATTTTTTATTACGTAGTTACTTTGAATTAATACGGCGATTCATTCCGAAGCTACCGTACCCAAGGGGATATTTAACATCAGCTGACTGACATACATTTTAACTACTTTTTTTTTGTTTTTGCATCCCTCATAACTTTATGAATTATTATTATTATTATTTGATTTACGTTTCACCGGCGCAATATAAATGCAATATTTACGAAACTATGCGCGCACGGGTTAATTCACACCCCGCGTATATCTCTGCAATTTTCTTTGTGTCTCGTGTTCGAACACATCTTTTAATTTAGAAAAGCTAATTAAATGGTAATGAATTAATGAAAAACCCCATAACTACGAAAAATTACACAAACGAACGCAATCAAAATGTAAATTAATTATTTTACCATAATGACATGTATATGTTGTTTACAAAGCAACACTATCAATTGAACTCCGCTCAGAATCCCTTCCCAACTACCCATCTACAACAGTGGCTGCACCCACGTACGAAATAGATCCATCTTTTTTTTTTTCTTAATTTCTAACATACATCTTACATTCTGAGCGGGACATTGATTTTACTATGGGTTTTTTTTCTTTTTTCAAGTTCATTTATTTTTGTGTCTGTAAACAGCTTTTCTACCAAGAAATCTTACTTCAATCAAAAAATCACTAGATACCTTTTTTGTTGCACTTTGGATCTAGATGTAGTGAGAAAGTCGCTTTTTGTTTGTCCGTGTAGTTTTTCAATCGGGCGTAGAAAGAACGGAATAGTTTACGAAAATAACGGTTTCACTTTTTCCAATTTTATTTGTTTAATGTAATTCGGTTAAAATTTAAAGTAAAGAACTGACACTTTTACAGACGACGTACATTGGCCACTTTTAGAAGTGATAAAATGTTCAAAACATCCTGACAATTTTTGAGCTGTAGATATATAGCATTATACATTTTCGAGGTTTTTTTTAAATTTTTATACAATAGACGTGCTACATTAATGCTTAAAAATTTAACACGAAGTTCACAATAAGTTGTAAGTAAAGTGGTTAAAAAAAAAGAAAGATAAATCCATTTTGATCCAAACATAAGGCACTTGATTAAGACTATATTAAATACCTATTTTAAAACTATTTTCTTTAAATGTAAAAAAATTATATTTATATCTATATTAATACTAAAGATGTTTTTTTTTTTTTTTAGGAGACATTTGATCGAAGTGAAATTTTTACCTGACACAGGAATTGAATGATATAATTGAGTTTATAAACTGTATACTACGATATATTATTACGAATGAAAAAACAATTTTGATCGTAATAGTAGGCGTGTTGATTGAAACCACGAAATCAATGCAAATTTAAGAAAATAATAACCTAGGAATGAACCGCTGAAAATGTCGACAGATGTTTCGAATAAATTACCATCGGACAGTAATTCCCCATCTTTTTAAGTGGCTATTACGCGAAAATATCAAGGCATTTTCACTAACCGGAATATTCTTTTCCGGGAAAAACCGTCTTTGTAAAACTTATACCTATAACTCGTACATTATATTTAAATTTAGAATTGATTATTTTAAATACATTTAAAAAGAGGATGATATCATATAACATTTAATCCTAAAATAGCGTACTCTTTTTAACATACATAAATTAATTTTTTGTTTTTTTTTTTTAGTAAAACTAAACGAAAATTGGACAAAAATCGACTTGCAACCTGCGATTGTTGTAAGTGTTTATAAGTGCAGGTACACAGCATATGACGTTAATATATTAGCGAGATTCGAAACAGAAATAATAAAGCGACGGTACCGAGAAAAACAAATATTTTGAAACGCACTTTCAATAACAATTTCGGAAACAAACCGAAACCGCGTAGAATTTACGACTATTATGTCTAAAGGCAAACCCGGGTTTGTAAAGTTTAACAACGAAACCGAAAATTCCACGTCAAACACGCATACAATACAACAAAACATAGATATATCTTTGGTTCCAGGGCCTTGTTAAATTTCGTACAGTTTTCAATACTAGTAAATATTAAGTGTTTAAAATGTCTAAATGACATACCGGTATGATATCGAAATGACTTTGTCTAAATATGGAATTCTAAACGGCTCATGTCACGTGATTTTATGACTTATTTCTTTTTGGCAAACATAAATTACTGCGCCATAGTGACTTAAGACATTAGATTAATTTCAGTCCAACACGTGCTAGAAGAACAGTGTTTATGCGCTTGTGCCAAAAAACAAAGGAAAACAAATTGCATATGGGTGACTAAGACAAAGTTAGGAAAAAAAAAAAAATGTCTAGCCCTATTTTCCCGGAATCTAAGACATTAGGCTTAAATAAAATATGACTTTTATGTATGAATTTTGTTCTATTGTGTAAAATAGGCGCATTTGCAATAATCTTATTGTACGACGTTGTTTCAAATACATTCAAAGACGGCTACCGTTGACATATTTATTTTTTTCTTATCGTCCGCTTTTCCGTAGCAATATTCTAAAATAATAATAATAATACAAATTTCTTATTATAATATTTTATTTATTTAAAATGACGTTAAGATAAATCGTCATCGCGGTAAAGTAATATTTAATCGTAATTTATCATTATTTGTAATAGCTATCTGTTCGTGTACCTACATGGAAATGTCAGAATTTAATAACAACGTGCGCGAAAATTGTTCAAAATCATTTGAATACGATAAATCAACCGACCAAAGTATGGCTTTACGAGTATATAACTTTTTTTTCGGTTCGCGTATTATTATTCGTACAGCGTAATTATTATTGTATTCTCGAATGGGTAGTACGCCTGTAATCAACTGTGATTAATATACGTTGATTTTTTTTTTCCTACCTACTTATATAATATCAATAAAAATTATAATTAGAAGAAAATATTTTAATATTATTAAAAGTGTTGCAATTAAAGACAAAATATTTATCGTAATATTATGATAATACACTCGTATAATATGCTATTATTATTATATATTTTTTTTTTTTTTTGAGTTTTGTGCCGGGACGCCTTAACGACCTACAAAAACGGTTCGAAAACTTGTGATACGCTAACCATTAGAGATGGATAACTTTAATGTGACCGTACAGTCAAATTACAATTTACAAATGATAATTCAATCGCTATCGCTATTATAAACAAATAGCGTTTTATCGTGCGCTCATGAATCGCGTCAATTATTCAAGTAAATTTAATTTCATGTTATAAAATTAGTTGAACGCGTTTAATGAAACTACAAACGCATAAAAACATTTTTTATATGACAGAAAAATTGCGAAAAACTGGAAAATATATTGTGTTGTATTGTGAAATTATTTTGAATTCCAAAATTCAACCCGAATAAGCAAAAATTAAAGACATAAACAAACGTCTGAAAATTCATACTATTT